>CM053743.1:46297025-46316852 GCA_028658305.1 Pachyuromys duprasi | reverse complement strand
TGTTGGCCATTAGTAAGGACAGAGGCATCAATACTATTTCATCTTTTTATGCCTTAGTATCTTAGGAAATCAATATGTGTCTCTTTGTTTTGAGCAGGGTCTCACTTTGTAGAACATAGATATCCTTTGCCTGACTCTGACTCCCCAGGTATCTCAGTTACTACTTTTATTTTGCTGTGAAGAGATACCATGATCAAGGCAATTAAAAAAAGTGTTTAATGGGGGGCTTACAGCTTCAGAAAGTGAGTCCATGACCATCATGGTGGGAGCAGAGCAACAGGCAGGCACCATGGTACTGCAGTAGTAGCTGAGAGTTCACATCTCCTTTCACAAGCACAAGGCAGAGAAAGCAAACTGAAAATGGTGTGGACTTTTGAGACCACAAAGCTCACCCCCAGTGACACACCTCCTCCAATAAGGCTACACCTCCAAATCCTTCCCAGACAGTTCCACCAACTGCAGACCAAGCATTCAAATAAATGAGCCTAGGCAGCTCATTCTCATTCAAAGCTCCCCAGTGCATGGAGGAAAGGTATGCATCCCCATCCTATGCCTGGCCATTGTGTGTGTGTCATAAATCCATAAGAGTTCAGCTACTGAGCATGGGAAAATTGGTCCTATGACTTCTCTTTTAAATTAGTGGTTCATAAAATATTAGTCTTTGAATAATTGATGACCAATCTAAGATTTGCTAAAATACACTGTTGTTATGTGCAGTTTCTTTATTGGGGGCACATGGGGATTAAATCTAGGGCCTCATACATGACAGTCACATACTCTATTGTTGAGCTAGCCTGCCAGCCTTCTAGTTGCATATATTATTGTTATATATTTATAGAAGTTTAGAATGAGAAGATAGTTCACTATGCATTTAGGTTAAGAACTACATTTTATTTAAAAAAATTAAAAGATTTTAAAAACTGTTGCATTGATTCTGCTAATTTAAGCAATGGCTGGGATTTACTGAGATAACAACAAAGTAGTTTGTGGAGCTGGGAAAAGCTGAAACATACACAGCTTAGGAGCTCAGAAATCGGGCATCTCCAGGGCCTGAGTTCAGTCCCTAGGACCCACAATGTAGAAGGAAGAACTGACTCCTGAAAGTAAGCCCCCTCCCCCACCCTCCATTTGTGCTATTGGGGACTCACACACAGACATACACAATAAATAAATAGGTAAATATATGTAAATAAAATACAAATAGTTAATTACTTCAGTGAAATGAAAAAAGAGAATAGTTAGCTCTGTGTTAAAGGATACTTTAAAAATTTTTAATTTTACTTACTTGTGTGTGTGTCCATGCATGCCACAGCCTCCAAATAGAGAGAATCAGTTCTTTTATCATGTGGGTCCAAGGGATTGAACTCAGCCAGTGCCTTTACCTACTGAGCCATCTTCTTGCTAAAGGAATCTCTGTCTTTTCTTTCTGAAACAGGGTTTCTCTGTGTAGCCTTGGCTGTCCTGGACTTACTTTGTAGACCAGGCTGGCCTCTAATTCACAGGGATCCACCTGCCTCTATCTCCCCAAGTGCTAGGGATTACAGGCATGCGCCACCGCACTGGCTCTAAAGAATTTGTAATAGATAAAACAATCAGGTATGTTTTGAACCTTATTTAGATTCAGATTAAAATAAGCCAATTAAAAAGACATGTTGAAGCTGGAAGTCTGAGTGTGGACCAGGGAGCACTGATGTCCTCCCTGGTGATAAAGACCTTTTGGTTATATCTGTGCTTGATACAGATGCTTTTCAAGTACTATAAATGAGATGATCTAACATCTGGGATGCAGTTGTGTGTGGTGGTACACACCTTTAATTCTGGCACTGAGGAGGCAGAGACACCTGGGTCTTTGTGAGTTTGAGACAAGGTCCATATAGAAAGATCCAGGCCAGCCAGGGTTACATAGTGAAACCTTGTCTCAAAAACAAACAACAAAATATCTGGGAACCATATTGAAGTAAACCAAAGCAAAACCAGGCTTAACTGGAATGGCTCTTACAAATACTGATTAACTCTCATATCTAAGCAAGGGGGGTTTCATTTCTTTTTTCTTTTTCTTTGCTTTTTTTTTCTTTTTTTGTTGTTTCTTTTTCAAGACAGAATATTTGTGGGTAGACTTGGCTATCTTGGAACTCTCTCTGTAGGCCAGGCTGGCCTGAAACTCAAGAGATCTGCCTGCCTTGGCCTCCTGAGTGCAGAGATATAAGACATTCTCCATCCTACCAACTATAATACATTTTCTTACATAAAATATTTCATAGCAAATTTTAAAAGAAGACAGATGATAAATAGCACAGAACTCAAGTCTCCTAAATAAGAGGACAAGTCCTTCCTAATAGCTTTTTTTTTCCTTTAAAGTATGTGGATGTTTTTCCTACATGCATGTGTGTGCCACATGGAACTGGAGTTGCAGGTGGTAGAGCTCCCATGTGCATGCTGGGAGATGAACCTGGGTCTTCGGGAAGAACAGCCAGTGCCCCTAACTACTGAGCCACCTCTCCAGCCTCCTCTTGTCTTAACTGAAGCTTGATGCCAGCGGGCTTCAGCTGCAAAATCAGAAGATAAAAACAGCTCACCAGGGCTGGGTTTGGTTCGCAGCCCCCACTCTGGATGAGCATTTGTAACTCCAGCTCCAGAGGATGGGATAGCCTCTTTTGGCCCCAGGGGGCACCACATGCATGCGTTGACACACACAAGGAATAGGTCTTAAATAGAACATGAAAGCACAAAAGATAAGGCTGTGAAGAGACCAGTTGGAATCAGATGGGAACTGTCAGTATGAGGCTGGGTTTGCTGGAGTGCTTGCAGGTCAAGCTGGGCGGTAAGGATTACCACAATTTTACAGGATTGGAGGTGTAGTTTGTAATTCTTCTTACCACTGTGTTTCGGTGAAGGTAACAATGCCAAGTGTGTGAGCAGACAGTACTCTTTGAAGGTAACAAAACTAGAACATGAAGCTGAGCGGGCAAGAGTGGAGGTCACTGAAACCCGGAAGCAGCTGCAGGAGCTGGAAAGCAGAGACCTTTCTGATGTTGCTCTGAAGGTAAAATTACAGAGAGAGTTCCGTAAAAAGATGGATGCTGCAAAGCTGAGAGTCCAGGTAACTTACAAAGTGCAATCAAGCAAACTTCATGAAATCATTTTTCCTTTTGTTTAGTTTAGTGTTTTTGAGAAAGAGTCTTACTGTGTATAGCTATGGCTGTCCTGAGCAGTCTGGCCTTGAACTCACAGCTGAGTGCTGGGATTAAGGACATGCTCCACTGAACATGGCCCAACCATCCTTCCTTAGCTCCTGCTCCCGCTAGGCCAATGATGAAGCTCCGTGGTGGAGAGCTCACCTCGAATGTGTGAGACCCTGACTTTGGTCTCCAGCACCACAAAAAGAAAACAAGTCTCTCCGAAAATTCTTTTATTGAGAAAGTGGGATTAAGTTTTTAATCATCAGAACTGTATGACATTTTCTTTTGCGTAGTGTGTTCATTATGTATTTTACAGTCTGGGTACTGTATTTCTTTATTCAATAACATTTAATCTTGGCATAGATCATATATAGTAAGACAACAGAAATTTGTAATTTTCTTCATTTTCTGAAGGACATAAGATTAGCAGTTAAGCAGTGCATATAAAACATCAGGTACCAATGTGACACTTTGAAGACACTCTGAAAATGTAAACAATTTCAGCTTTTGAGACCAAAATTGATTGGTTTTTAAAAGGATAATAACTTTGAATACTGCAGCTCAGACTTCATTTCCAAATGCTTTAGATTTAGCTACAACTTCAGAAAGAGTTAAAATGTCTTTTCTGGGGTTGGACATGTTGCTTAGTGAGTATGTATGTATGAGGCCCTAGGTTCAATTCCAGGGGAAAACACACCCATGCACATGCACATCCTATTCAGAAAGTTTTTTTTTTTTGTGCAAGGAAGTCATTTCCAGCTGCTTTGAAGACTCTAGAATGCTCTTGGAATACTTTTTGATCTATTTCATCTGTTTTGAGACAGGATTTTATTATGTAGCCAAGACTGGCTTCCTCACCATCCTCCTGCCTTAGCCTCTGGAGTGCTTGGATTAAAGGAGTCCTCTATCATATCTAGCTTTTTCACCCCATTCTATCTATTGTTTCTATACTGCAGTAACATTTATATTGTCTTCATTGTAGTAAGAGCTGAGTTATAACCGACCTTCCCAGAGCTTTATTACTGTTCTGTTTGGTTTTGACGATGTTTAAGATGATGGTACTAGAAACCCCGGAAGGTGGGACTCTCTTGGTCCCTCCTTCATCTCCCACAATGATAGGTCCTGACACACCAGAGAAATGGCAGCAGGCATTTATCTTGTTGAAAATAAAAGCAAAAATGGCATAGTTCTACTAAAAAAAAAAAACTAATGAAGTTCTGGATAGCTGAGCATATTTTGCTTTTCCTGTTCTCTGTTGTATATTCTTTTTTGTTGATGGTACTAAAAGGAAAGAAAAAAGTCACAGAACTGAACCTCAGAAAAAAACATCTGATTGAGCACAGGGCTGAAGCAAACTGTGCCCTTTTAGAAATTCTCTGCCTCTGATATGTGATGGGAGAGAGATGATGGTTGGTGTTGGATTAACACAAGGACATAGTCAGCATCTTCAGCATGCCCTGTACATGTATCATTAATAACCACCCTGGGGTAGATGTTTCGACAACACTTTACAAAGAAAATCACAATATTAAGAGCTGTATCCTGAGTTGCAGAATAGTGACACCAGTTTTCAGTACTCTAATGTGCATTTTAGAATATTGAAATACTAGTAATTTTATTCCAATGAAAGTTTGTTTCCATTTTAAAACTTACATTTAAAAAATTTATTTTCATTTTTATGTGCATTGGTGTTTTGCATGCATGTATATCTGTGTGAGGGTGTCAGACTCTTTTACAAACAGTTGTGAGCTGCCATGTGGGTTCTGGGATTTGAACCATGGTCCTCTGGAAGGGCAGTCAGTGTTCTTAATCACTTAGCCATCTCTCCAGCCCCCTAAAACTTAAAAATTTTAAATTATAAAAACTTTATATCTTCATGGAGATCTATTTTCTGCATTGGCACTATAATGCTGATAAAGGTGTACTTCTGAACCTCTGTGGGATAAATGTAAAATTCAGTGACAGCTGTGACTGATTTTTAAATAAATTTATTATGTGGCACATTGATATTTAATATTAAATGAAAAACACTCTAAAATGTTAGTGTTTTAATTTTTGCTATTGTCATGGTAAGTGGCAAAGCCAGCACACTCTGGGCTCCAAGCCAGTGGGACCTGTCTGCACAGTATTAGTTCATGATTTGCAATGGAATACGGTCAGTCAGTACACAGCTTCCTTCATCAAAAAGTCTTGTATGACTGAAAGTGGCAGAAATAGTCTTCTTTAGGGAAGATATCCCAATTGACCATGCAGTCAATGCCAGGCGGTCAATTCTGACATCATATACATACACACACACACAAACACGTATATATACATATATACATATATATATATCCACATACACACACAAGTAACACAGACTGAGCAGCTTGCATTTATATATTTAAGACTATATATATATGTTCCAGTAATTAATATGTAATATATGTAACAGTGATTAAAGAAATAGAGACCATTAATTTGAAAGAGATCAAGTGGGAATGCAAGGGAGGGGTTGGAGGGAGGAAATGATCTATTTATATTTTAATTTCCCTATATATGTATATATATATATATATGAAAAATATTTAAGGAGCTGGCACAGTGGCATACTCCTATACTCTCAGCATCCAGACAACTGGGGATTATGAGTTCAAGCCCAGCCTGGACTATTAGAGAATACTCTGTCTAAAGTAAACAAGATGTCATGGAAATAAGATTGCCTCAGTCTAATTGTATGCATTGCAGTGCAGGCTGGTCCATAGATTCACTTTGAATAGCACTGCTATAAGCTGGAATAGTTCCATGAGTGCTTAAATTAGAACAAAATATGTTTATGTTAACAATCTACTGCTAAAATAAAGATGATAATTACTTATGACCTATATAATATATTAATATCTTAACTGTTTTTGTTTTGTTTATTTATGAGATAGAGTCTTGAATTTGCTATGTAGACCAGGCTGAACTTGAACTTGTGGGCATCCTCCTGTTTTTGCTTTCTTAAGCTAGTATAGCCATCAGGTCTCATCTCCTTAACTTCTTACAATGCCACTATATAAGTCTTAAGTGTGTCATTTGTTTGCCTGAGATTAACTTGCAACGTGCTGGTATTTAATACTACTATAAACATGTGGAAAATGAGTGTGCTTTTACTGGTACACAATGGACTTTCAATGGGAAATGACCAATTGTATTCAACTTCTTTAAAGGTTCAATGATTCAGGCTACAGCTGAATCAGAAAAATAAGACCCCCCCAAAAAGAGTGGAATATTGTGTAGTCATCTCCAGATCCATGGAAAATAAAACAGAGTGGGTTCTTTTACATGCATATGTCTTGTTACATCTGAGGAACAGTTCATGAATAATTTTGTACCATGTGACAGGGCAGGTAGATTTGTAGTCTGGGATAACACATAATTATATGTATATATACTCTGTTTTGTGTTGTTACAATTTTCACTATTTATTATATACATATATATTACCATGTATATATAAATTGTGTGTGTGACATACTCTCTATATAGCCCAGGCTGGCCCTGAACTTGTGATCATCCTGCCTCAGCGTTGAGATTACAGGTGTGGGCCACCATACCTCTATGAGTGTGTGTACTATAGTCTGCAGAATACACTGCAAGTCGAATGCAGACTAGGGGGTAACTAGAATACTTTATGCCATATGTACTTTAGACTAGAATTCTTCTTTAAAAAGCAAAGAGGTTGAGTTTCCTCTGATTGTCCACCTAAGTTTCCTCACTCTGTTTCTATAGGTGATGAAAGTGCAATGTTTTCTTCAGTTACAAAATGAGAAGGGTAGAAAGTAAGCTTGTGTTAGTGAACCAGTCAAAACTAACAGAAATCTGAGAAAATGGCTGCCCTTACTGCTGAATGAAAATACTGTGTCATTAACAGATGAGAGAAAAACTCTTTCTCATTCTGGAGCATTTCGTGTGGCCTCAGGTTTTACAGAAGAAGCAGCAAGATAGTAAGAAGTTGGCGTCACTGTCCATTCAAAATGAGAAGCGTGCCAGCGAGCTAGAGCAGAACGTGGATCACCTGAAATACCAGAAAGTGCAGCTGCAGCAGAGGCTTCGAGAAGAGAGCGAAAAGAAGAAGCGACTGGATGCAGAGATTAAGAGAGACCAACAAAAAATCAAAGTAATATTGTCTATAGTTCCTGCTAAGCCTTGTAGGAAATGCTAACCACTCAGGACTCCATTCAGCTGGTTTGTGCAGTACCTCTTGCCCTGCCTGCTTCTCAGTATTGTCGTTATTCACAGAAGGCTTTGCTTAGCCACATAGGAAAACCGGTTTACTCAGTTCTAAGTAGCGTCTTGAAGGTTTTGACATTACGGATAAGTCACGATGATAAAAATTCAGATCTTTAGTTACGGATGTCAAAAATTTAAGTCTATAAAGAAAACTTTCTAAGCAGTATCATTTGTAAAGCAGTGCTCATTTTCAGAATGCTTCGACACACATTGCTCCTGCTGCTGTATGGGAGAGGTTCCAGGCCCTGTCTGCATGCATCTCGGTGGTTCTCTGAGGTGTGGATGGTGGGAGAGAACTGGTGGGTAGCCTGGGGTCTGGAGCTAGGTTGGCATTGTGTGTACCCTGGCTTCTCTATGCCTGCTTGAGATGTGTGCAGAGAACCATTAGCCCTGTTTGCTTCTGTTTGTTTCTATCTAAACTTGCTTTCATCACACTTTGCTCCCAGGACTCTTGCTCTGCACGCCAGGCTTTGTTCTGTTCAAACAGCAAACAGAGCCCAAGGCTGAAGCACAACTAGAAGCTCCACAGCATTTATTAAATTAGGACTTCTTTCTAGAGTGGTTCTAGAGTCTTGGGGGAAAGAAGGAGACACTGTCTGTTCCCGCAGCACAGCTTCCTCCATGGTCAGCATCCCAGATTAGATATATTTTGACGCCAGTTGTCACCTGCTTTCAGACCCAACAGAACCTAGTTACAGACCTTGAAAAGCATTTGCCCATTCTTAAATTGCTGTTATTGTAAATTTTTATTGGTATATAATTTATTTACCATACAGTTTTGACATATCATTAAATTTAATTTTTTATAAATTTTTTTTCATTTACTTTTCTGGGTGTGTAAATATGGGTGTGCACAAGTCACAGAATGCATGTGTGGAAGTCAGATCTGAGGAGCAGCCAGTGGTTGGTTTTCCATAGCAACAGCAGCAGCATTTTGCATTTCTACCAGCAGTACAGGGTAGATTTTATTATGACATTTTCTTTTTTATTTATTTTTGTTTTATTTTTTCTTTCATACATTACATCCAGTTTCCCCTCCTTCCACTTTTCCCAGTCCCTCCCCATCCCTCACCTCCCACCCCCGCCATAACCTCAACTCTCCCTGAGATCCACTCCTCTTCCTTTCTCTTCAGAAACAAGCAGGCCTCCCAGGGATATCAACCAAACAGGCATAGCAAGTTACAGAGGACTAGACACATGCCTCAGTCATATAAAGGCTGGACAAGGCAACTTAGCAGGAGGAAAAGGGTCTCAAGCACAGGCAAGAGTCAGAGACAGACCCTACTCCCACTGTCAGGAGTCCCACAGGAACACCAAGCTACACAACCATAATGCATATGCAGAAGACCTAGCTCAGACCCATACAGGGCCCATCATTGTTGCCTCAGCCTCTGCAATACCCTCTGAACCCTGCTTAGTTGATTCTGTGGGCCATGTTCTTGAGATATTCTCAGCCCCTCTGGGTCCTACAGTCCTTTCTCCCTCCCCTTCCACAGGGTTTCCCAAGCTCCCCTAATGTTTGCTGTGAGTCTCTGCATCTGCTCCCATCAGCTGCTGGAGGAAGCACTGATTTGTAAAGCAGTGCTCATTTTCAGAATGCTGAAAATATATGAGTATAGCAGAGGAAATCTTTAATTTGATTTTTTTTTCCCGGTCATGTTTGGTTCTATCCTAGGTCTCTGGGCTGTCCAGCCTCTGGTTCTTGGCCATCAGGCAGTGTCAGGCATGGTTCTCTCATGGCATAAACCTTACGTTGGACTAGAGATTGGTTGGGCACTACCACAAGATCTGTGCCATCTTTACCCCAGCACATCTTGCAGGCAGGACAAATTGTGGCCACTTCAGCCTCCGAGTCCCTCATTACTAGGAGACTTTGCCCTCACAGATTCTGCCATACGAGGTTTCCACATCATTGCCCAAATGTCCCCCAGTCCCAGTCATCCGATAGTAACTGATAGTTACACGGGCCAGCCAAGGAGTTTGAGAGACCCACCCCTCTGCACTCGCAAACACTGTGATGACAGGCTCACATCATCATTCCCTGCTTTCTGACTTGAGTGCTGGGGATCAAACTCTGGTCCTCATGCACAGCCCGCACATTAAGCAACTAAGTACTCTCTACTACTGCATATATTGGTATAGACACACCTGTATACCTCATATGCAGGATGATGTGCCAGGGTGAATAACCCACAGTACAGGGCAAGCTGGTCTCAAGTTTACTTATCGTAGACTTGTTCTTTTCAAACACAGATAAATGTACCCTGTTTGTTTCTGCCATAATTTGCTGCACTATCCCTTCAGGACTGGGGGAGGGTGAGAAGAAACCTGAGAGGAATTATTAAGACTTTTAAAGGCTACCTATGGCTGACAAAGCTACATGCTATCTCTCTCTGGGTTACCTCACTCAGGATGATCTTTAATAGTTCCATCCATTTGCCTGCAAATTTCATGATGCCACTGTTTTAACACCTGAGTACATTATGTAAATGCACCACATTTTCTTTGTCCTTTCTTTGGCGGAGGGACATCTAGGTTGTTTCCAGTTTCTGGCTATTACGAATAGAGCTGCTGTGAACGTACGTGTCCTTGTGGTAGGATGGAGCGTCCTTTGGGTACATGTAGCTGGCCTTAAGGTAGATCAATTCCCAGTGTTCTGAGAAACCTCCAGATTGCTTTCCATAGGGGCTATACAACTTTGCACTCCCTTGCTCCACATCTTTGCAAGCATGAGCTGTCTCTTGTAGTTTTGATCTTTGCCATTCTGAGGGGTGTAAGATGGAATCTCAGAGTCCTCTTGTGTATTTCCCTAATGGCTAAGGATGTTGAACATTTCTTTTAAGTGTTTCTCAGCCATTTGAGAGTCCTGTGTTGAAAATTCACTATTTAGATCCGTACCCCATTTTGAAATTGGATTGTTTGGTTGGTTGACACCTAGTCTCTAAAAGTTCTTCATATATTTTGGAGTGTTGAATGTGGAGTTGATGACTATTACAGCATTTTCATACATGAACCTAGTGTATCTGGATCATCTTCCCCCTTCAGGTACCTCTGTTATCTCCATCTCACTCCCTTCTCTTCCAATCCCCACTTTACTTCTCATGTCTTTTCTTTTTTGTTGTTGTTAACCAGTGAGCTTCATTTGGGTTGTATACAGGAGCATGTACACATTGCTAGCTGCTTGTTCAGGATAGAGGCTCAGGAGTCCCCCCTCTTTCTGTGACAGCGTTTTGACAGGACTAACCTTTTGGAGTATAATGTTATTTTTTTTTCTCCTTCTGAGACAAGGTCTCATACAGCTCAGCCTGGCCTCCAACTTACTATGTAGCCAAAGATAGCCCTGATGAACTTCTGATCAGACAGGCCTCACTCCCTGAGTGCTGGGTTCATGAGATTGTTCAGCCATGCCCAGTTTATGTGGTACTAGGGATTAACTTGGGACTCTGGGTTCAATGTTATGCAGGGCCTCCACCAATTGAACTATTTTCTCATTACATCCCTGTAATGTTTTTAATGCACAAGGCTTTAAATTTTGAAGTTCACTTTATCTATTGCTTGTGATTTTGGTGTCACGTCCAAGTTTGCTCACAGAAATTGTATGGTTATTTATGTGGTCAGGTTGTTAATCTACTTGGTGTCCATGTTCACATGTGATGTGACATTTAGGCGTGGCTTCACTCTTTTGCGTGTGGAACTCCAGTTGCACCATCTGCTAAGGACTCTTTCCTCCTGATATCACTGACAAGGATGCTGTCAGAACTGAGTTTGAGTGGGGAAACAGGAAAACATTGGCTAAAGGGTATGAAGCTAGTTGAGTACATCTAGCTATCTGATGGACAGATTACCGACAATAGCTACAGAAGATCATATTTAGACTCCGCTGGGTCTGATGGCTCATGCTTGTAACTCCAGCACTCAAGGGGCTGAGGCAGGAGAATTGCAAGTTCAAGGCCAAAACAGGCTACATATTGAGAGTCTGCTTCAAAAACCTTACCTCTTTGACTCCAGTTATTTGGAGAGTAAAGGAACAAGGGTAGCATAGTTAGTATACTCAGACTCTTTCCTAGGGCTAGGGGGAGAAGGTGAAGAGCAAGGCTCAGTGTTAGCATTAGAAAGAGAAGACCATAAAGAGGTAAAGTAGAAGGAGTGAGGTGATGAGGCACTAAGGGTAGAAAGGCAGTGCATTCACACCCAGCAGTGCCCAGCACTTGGGAGAACACAGGAGAGACAGAAGGGCAGCACAGCTGGTCTAGTGAATGGGGTAACTATGAAGGAGAGAGGACCATGAGCTCTGCACAGTCTGTGTGTCCCTTGCTGCACCCAAGTGCTGGCCTTGGTTGTTTAATTCTTTGTGTGAGCCTGGGTCCTGGGCCTTCCTCTGTGTGCTCCCTAGTATAGCCTAGCATAGGTACTAGGTCTGAATGGGGGCCCTTTGGAATCCCTAACTTAGGTCAGATCTCCACCTCATAGGGTATTGTGTGGTTCCAGGTTTCACTCTTTAGTCACAGGCATTCTCCAGGTCAACTCTCAGAAGGTAATATAGTCCTGCAACATTTGCTTTATGTTGTCAGAGTGAGGCATCCCAGGAGGGACCTTTGTGTCTTCACGCTGCCTAGATGCCAGCCCAGTAGAAGTCTTTTTAAAATGGCTGCTTGCAAATGCTCTGAGTGCTGAGAAGAGACAATTTTCCTGGTATCCCACCCTCTGCCAGTGTAGCTGTTGCGAGAGAACCTTCTTTGGTGTTTACACATTTGTCCTTCCTCCCTCCCTCCTTTCCTCCTCCTCCTTTCCTTTTTTCCTCTTCTCCCTCTTCCCCAGCCTCTTTTTTAAGTATGTTTGTATGCATGTATTACAGTTTATTCACTTTGTATCCCAGCTGTAGCCCCCTCCCTCATCTCCTCGAAGTACCTACCCACCCTCCCTCTTCTCCCTCTATGCCCTTTCCCTAGTCCACTGATAGGGGAAGTCCTCCTCCCCTTCTGCCTGACACTAGCCTATCAGGTCTCATCATCTTCCTCTGTGGCCTGGAAAGGCTGTACCCCGCCTCCCAGGGAGAGGTGATCAAAGAACCAGCCACTGAGTTCATGTCAGAGACAGTCCCTGGTCCCCTTACTAGGGACCCCACTTGGAAACTAAGCAACCTATAGGCTTCCTCTGAGCAGGGCATCTAGGAGCCTTCTACAGAGGGCCTCTGAAAGACTCTACCCATCAGGGTATTGAAGGAGATACTGAGACTCATATGGAAGAAGAGGGAGATAGAAAGACCTGGAGGGGTCAGGAACTCCACAAGGAGAGCCAAAAACCTGGGCCCAGGGGGCCCTGCAGCAGAGACAGATACTCCAACCAAGGGCCATGCATAGAGAGGGCCTAGACCCTATCCTCTTTTCTTTACAATTATCTGCAGGAGTCTCTGGGACTTTGCCTTTGTCCTGCTCTGACCCTCTATGGTTGTCATTATCCTAGTAAGGGATGGGCCCTCCAGGTCATACTCTAGACTTCTCCTTGTTGTGGTTTCCAAAGTTTCCTTTTTCTTCTTCCTTGGGTACTGATACTAGTGTTTGCCATTACCCACCACCTTGTAAGGCAGCCACTCTCCAGCTATCCCTGGAGTACACTGTAGAGTGCAGCCCGTAAGTGGGTGTTAGCTGCCATCTTCAGGAATGTCAGTTGCCAGTTTGTAGTATTTCTAGTTCTGTGTTGTAAGCAACTCAGGGTCTTTGGCTAGAATCTGGCCCACCTTACCCTGTTTAACCTTTGGCTCCTGATGCTGGATCCCTTGCTGGAATGACTTACAGGCTCCTCTGGCTTCTAGTTTAGAGCATGGCAATGCTTTCATTTCATCCTTTCCCCAATACAATTATAAATGTATGTGGGGATCACTAGGTCTCTAGTTTGTTAGCTCGGTAGCCTTTTCTTGCCTTCGATTTTGTGTCCTTGTTTACCCATAATGACTGGCCTGTATGCTTTTCCACTCAGAACCCACATCACATGAAAGACCAAGGAGTCTGCCAGTATCTCTGCTGACTGTGCCCATCTGTTCCTTCATAGAGGCTGAGTGCACCCTGACTGTGCTGTCACCTGGGTTAGGGACCCCTCTGCTCCCCCCACCCCACCCCCGATCCCTTTCCTACCCCGTCTGTGCAAACACTCAGGAGAGGACAGTTGCACCACCAATCTCTGTTATTTCTGTTTGACCATTCCATTCCCAGAACTGGGAAGTTTTGATCTTCTGTTTTTCTTTTCTGACAGCACTTCTAAAATTATCTTTGAGAAGCAGTTTTTATGTCCTTATATATTTGTCACAGCCCCAGTGCTTTTGTAAAACATAAACTAGCAGAAAAATGAAGTACAGTTATATTAATAAACCCCCATACACACTTTGGCTTGCCTTCTCTGCTTGTTTGCTTTAGTGATAGGAACTTACTATGTAGCCCAGACTGCTCTCAAGTTGTGGGTGAGGGTTAGGTGAGGTGTATGCTGCCACTGAACCCAGTGCTCGTTTTAGACAGCATCTCACTGTCTAATATACATATGTTCACTGTTGCTGTCCAGGTTGGTCCCAGACATGTGATTCTCCTATCTCAGCCACCTGAGTAGCAAGATTATAGGCATAAACCATGCTCAGCTAAGTACCATATTTTAACTCAGTTGTTTCTCAACCTTCCTAATCCTGCCACCCTTTAATATAGTGCCTCATGTTGTGGTAACTGCTAACCACAGAATTATTTTCATTGCTACTTCATAACTGTAATTTTGCTATTGTTATGAATCATAATATAATATTTTTAGAGATACAGGTTTGCCAAAGGTACCATGACCCATAGGTTGACAACCACTGTTTTAACTGATTGAATTCAGTAGATCTGAAATTATCAGATGAAATTGCTATGAAAGTATCTAAATATTTTCAGCTTCTATGCTTATCCATGGGTTCAGTTGTTACTGAACCCATGTTGAACCAAATCTGTTCAAATCTTATTCCGAAAAGTTAAATAATCCTTAGGTCTCTTGAATAAGAGACCGGATCCGTTGGTCTCTTCCTTCCTATATTTCTTTCCCTGAGTTATCATCCAGCATATGTGAACCATTTTATCCATGCTCTCCTTCCTGACATCGGGTGTCAATGGTGAGGCACACCAAGAGCATTGATTTAGTTCATACCGTGCAAACAGAAGCTAATAGAATTGCAGACGGCTCTTCAAGGCTTGCTGTGTCTGCCCTTATGAGCTATTCTTAAGCTGCAGGCTCGGATTTAACAAATTCTTATATTTTTAATTTTGTATTTGTGAGTGTCTCTGTACATGTGCATTTGAGCACAGGTCCCACAGAGGTCAGAGGCCTCTGGGCCCCTGGAGCTTGAGTTACGGGTGTTGTGAGCCATGACCTGACTGACATGGGTTCTGGGAACCAAACTCAGGTCTTCTACAAGATCAACACTCGCTCCTAACCACCAAGCCATTGCTTCAGCCCGAGAGTTGTTGTGCACCAGAAACATGCATTTCTGCCAACATATGTTCAGATATACCTGTGGCGGGTAGCAGGCATAGTAACTGCGAGAGTCACCATCTCAGGAAGGCAGAGCAACATGTACTAATTTGTAACACAAAGAATGGGAAACAAAGGGCTCAGTTTATTAGTAAACCCTGACTGTATTGCTTCCAACTCAAAATTACCTCACTGTTATCTTATTTTGCTCTCGTAAGAAGGAATGTGGGGACTAGAGAAATGGCTCAAAGGTTAAGAGCACTGCTTGCTCTTCCAGAGGTCCTGAGTTCAATTCCCAGTGACTACATGGTGGCTCACAACCATCTATAATGAGATCTGGTACCCTCTTCTGGCATGCAGGCCCACATGCAGGCAGAATGCATATGTATACACTGTATACATAATAATAAATAAATAAATCTTAAAAAAAATAAAAGAAGGAATGTGAATGCTAAGAAAATTACTGTACAGCTGTTGGCTGTAAACTCAACAGAGCACACACTTGTACGTGTGTGGCCCTGGGGTCTAACTTATATGACAAGAAAAGAGAAAGATTATCTGCATATTTAATGAGACAGAGAGTAAAAGTGAGTAAGGCATTTTAAATTTCTCTATGTATAGGAGCTGCAACTAAAAACAGGACAAGGAGATGGTATGAACCCAAAGGCTCAGGACATGGATGGATTCAACCCAAACAGAAGAAAAGGTCCTTTTAGAAGTGTGGACCAACTCCAGGTTGGTCAGCTTTGTTAACGGTTTCTGATTCTCTTTTGTTTTTATAAATATGTAAATATATGTGAAAAATAGTCAGTTCTGAAGAAAAATCCTCAAATATTAGATTTTTTGTTTCTTGTTTATAAAATACATTTCTTTCACAAATTTTTACTAATTTATTTCTCATCCAGAAATGTGTTATCTTCTTATGTTGGCAGGAATGATTTGTTTGAATATTGTGTGAAATCCGTGTTCAATAGATTATATTTATTCCCATTACAGATAGATTTATTCTCATAGAGACAGGTATATTTCTAAAATCCAGAGCTCTACATTCAAACAGAACCAAACTAAGTATGGACTATAACATTAAAGAGTACTCAGTGTCATATTTAAAAAAAAATAAAACCACAACCCATAAACTAATTTTAAAGGCCAAAGAAATTGAAAATGCTTACTTGATAAAAACTGTACTTAAAATTGCAATTATATTCAGAATACAAATACATGTATTTAAGTTTTGAAAAATATTATTTAAATTTTACATATTTTAATGGTACCTTTTAGAGTGTGCATGTACTCTTACACACCATTTGTGCTCAGAAATATCTTCAACAATCGCAGTTGTCTTTTTTCTCCTGGGAATCCCACTCAGTTGAGAAATGCTATAAGTATTACCTTAATTGTGGCCTTTGTAAGGCCTCTTACTGAGGCTAAGGCTAACCTGAAGTTAGAACACGTCAGCTTCCACTCCCACGGCTGCAGGGCTGCCTCAGTGCTGCTCAGGTTGGTGGTGCTCTCAAGATTAGCTCCGTAGGTCGGTCATAAGACTGACCCTGTGCTTCGTGGCTTCACTGCTCTTTTCTCAAGTGTGTTGCTACCTTGTCTTGTTGTTGTTTTGTGGCAGGGTCTCAGGGGAGCTCAGATTACTCTGAGGCTTCCTGAACTTCTGATCCTCTGGCTTCCGCCTCTGCAGTGCTGGGTGCCATGTCTGCTTCCTCACTGTCTCAGTACACACTTTCAGGAGTTCCGTCATAGGGGCCATGGTAGACTTCTCTACCATGTTGACTTCTCTACTTCTTTGTTGTTTTAGTGGCTTTAATGACATATCAATGTGCTCATGACAAAATGCACTTAGTCATGTTTTTTACATTTGTGCTTGCTTCTAGTGTTTAACTAACAGAATGCCAACATACGCACTTTGTATATCCTTCCACCCTTGCATGTTATTTTGTAGTACTTTTTGTAGCTTTGTTTTTCATGGTGTATTTTTTTCCAGCGGTTGGTTGAATAGGGCATTTATTTTCACTCATATGGCCTTTTATCAGATGCTGTCTGCAATCCAGGCAGCACACCAGAGATTAGGTACATGGGGCTGAACAGGCCTGCTCTTGCAGTCTATTAAGTAGCTCGGGTGGGAGGAAGGGTTGGAGGGCAGCTGCCAGTGGCAGCGTGGGAAGCATGGCCTCTGCAGCAGGTGAAGACAGCCTGGCTGATTCTCAGAAAACTGTGGCGCCTTTGTCAGCACAAACAGCTGAGTGTAACACAGTGAGCAGTCCCTTTCAGTTCCCTATAAAACAACGCAGCGGCACATTAGCCAGCACCCATGGGAACATAAATTGTTCTCATAGTTTTAGCGTTCGTTTTCAGAGTTTTAGCCACTTAACATGACACAATTCTTATGGTAGGGGGAGAAACAAACCATAGTATTTCTTTTAATATAGAAATTGGATGAACAAAAGAAATGGTTGGATGAAGAAGTAGAGAAAGTTCTGAACCAGCGCCAAGAACTACAGCTGCTGGAAGAAGATCTGAAGAAACGTGAAGCCATCATCTCCAAGAAGGAAGCCCTGCTGCAGGAGAAGAGTCACCTGGAGAGCAAGAAGCTTCGATCTAGTCAGGTATCCTATTTGGCATCGTCTTCTGCATCCAGGCTGTTTTCTAGGAGAGCTGGATGGATGGTTAAGGGACCCCCAGTACACACGGTGGCTTACAGCCATGTATATGCACCTCCTGTCCTAGGGGATCCTCTCCTGGCCTCCTTCGGCACCAGGCATGGCCATGGAACACAGACGTACATTCAGGCAGAGCATCCCTAAACAGAAAAGAACATAGAAAAAGTAAAAGGTAAACTGCAAACTTAGTAATTTGCTTTCCAGCCAAGAGTGAGGGCCTGAGAACCCACAGAAGTAGGGTACGGAAGCATGCATTTGTAATCTCTGTGCTGAGGAGGTGGATTGAAGCCAGTTGGTCTAGCCACATCACTGAGCTCCAGATTCAGCAGGAGGCCCTGCCTCAAAAAAAGACTGTGAAAAAGCTACTGAGACACCTGATGTTGACCTTTAGCCTCAAAACACATGTCCACATATGTCTACAGACACACATGCCAACTGTAGTCAGAAGCCAAAGAAAAATTATTATTCTCAGTGTGTGCTGCTACTTTATCAAACAACAAAGCATTGATCCCATGTTTCAAATATGACTTATTATTACTTTTATATTGTGATAAAATATATAGAACATAAAATTCACCTTTTTTGTTTTGTTCTTTACTAGTGTCTTTTGTATAGCCTAGTCTGGCCATGAACTTCTGCCTCAGTGTCCGGTGCTAGGATTATAGGAATAGGCTATGGTCATGGTCAGTTTAAAATTTTGAGTGTACAGTTCAGTGGCATTAATGCCTACAACGCTGTATAGCCGCCATGACTATATGTTTCCAAACTTTTTTTCCATGCAGAGAAAATCTGTGGCCTTAAACAGTGACTCCTCTTTAGCTCCCTTGTCAGCTTCCGTTAGTGACTTCAGTGAGCACTTCAGGGAAGTGGTGCTGTATGATGCTTTAGAGCAGGGATTGAAATTATATATATATATATATATATATATATATATATATACACACACACACACACACACACACATATGTCACTACCACCCAAAATTAGGGGGGTTAACAAGATTTATATTTTTTAAAAAGGCTTGTAGAATGAAGGGTTTTTTTATTATTATAAAGACTTGGGGAATGTCATAAATATTTTTAAGGCCTGGGACCTTATGAGCCAGTTAATGAAGCAGTTTTATGAACAGGTTTGCCTCAGTTTCAAATTTTTAAAAAGGAGTCATTGTAGAAGTAAAAGCAACAGGAACTATTGACTTATCTGCATGAATTTTTACTAATAGCATCTAAAAATGAAGCTGACTTGCTCAGACTTGTAGATACACTTGTACTTAGAGCTGTCATTGGGTCTAGGGCAAGTTTACACCTGGGTCAGAGAACAAAGAGTCAGTGACCCTCATGTAATAAGCATCTGGACCAGAGGGTCTGAGTTAATGGTGTGAGCTCTTAACACTGCTACACCTACATTTGACTATGCTGTGTCACCCCATTTTTCAGTCCAAGTGGTTATTGTTCATAGGGCGTGGGTGGCCCTCTGATAAACACGATTTCTAATGGCATATCCAGGTACTTGCTTAAACTGACTGTCAGGGTCAAGTAAAAGCTATCGCTCAAAACATGGAAAATAACAGCAAAAGATAAACACATCAGAATTACAAGTTAACAATAGAAGACACTACCTGGACCTCTGCGGTATATTCTATGTCACAAAATAAAGAGAGAAGGAGAAAAATAAAAGAATGCCGAGGAAAACATTTTCTTAAGTTTACTTTTATGATATGGAAAAAGAAAAAGCATGAAAGCTTTTTATTTTAGAGAGTTACAAATTTTAAAAAAAGATTTTTTTTAATTAGGTGAATATCTATGTCTATATGGGGGGGTATGCGCAGGGACTGTCCTGAAGAAGAGGGTGTTAGATCCCCTGCAGCTGTAGTTACAGGGTGATGTAAGCACTTGATGTGGGCATTCACAACCGAGCTTAGGTCCTCTGCAGGAGGAGCGCAGGGTGCTAAACACTGAGCATCTCTCCAGCAGAGATTTTAAGAAGCTGCTGGAGATTTTAAGAAGCAAGAACATACTGAGATAAGTAGGAAGTATAAATCAATGAAACCACCTTAATTCTTTGAAAATTTTAACAGAAACAGACTATTAATGCCCTTGTCAGGGCATTAAAAGATTTCATTTTTTCTTTTTTTGATGAATTTTAAAAATTTGTTTCACAATTTATTCATTATATATCCTCATTGAAGCCCCCTCCCTCAGTTCTTCCCAGTCCCACCCTCCCTCCCTCTCCTCTCC
>CM053743.1:46225762-46296925 GCA_028658305.1 Pachyuromys duprasi | reverse complement strand
TGTGACCCTTTAAGTAGTGATTTCTTGGATGGCATACCTAAAACACAGCAAGAAAATAAAAAACAAATAATGGGACTTAATAGCAAAAATATTTGAGATTTAAAGGATACAAGTAGGGAAGTAAAAAGATAGCTTTCGAATACAGGAAAATATCTGAAAATCCTTTATCTGAAAAGAGATTACAATTTTATAATAAAAAGATAACCTGCCTACTATCCTAGCACTTAGGAGGTTGAAGCAGAAAGATTATATAGCACAAAGAAACAGCTGGGCAGTGGTGGCACATGCCTTTATTCCTAGCACTTGGGAGGCAGAGGCCGGCAGATCTCTGTGAGTTCGAGGCCAGGCTGATCTATAGAGTGAGCTCCAGGACAGCCAAGGCTACACAGAAAAACCTGTCTCGGGGAAAAAAAGAAATCACTAGAAAATAAAGAGGAGAAAGAAAATCTCAGATAAGTCCAGGAAGTCCAGCACTCAATAAAATTCAAAAAGAGAAAACAGGAGATGATCAAAAACATACCACAAAGTGTTTCCAGAGCTGGAGAGACGGCTCAGTGATTTGAGGCCTTGTTCTTACAGAGAACTCAGGTTCCACTCCTCACAGCTGCATGGTGGTTCACAAACTATCTAACTCCAGTTCCAGGGGAGTCTATGTCCTTATCTGACCTCCTCACAAACACATTTCGTGTACATATGTGCAGGCAAAACACTAATTCACATAAAATAAAAATAAATCTTAAATGAAAAATAAATGCTTCCCAACACAATGTGAGACTCTAGACTGAAAAAGCCATCAAGGGAACCAGCACTGTAAGTGTCCAAAGCACAGCATTGTGAAAGGTTGAGATGAAACACAGAAAACCAAGTCTTCAGTACCTCCAGATAGAAGGGACTAGTCATTGCCAACCTGAGGAGCCAGAGTGGCATTGGGCTTCTTTCACTGGGCACTTTCTTCACTGGAAGTTAAAAGATCTGAGGCAGTTTTCAAGTTTACGAGGAAAAGTATTTCAAGTAGAAAATCCTCTTATCCCAAATTCCTATTCAGTGTGAAGGCAGTGTGTTCCCATCAAATCTGCCTCAGGAAGCAGCTGGAACAGGCGCCTCGTGAGTGTAAGCACTTTCAATATGAAAGAGAAACATTATCAACATGGGCATGCCTGATGAAGCCCCAGGAGAAAGTTATCATTTAAGCAGGAGGCTGGAGTTCCAGGTAAACTGTTTCAAGAAAAAAAATGTGCTGAAACGGTACAGTGGGTAAGGGTGCTTGTCACCAAATTCAGTTTGACCCCCAGAACTCACATGGCAGAAGGAGAGAACTGGTTCCCAGAAGTTGTCCTCTGACGTTCATAGTCGCGCTGTGCCACACACACACTAAATTAAATAAGTAAAGATAAACGTAAAGATTAAGAAGATTATTGAATATGTTTAGTTAATACTTGGATTAAATGAAGAAAGTATGAGATTTTAGTTTTATTCTATCATGTAGAAATATACTCTTTTCAGATACATCAGCTATGAATAATAGTCACAAGTTCATGAGGCAAGTGAATATTAACAAGAGCTCTACTATAACTTTCAGTGGGAAACAGATGAGAGATGGTATACAGAGAAGGAGGGGTATAAGTGTAAATTATTACTCCTGTAATAGACAGGCAATAGCTAAAATTGATTGGGTAGATATATGGGTAAAATACAAAAGAGCTAACTAGAAGAGGTTATGCTAGAAACCACGTGTAAGTATATAATACAATATTTTTAAAAATTATTTTAAGTTATAATGAACATCTCTATAAATCTAACCATATTCTATTTTCTGACCATAATGAAATAAGAATAAAAATGTTGAAACATACCAAAATTTAACTTCTTAAGAAGCTGTAACAGTTTTACCATGTAATGAGCTTAGGAATAAAATAATAAAAGAAAAAAAAATACTGCGTCTCAAAACCTTTGGTTTTCTTTTTAAATGAGTCTGAGTGTTTTGCCTGCATGTATATTAAGTGCACCATGTGTATGGACTGCCCAGGGTGGCCAGAAGAGGGCAGCAGATCCTCTGCAGCTGGAGTTATAGAGCATTGTCCACTGCCACGTGGGTCTGGGAACCGAACCCCAAGTTCTCTTGCAGGAGTGGTGGGTGCTCTTAACCACTGAGCTACCTCTCTGCCCCCATAACTTCATACTTTAAATCTATATACTTTTTAAAGAACCATGTAAGATTTTAGTTAATGAACCCCTTTAGAAAGTTTTATTATCTAAAACCATTTAGTATTTTATTGATGTTTGCCTATTTTCTAAGATGCCTGAATTTTTTGTAACTTTTTCTATCTTTTTAGGCCTTAAGCACAGATAGTCTGAAAATATCATCTCGCTTGAACTTTTTGGACCAAGAGTTGTCGCAGAAAAGTTTGCAGCTCGAGAGCAGCACAACTGAGGAGAAAATAAAGATTTCAGAACAAGTACAAGCTCTTCAGAAGGAAAAGGACCAGCTTCAGCGACAGAGAAACAGTGTGGATGAAAAGCTCAAGAATGGTAGAGTGCTGTCCCCCAAAGTAAGTCAGTATTCCCTGGAGCTGGAGTTGATGTATGATGATGAGTGATGTGGGAGACTCCCTTGTCATGTGACCATAAACCTGATGAATCTGATAAACCTGTTTCAAGACTGTTAGCTAATGAGCTCATCTGGCACCTACTTGGTAGTATAAGCCATGCTTGACCACAGACAGATGTCTTCCCAGAAAGGCACCTGCATGTGTCCTGCCCAGCATTGCCAGGTACTTGGAAACTCAGGCATCCCTTGGCCTTCTTAGCTGTTTGAATATGGTTTGAAAGTCTCTTACCATTTATTTCTCAAGGAGAGAGCACATAGCTTCTGTTTTTTCTTATTTTCTTCACATTTGAGAGGGATCAATGTACACGTGGGCACACCATGGTTTGTTTGTGGAGTCAGTTCTCCCCCTTTACCCTGTGGTACTCAGGGGGTCAGCTTTGCCCCTTACCTGCTGGGCCAGCTCACCTGTCATCTGTGTGTCTTCGGTAATGGTATTAGGTCCACACAACATGCCTATCTTGAAAAAGGCCTGGTGTTTTGGAAATATCCAAACACAAATACAGATTCCAATAAAATAACTTTTGGTTACAATTTTTATTTGAGAAAGACTATAGCTCTTCTCAGCTGTTTTTTTTTTTTCTCTTAAACATGTAAGAGATGAGCCATTCATTGGCTTTCAAATTGCACCAGAGTTAGCCTTTAAAAACTGATATTTCGGTGGGAAAATGATCCCAGTGCCCTGTTTCAGATGAGTTTTTGAACCTGAATTTTCTCTCCAAATATTAAGTATGTCCTCCCTTTACCAAAGGAATGGGAAAGGAGGTGAACTGCTGTGGCCATGGGCCTTGCTGGAGCTTGTGTTTTAGATTGGACGAGAGGGAGGATGTTAGAGGTATCCCATAAGGCGGAACTCAGCTAGTCTGGGCACTATCCAGCTGAAGGGTCTCTTACACATCTGTGTCCCTGTAATGTGACAATTTGGGCACCCGTACAGACGCTTCTGTATCAGGCTGCTTTCCTAAAGGGTACTAGAGTCCTGAACTTTAAGATTTGAAGGGATAAGCACCTAATACACAGCAAACCGCAGCACTCAGGAGCTCTGTCTGCCCAGGACTGTGTCTGCTGCTAAGTGTTATGCTCCCCTTGAGAGTGATGTAATGTAGCAAAATTCTGTTTATGACATTATTCAGTGCAGAGGTTATCTCAGGATAGCATAGAACTTCCCGAACAATACTGGCACATAGTTTTGTTCCATTTAGCCTTGTGAGCTTCTCTTTGGCTTTCTTTCTGCTCTTACCACTGTTTTAAAGCCAAGATTAATATTCTCAAATACGTCTCCCAGTAGCAAATTAATGGAAGCAGATTCTAAAGTGACCCAAGACCTGAACTTGAATAGCTTGCTATATTGATGTCTTTAAAATTGCTTAAATTTTTTTCTTTACAGTGATAGACTTTAATTCATTTTAGTAGCAGGTTGCCTAAAAATTCACTGAAGAACATTCATTTTTGATGAAATCCAAAAATTTGAATAATTTTTATTTGTAAATTTATATTTATTTATGGAGCACAATAATATAATTCAGTGTATGTACACAGTATATAGTGATCAGGCCAGATCTCCTCAGGTACTATGTACAATAGAAACACTTGGATTCTTCAGTTATTTTGAAGTGGATAATTGTTACAGGCTAGTTTCCTTTCTGTTGCTGTGATAAAATACTGTTCAAAAGCAAGCAGGGGAGGAAAAAGTTTATTTCACCTTCCAGGTCCCAGTCCATCACTGAGGAACTCGAGCAGAAACCACAGAGAATGCTGCTTGCTGGCTCACTTTGGTTGGCTCATGCTCAGCTATCTTTCTTAGTTCAGGACCACCTGCCCAAGGAGTGATGTCCTTGGGCCCTTCTGCATCAAATATCAAGTAGCCAATCTGACGTAGGCAATCCCTAAATTGAGACTCCCTCCTCAGGGGGCACTAGGCTGTGTCAAATTGACAGTTAAAGCAAACGAGGATGGGCCATCCTTTATCAGCTTGACACACAAACATGCCGCTTTTATTTATTTAATGTATATGAGTGCTCTATCCGCTCGTATGCTTACATGACAGAAGAGGGCATGTGGTTGCTGGGAATTGAACTCAGGACCTCTGGCAGCATAGACAGTGCTCTTAACAGCTGAGCCATCTCTCCAGCTTCGCCACTTTTAAGTTATAAATTTTCACTTATAATCTCACATTAATATAAAACACAGTCCAACTTTTTAAAAAAATTCTAGTGCTTTAAATTTCAAGGTCTCTTTTAAAAGTTGAAAGTCTCTTAGGGATGGAGAGGTGGCTCAGTGGTCAAGAGCACCTGCTGCTCTTCCAGAGGACTGGAGTTCAGTTTCCAGCACCCACTTCAAGTGGCTCACAGCTCCAGGGGAGCCTGTGCCATCTTCTGGTCTCTGTGAGCTCCTGCACATATGTGGCACACCCACACATAGACATACACATACTTATTTCTTAACTGTGGGGTCCTGCAATATAAACGTTATACACATTCTTACCCCAACAAGAAAGAACTGGGCATAGAAGCAGTCAGCAGTGTAAATCCAGATCCCATAGCGTCTGGCCCTGGGGCTCGCTCACTGCCATTTTCCAGCTCCAAATGGCTTGAGCAGTCCCATTTTTTCTTCTCTGCCATCCTTGGTACACACAGTGGGACTTGCAGGCTTGGGCCTGCTCCTCTGCTCACCTCCACTGTCCTGCCATCTCTATTCTCCACAACTGAAGATGCGCCTTCCCCACTGCGCTCTCCTGATCCCTGCCACATGGCTCCACCTGCTCTCCATGATTTCCTCAATCTTGCCTCTTTCACACTTTCAAAACCAGAACTGTGTGAGAACTCTTCCAGACTGCCAAACTTGGCAGTGTGCTGACCCTATGCAAATATTTCCTTATTGCCACAGTGGAACATATTTCATTCAGTGGTATTAATATCGTATTAATCATAGATGATTCACAGCCCTAACTCATCAGCACATTCTTATTCCATAATATCTCACAATGGCCCCACCCCAAGTCTTAACAGAATCCTGGCTTCCCTTTGATTTGTAGGCTTCAATTATTCAGAAACCTATATCCCTGCATTCCAGGCCTCTACTGCATTTCCCTTGGCATTCATACCTTCCACAATGTGTTTTTACGAAGCTCTAAGTACTCGGCGGGTTTTCTAGTCCATAGTGCCAAGGTCCCATCTGTTCTTCTTAAGACAATGTAATAAGGCTGGTTATGGCATGCCACACTTCGCTGGTGCAATTCCTGTTCTAGCCTCCTTTCTGCTGATGTAATACTAATGTGACAGAGAGCTTGAAGGGGGAGAGGCTCATTTCAGCTTCCAGGCCACAGTCTGTCACTGAGGGAAGCCAGGACAGAAGCTCCACAAGAACTTGACCAGACACAGACAGGAACGCTGCTTGTTGGCATGTCTTCTGCCTCATGCTTTGCTTGCTGCTGTATATATCTCAGAACAAGAGTTCGCTGGTCTTCCTGTCAAGACCAGCAGTCAAGACAGCTCCACACAGATCTGCCCACAAGTCAATCTCATCTGGGAACCCCTCGATGTAGACACCCTTCTCAAGTGTAACTCTAGCCGTGTCATGTTGACACAAAGGTCTAACTGGACACCTACTCTACTATGGCCATGTGAGTTGGATCTGCCCATCTAGCTCTCTGGATGCCTGCTAACCCTTCACTGCCCTCCCCACCTAGAGCTTCCACTGACTGTTGTTCTGTTCTCTACTTTAAGGCTGTCGTTTTTTTTGTTTTTGTTTTTGTTTTTTTAAATCTTGCTGAAGTGGATTGAAATGCTTCATTTTCATTTTTCTGTGCTAGGCTTATTTGGCTATCCATATTGTAGCAGATGACAAGATGAACCCATAGTTACAGATTAAAATACAGACGTCCAAAGTCTCTTAGTTATGGGATCCTGTCATTTGCTAATAATTCAGTTACTTCTAGTAAGTGGTGTACAAGAAAAACATGTAAGAACTTGTATCTTTTATGTTTGACTTCCATCTTTTATATTTAAATATTCGTTTATCCAAAATGCACATAGAACACAATACTTTCTCGAGAGGTTTTGTTAGTTCCTGTCTCACTTCTTTCTTGAAAGGGATGTGTGGTCTAAGACATTTAGAGGGTACTGCTTTAGGCCCTGTTAGAAAAAAGTAGGTCCTTGGGACCCACCCACACCTGCTCCCTCAGAGTTTAAACGTATCGGCAATGTGCTGGACAGTTTGCCACAGCCACAACCATGACCAGTGGCTCATTTTATTTTGTATGCTCACTCTTTTAAAGTTTCATTGTGTAATTTGTCTGTGTGTGTACTCACGTACACTTGCACATGTATGCATGCACATACATGTGAGCCAGCACACACATGTGGGTTATTATTTTTTTTTCAAGACAGGGTTTCTCTGTGTAGCCTTGGCTGTCCTGGACTCACTTTGTAGACCAGGCTGGCCTCAGACTCATTGAGATCCACCTGTCTCTGCCTTCTGAGTGCTGATATTATAGGCGTGTGCCCCCGCTGCCACCACCAACACCATACTACACATGTATGGAGGTCAGTGGACAACTCGGGGAATGTCTTCTTAGAGTTTCTATTGCTGTAAAGAGACACCATGACCATGGCAACTCTCGTAAAGGAAAACATCTAATTGGGACTGGCTTATAGTTTCAGAGGTTCATTCCATTGTCATCATGGCCAGAAACATGGCAGCATGCAAGCAGACATGGTTCTGGAAAGGTAGCTGAGACTTCTCCCTGGATCAGCAGGGAGAAAAAGTGGTACTGGGCCTGGCTTGAGCATCTGAAACCTCAGAGCCCCCTGAGGGGGGGCCCTTCCTCCAACAAGGCCTCACCTACTCCAACAAGGCCTCACCTCCCCACGGGCCTATAGGGCTGCTTTTATTGCAACCACCACTTCTGCCATGTGGATTCCAGGGGGAAAACTTAGGCCGTCAGCCTTTGAAGCACAAGACTCTACCCACTGAGCCGCCTCCCTGGTATGTGCAGCCTTTATTTAGGTTGGTAATCCTCAGGGCTCTACTGTTACAATACCGTACATTTTCTCAGCAGTCCCTTAACTTACGTTCAAAACTATAGAAACTAAAATTACACTTCAATTGTTCTCAGCCACGTTCTCAGCAAACCTTTTTTATTTTGATAAAATATAATCCAAGTGTGAATTGAAAAGTCAGATACATTCTCTTTAGATAACTCACTTCTATTTCTTGGTCCCTTTTATTCATTCACTTAAGTACCTTTCAAAAGTACTTAAGGTGTTTTTTTTTTTCCCATCTTAAAAACTGTGGTTATTGGGCTGAAAAGATGGCTTCAGTAGCTAGAACAGAATTCAGTTTCCAGCACCTGTGTTTGGCAGCTCACAACCACCTGTAACTCCTTCAAGACAGCTAATGTCCTCTTCTAGATTCTGCGGGGCATCTGCACTCCTACATATAAACAATAGGCACACGTATAGAAATTTAAAATTACAAAACTTCATGTTTCAGAATATGGTTATTTTTTTTCTTTTGGAACAATTATATAATCAAATGATGGTTAGTTACTGCAAGAGAAATGGTTATTTAATATTTCTCCCCATAGTGTTCTTCATGGAACATTTTATAAGATAGCTTTTTAAAATGAGTACTCAACTTCCTGCTAGATGACAGACCTGTTTCTTGAACTGGAGAAAAGGAGGTCAGGAAGTCACTAACAACTCTTACGAGTGGTGGGAAAATAACCAGGCATAGGAAAATATTTCTAAATTTTTCATTAACTCATTCATCAAACACTAAGTTTAAATTACGTGATGAATTCTGTACCGAGCATTCATTAAGGATGTGAGTGTGGGCAAGGCAGTCTGCCCACAGAAACTTGCTTTACACAGGTGTAGAAATTAAAAGATACATCCAACTCTCCACACAGGATAAATTTGAGCAGCTCAAAGAACTGTTTGGTTCTCTGACATGAACAGTATATTAACTGATGTTACATTGCCACCATTTAAAAATAACATTTCATACTTATTTTCCAAAGGGGGTTGAAACAAGGTCTCATTATGCAGCCCTTGAACTCATGATTCTCCTGCCTCAGCCTTCGAAATACTGGACTTTGGGGCACATGCCTCTGGTTGGCTCATTCCATAGGATTCATGAAATGCTCCCACTCCGTGACCTGACCACTCTGCCACCTCTGCTGTGTGTCCCCATAGACTCTCTTCTCATCACTAGCTCCTGTGGGCTCCAAGTGTTCCCTCCCTTCTGTCCCAGCATTGTGGTGTTCTTCTAGCTGTTCACGGGTACAGCAGCTCTGTGAGGCCTCATCGGTGCAGACTCCACATTTTAAAGGCACTGTAGGACTCCTGAGGGAGATGGTGCTGTAGATTCTGTGAGCTGAGGCCTTGTTCAGTGTCTCCCTTGGATCAGATAATCAGTGTCTTCTGCATAGCCTTGGAACACCCTGGAACTCACCCAACTTTTGCGCCTTCCATTTTGTTATGTAATGTTTACTGTGTTATACACTGACAATGATACATCATACAGTGTAGCCAAATCTCAAATACTGTGTCCTTAACACTTAGGGGAGTTTAAGGGTATTGTCTCTTAAACTCAGTCACATGGTAAGATATGGTCTAAGCATGTGCCGGTATTCAGGCTGTACCTTGTCTCAAAGTTGAATGCTTTCCATGATCTCTAGGAAGAACATCTTCTTTTCCAACTTGAAGAAGGCATTGAAGCTCTGGAGGCTGCGATCGAGTTCAAGAATGAAAGCATCCAGAGTCGCCAAAGCTCGCTCAGAGCCTCACTGCAGAGCCTCTCTCAGAGTGAAGCAAATATTGTGGAAAAGCTAGTTTGCCTGAATCTTGCTGAGATTAGAGCTATTCTTTTCAAGTATTTCAATAAGGTACATTTCCAAGGAACAACACTTTTCTTACAAGGAGGGGTCAAGGTGCCTCATTTATATTGAACTTTCTTTAGAAAGTGAAATGCTTAAAGATTTGGTGATCAACTAAAGGGACCAAGTGTTACCACAAAGTTTGTGAATTATCCAAATAAGCCTAACTTTGACATGGTTAAAGTCAAAGGTCCCTTTCTAGGAAGTCTAGACAGTTTAACTGGTAGCTTCCCTATTGTTTCTTGATTCTAAGTTTAAATGCAGGTTTTGGTTTCTTCCCGTCATTGCTGTGAGCACATTGCCAGTCACCCTCACATGCTGGGTAAGTGAAGTGGAGGTGCACTAGTGCATGGATGGTATTAGGGTTTGTTCATCTGAAAGTGCTTAAGTCAATCAGACTATTTGACAACAAACTGGCAGCTTGCTGATAGAGGTACTTTGTAGCATTAAGAACTATGTCCATTTTATTTCTAATATTTTTCCACATAAAGTATATATTATGAAGAGTGGCTTCTCCCTAAAGATATATTGAGTTAATGAGAATATTCGACAATTGATAAAAAGTAAAACACAGGCTTTTTCAAAGTCTAATTGTATGCACTAAAAAGTTAATGAAAAGCTCAGCATAGTGGCACACACCTTTAATCCCAAGACTAGGGAGATAGATGCGGGTGGATTTCTTTTGAGTTTGAGGCCAGCCTGGTCTCTACATAGTGAGATCCTGTCTCAAAAAGCAAAGTGAATGAAAGTATTAAGCAGTATCCCAAGGCATGTATAGTCAGTAGTAGCCAGCAGCTATTACTGATGAGATTCTATGTGGTTGGCATGTGGCCTAGGCTCAAGGACAGAGGAGGGCCCTTATCCCAAGAGATCTAGCTAAGGCCTCTGTATAGACATGAGTGTTGTTTTAATGGGAATCATCTGAGATTCTACATGTCAGGTTCTACTGCACAAACACTGTCTACAGTGCTTTACCTCGGCAGACAAAATGCTCAGCCTGCAATGGAACCTCTGTGTTGAAGATCAAAATATTTTTTAATTAAAACAAGTGTTTTAATTAAATATAGATGTTGCAAATATATAAATATTTCTCAATATCCATGTGGACTAGAGGAACAGTTATAGAAATATAGCCAGGCATGGTGGCACCTGTTTATACATTCCTAACACTTATAAGTTCAAGGCCTGCCAGGTCTGTACAGTAAAACCATGTCTACAGAAGAAAAGAGAATCATATAATCAGAAGTACAGAATCTTATCTGAGACTTTTTGGAGGGACTATTATCAGTGCAATATTGTTCCAAAAATGAAAATAAGACTAATTCATAATTTTGACAAATTCAAAAGGTTCTTAGGCTATTTTATATTTATCTTTTAAAGCATTTATCTTGGTATCCATCCAATACCCGTTAAAGAGTTAAGTACATCTTCATGTAGTCCAAGAAAACTGGGCTAATCTGTTGTTAGGCTACATAATGTACACTTAAAAGGTCAAAAATGTCTTTGATAGGTGATTAATTTGCGAGAAACTGAACGCAAGCAACAGCTGCAGAATAAAGAGATGAAAATGAAGGTTCTAGAACGGGATAATGCGGTCCGTGACTTGGAGTCTGCACTAGAACATCTTCGACTGCAGTGTGACCGGAGACTGACCCTCCAGCAAAAGGAGCACGAGCAGAAGATGCAGCTGTTGTTACAGCACTTCAAAGGTAGCCCCTGGGCGTGAGCAGCCAGTGTGTGTCCATCAGTACAGTTTACAGACAGCCTTGACCTCTGCATGCGTGTCTACCATGCTTCCTATATTTTGATGTGAAAGCACTTATATTTGAAGTGCTGTCCCTGTCGTCTGCTCCCAGACACTCAACAACCCCTGAAACCCTGTTGCTTTGATGTTGTCTGGCTTTTATATGAAAATGTAAGAAAACTTCTGTTTTTTTTTCTTTTTTTTTTTTCATGTACTGATGAAGTGATAGGTTTGTTGTAATTTCTAGTTATAGTTCTTATTATAATTTTCAGTTAATTATGCAGTAAGGTTAGATCACAGGTTACAATTGATTAGTACATAATATTATATAACTGATCAGCATCAGCCCAACAATAGATTCGGAGCTGTCACGAGAGTCTCCTCACATTACCTCACATTACCTGAGAACATGGCTGGTACCCATGGGTACAGTGATAGCTCAGTCATTGCTGGCTGAGTGCTTTGGCTTCAGTGCAGGCTGCTCAGCCCTGACACTCATGAACACATACCTGAAATGGGGTTTGAGAGAAGCAACCTTGAAAGCAGAAAATCGGAAAACAATTTGACATTAAATCAGTTTTACAAAGTTAATCAGCAACTGCTTTGCCAGGATCCCACACACCACTGTCCTGGTCTTTCTGTAGTTATGTCTAAGGACTCAAAAAGAGATCACTGAGTAAAGCTTTTGTGGTTTTGAGATGACTAGGATCATATAACAGGAACTCAGAGCTCAGTCAGTAGAGTGATTACAGGCCTTTTTGGGGGGGGGGGGGCTGTGTATATCTTGGGTCTATAAACCCAGACTTATAACTTTCCATATATTCATAGTCCTAGTGAAAATGATGTAATATATTAACACAGATGACTGACCAAGTTCTACATACACAAGATTTTTTTTTTTAAGAGGAAATGCCCATTTCTGCTGTTCTTGATAAGCCTTCTCAGTAGCAATGGCAGAAAATGCTGAGTTGTGAACAGGGAGTGGCTGGCAGAGCAGGAAATAAAAAAGTTTTATAGGCAAAGGAATCCATACTATGGTTGAAGAAAATCCCTTCAGGTAACAGATATGTGTACCATACTTCTGCCCCTTTAAAGTGAGTCTGGAGCTATGCTAAAGTATAATTTTAAGTCATGTCTTTAAAGCCAAGGTTAAATGTAAAATTTTGCTTTGTAGAACAAGATGGAGAAGGCATTATAGAAACCTTAAAAAAATACGAAGATAAAATCCAGCAGCTAGAGAAGGATCTTTACTTCTATAAGAAAACCAGCAGAGATCTTAAGAAGAAACTGAAAGACCCCTCACGAGGAGCATCGCCATGGCAGCTCACATTAGCAGAGCGTAAGGCTTTGAGTGTTATTTGCCATGCTATCCCTAACCTGCCTGATGTGTAGTGTAGCACTTCCCAAGGGTGAGGTACTTCATTTGTCTCTGTGGACAAACAGTATGTGCGTAGTCTGTTTATAAGACAGACCCCGTGGGAAGCATAATGCTTCCGTGTGAAGAGAATGATCATGGTTCTCTCTTCTCTCTTCTTCTCTTCCCTCCCCATCCCTCCCTTCCCCTTTTATCTTTTCCTCTCTGTTTGTTTTTTGAGACAGGATTTTCTGTGTAGCCCTGGCTAGCCTAGAACTCGTTTTGCCTCCTGAGTGCTGGGATTAAAGGCATGTGCCACCACACAATCTTTTTTTCCTTATGGGCAAGCAAATTTGAAAATGAAAGTATAATATGGCTGAAGTATAATTCCAAAAGAATGTATTAGCTCCAAATAAAGGTTGTTTCAAGATTCAAGTGATATCTTGGGGCAGTATAAATGCTAGACTTAATTCTTGCACAGTATGTTAATTAACTGAACCTCTTCCCTCTTAACTGGGAGTTGAGAGGGATTGTCAAAAGCAATTGTACAAAGGAGATGGCTCAGTGGTTAGGAGCGCTGGCTGCTCTTGCTGTGGCCCTGGGATCCACATGGCACCCAAAGCGACTTGTGACTCTAGCTCCAGAGGGTCTGACACCTCACCCAGATAAACACTGTCCAAAGAAGAGGACAGAATACAAATGAAAGTAAAAGCGTGTGTATTTCTAAGGTCAGTCCTAAGGCAGACCTTCAGAAATTAAAAAAATTTTGATCAAATTCAAATATATTTCCTTGTAGAATATGTAAAATTAGCCCCTTAAAAAAAGAAAATGACTACTATGACAAAGTACTCTGCAAAAGCCAAGACCTCAAAGTAGGGATGCAATCATAAAAGAAGTTTTTCAAAAATAATTTGTATGACTAGAAAAAAATCAACATGTATACAAGCATATTCTAGTTTATAATCCAGAGTTCAAAGCTATGAGCTTGATCCCTGGTGCAATCAGTTCTGATCAATAGTGTAGGTCACTTTTAAAGGGAGAAGTAAAGCTTGTGTGGGCTTCAGTGTCCAGCCTGCTTAAATTCTATCTTCACGGGTAACAGTGTACAAAGCGCTGGCAAGGCATGCATGCGAAGGTTGTCAATTACTTTATCACTACTAACTGTAGGAATTTTCCATAAGCAATTTTCCATAAGCAAGCTTTTGCTATTCAACCTGTTATAATTAAAGACTTCTGAGATCTTAGCTCTTCATTCACTCTTATCCATTGACTGACAGTGGAAGCTGAGGCTCATCTCACAGAGTACAGATTGGTAACAGAATATTGCTGTCATGCTAGGGGCCAACCAAGACCAGATGTTCATACATGTATGTAATGATGTGTGCCTCAAAGTAAGGGTAGAGCCAGTGTTGTCCTGAGCTGGCTTTACTTGGCTAGGACTTGGAATTAACCAGTAACAAGCCAAGCAGCTCATATTGTGCTGGCAGAGGACCCAGGTTCAGTACCCAGCACCCATGTCAGGTGGCTCATAACTGCCTATAAGTCCAGGGAATCTGACACTCAAATGAGTAACTCCTTTAGGCTAGAAAGGTGGTAAAGCAGCTAAAAGCAGGACCCACTCAGGGAACCTAGTTTGGTTCCCAGCACCCAGTACTGTGTCTCAAGTACTCAGATCTCTAGAGAATATCAAAATTACTAGATGATTTTCAGCTTTAATGCGGTGAAAAATGTTATTCGTTGCAAGATGTTAATAAGTGAATCACGAATGAGTTACAGTCACACATCTATTTGTCTGAAGAAATCATTAAAGCATAAATCTGAAAGTGTCTTGTCTTACATGTTTAGTGATAATGATGCACTTTGTTAGCATATTGTGGTAAAAATACCTGGTTTTGAGAAGATGGTCTTTTGTGGGCTTCTCTCTAGACTGTGATGCTGGAGATGGCGCTCTGGATCCAGAAGAGGCGGCTGCACTTTCTGAAGAACTAAAGTGGGCATCTAGAACCGAAAACACAAAGTTGAATGGAGGAGAAAGACAAGTAGACAATTCTTCAAGCAGCTTAAAAACCCAGCCCCTGCCCCAGATGATTCTGGAAGATGGTGCAGACGCACTTGCAGTCTGTGGCTTGTTAGCACCCCCCAGTGGCCAACTGTTGAACAATGCTGATAACCCAGAGGCCTGTCCCTTCACACAGTCTCAGAGTCCACCACCATCCCAGTTTCAGCTCGTGAGGAATATGGGGCAGCTAGGTGTCAAGCCTGTCAAGCTGTGTCGCAGAGAATTACGTCAGATTTCTGCCGTGGAGCTGTCATTACGTCGCTCCAGTCTTGGAGCTGGAGTCCGATCAGTGACTGCTGATTCCCTTGAAGTATCTGAGGAAGCCTAGTGACTTCAAAGCATAGGCATTGAACAATAAAACTCTTAATTTAGTAATTATGTGAAAAGATCCTTTCTTCTATCTGACAAAATTAAAACTCAGGGTCACTAGCTCCTTCCTGGGATACAGGAAAGGGAGGTTGACACTCTTATGTACTATAGTGTAATTTAGGGTTTAATATTTCATAAATACAAAATGATATATTGAATGATATCTACCTATAGGTGTGCTTAATTTTTCAGATAAATTTGAAGGGTCACCCTTCAAATGTATATTATTCAATAATATAAAGGCATACACTGTAAAAGGGCATTATAACCCTGTGTATTTGAATGTTAAAGTATAAATATGTTGCTACCCCAATTGTGCCAGTTACCTACCTTCTGTGTGTTTGGTATGATGAAAATGTTTGCCAGAAGTTAGCCTGTGGGCTGAGGAACAGTAGTTAGGATCCACAGAGATGGTATGCCAGCCTTAACTCTAACATGCTATCTTTTGTTTTTATAGTTATTTTTATAATCTTTATTAATACAATACAAAGCAGATGTTCGCCTTTATCCTACCAATGGATTCATTACCTCTCATACAGTGCCAGCATTGTGAGACATGTCTGCAACTTCCTGAAAGAGGGGAACTGATCATAGCATAACACAAATGCCTGCATTGCCCTGGAAAGGGAAATGAACACAGAGTAGCACAAGGCCTTCATCATTCTAAGGGAAGAAGTCGAGTGTGAGTGGAGTGGCCGTTTGGAGTGCGTGGGTAGCGCATCTGTCTGATAGGCTGAAAGCTGAGACCTGACCATCTCAGCTTTCCAGCGTCACAGGCCCAATGGCATTGGGGTACATAAAATCTTATGTACATAAATCATATGTACATAAAATCTTACTCAATTTTCTCGTAAGTTTTTCTGGTTCAGTTAAATGAGCAATGAGTTCTTTCCTACTGTGTTTGTCTATGATAGGCAACATTTCATTGTAATGCCCTGGAGTATTGTTTTGTCTTTTCCATACTTTTACATGTAAACCAAAGCTGGGGTTTGGGCTAATTAGAGCCAGCAGTAAAAGTACCTCACAGATGCTCACTCCGCTCCCACTGAGTTCTCTCCACACTTCCTCACTAAGTCCATTGTTAAAGCATGTCTCTGATGTCTATGTCTGCACACACACACACACACACACTGTACCCTAGTCTCATGGCAAAGCACCAGTGTCTTCCACAAAAATAATAGTTATATGTTAAGGTAGATGTAGTGCCACATGCCTTTAATCACAGCATCTGGAGGCAGAGGCTGCTCTATATAATGACCTCTAGGACAACAGGACTACATAGAGAGACCCTGTCTCCAAAAAATTATATATTAGTAAATATCTTTTTACTAATGAAGGTCCTAATTGTAATTCATACAAGAATATGTTTTCATACTAGAATCCTTCTTGCCCAAGAAATTAAAACATTTATTTTACCTGTAGAAAGAAAACTTTTAAGAAAACTTTTATTTTTTTATTACAATTTATTCATTTTGTATCCCAGCTGCAGCCCCCTCCTTCATCCCCTCCCTCCCCTCCTCTCATGCCCCTCCCCCAGTCCACTGATAGGGGAGATCCTTCCATCTGACCCTAGTTTATCAGGTCTCGTCAGGACAGGCTGCATTGTCCTCCTCTGTGGCCTGGTAAGGCTGCTCCTCTCTCGGTGGGGGAGAGTGGTCAAATAGTCAATCACTGAGTTCATGTCAGAGAGAGTCCCTGTTCCCCTTACTAGGGAACCCACTTGGACACTGAACTGCCATGGGCTACATCTGTGCAGGGGTTCTAGGTTATCTCCATGCATGGTCCTTGGTTGGAGTATCAGTCTCCCTGTGCCTAGATTTTTTTGGTTCTGTTGCTCTCCCTGTGGAGCTCCTGTCCCCTCCAGGTCTTTCTATCTCCCCCTTCTTTCATAAGATTCCCTGCACTCTGCCAAACCTTTTTTTACACTAACAAAGCAACAGAAGTTATGTAAAACTACAATGATTTAATCAGATAACACAAATGTAAATTGCTTGCCAAGTAGCAAGGATATGCTCTCCCTGTTTTTTTAAACCTTTGATTTCTATCTTGTATATGCTTTGATAAACTTCATATAGAATGTCCCAAACAATGTAATCTGATGTAAACAGTTCATTCTAGGTAGGTTGGGATGCTTATGATCAAAATGTAGGGTACGTCCTCCCCAATGCAAAGAGTTACACTCTGTCCCTGTGTTCCAATGGGGTGTGGTGGTATGTGTACGTGCGTATTCACTGTGTATGTGCCTGTGAAAGTCAGAGAGTGAAGTTGGTGGCCTTCCTTTATTACTTTCCACATGATGTTTTTGTTTTTTGAGAAAGGGTTTCTCACTGAACCTAGGCTGGCTAGTCAGCAAGACCCCCAAACAAAACAAAAGACCTGTCTCTTTGTCCCCTATCCCCACCCTGTGCTAGGGTTCTAGTCAAACATCACCACACCTGACTTTTTTTGTGGGTGTCAAGGATCTGAATTCATATCCTCGTGTTTAAGCAGCAAGTATTTTACCCACTGAGCCATCTCCACAGCCTGAGTTTCTCTGTATATCTAAAATGGGTTTTTGTTGTTTCAACACAGGATTTCTCTGTGTAGCATAGCTGTCCTGGAACTTGCTCTGTGAACCAGGTTGGCCTCAAACTCACAGCGATCTGCCTGGCTCTACCTCCTGAATGCTGGGGTCAGCTCATGGCTATGAGCATGTGAGGTATGTGCTCTGCCACTGAGCTATGTTCATGGTGCACTTCATGCTGCTTTAGTCTGATTTCTCTTCTAATGTAATATTTTGGGTCCTTCAATCCTTATAAACTCAGAGTTCAAAGAGTCATCAAAAATATATCACGATTTCCAGTGACATGGACTTTATTTTCATTTGCTGTCTCTTTGTTTATAAACATGCAGCAGCTTATAGACATGCAGCAGTAAAGCTGTGCTTCTTTAAGAACAGGGACCTTACATGGCTGATTCTAATGGGACAGATCTGTGCTCAGCTCAGGTTCTCAGACACTACATGGGGATGGTACACACAGGAAATCCAGGTAGAGGGCCATTCAAATCTACAGTTCTCTCAGCTTCTTGGGAATTTTTAAATTTTCTATGCATATTTTACATTTAAAACTAATAAGCTGTAGGCTGTCTTGATTTTCCTAACATTCTCAAACCTTAGCGAATGTGAGACTGAGGTCCTCTGCAGTAATTGTCTGCAGCACGAGTGTGCACTGGTTTTGAGCCTCTATTTTGGGTAAGTTTACCATATAGGATGGGGAGTCCCTCCACCATCGACAGCTTTACCGCTGGAGTTGCTGCTGCTGCTGCTAACTGACTTTTCATGGGACTTACTGTTTGTAAGTTCCCTACAGAAATACAGGCCTTACCTGCACCAGGGTCTCTGCTTATTCCTTTCCCTTAGAATGAGCCACTCTCAGGCACCAAATTCTGAAGATGGTATTTGATGATTATGACAACCTTTGAATTGAACCCAGAAGGGGAGTAGTCAGAACAAGGGAAATTATGAAAAAGAACCTCAGAGAAACCTTGATGTTATAGTGTTTTAATGTTTCCAGTAGTTTTAATTTGCCCCCACCCTAGACAAATTTATTAGTTTAAAAGAAACCTCCCAGGGCAGACAAACTGTATTCGCCTTTACATAAATATAGTGTGTGTGTGTGTGTGTGTGTGTGTACACTTAGGAAGGTCCTTATAACAAGACTCCAGACCTTTGTAGGCCCCAAGACTTTAGCACAACTGACTCCATGGTAGAAGTGTCATTCAGGCTGTAAAACTCAGCACACAGCACCACCTACCAAAATGTAAACAAAGACCTAATCCATCAAAGTCCATAGTTCTGGAAAAATCTCTAAATGTACTAACCTTGCCTTTTGGCTTCTGTAATTCTGCTTCTAGCTAACTGTTCTTGTTAACTGAAGTATGTCAACACAGGACAAGTTTTTGTGTTTAAAGCTCACCCTGAGAAAGCCGGGGCTACACTGTGATCCCAGTACTAGTGCAGTCAGTCCCTGGCTGGCTAATAAAGACTTCCCACTGGCCTACATCCATGTCCGTGCAGTCTTCTCTGGTGGGTACAGCCCACAGCAGTCACCAGGCACAGAACTGCCTTTATTTGGAGTAGTAGCATTATAATTTGAACCCGAAGATACTAAATTAGACTTAGGCGTTAGGTTCCACTGGCTAATTCTAACCAAGATCTCCACTGGATTATCGCTCCTTTATAAGACACAGCAGTTTCATAGCCCTCACTCTTTATGCTCAAGAATAAGCCACTCAGAAAAGTAAAAAGTTTAAACATTTTAAGAAATGCTTGTCTTTAAAGTAGAACAAAAGAAACTGCTTTAAAATTATTCATGATTTATAATTTCAAGCTTATTACAGTATGTACAGAAAGTATGGTTTTTCAAACCTAGACAGGTAAATATTGTTCATTTGATTTTGAGTTGTCTGCTTTTTACAATGCTGGAGACCCAAGGCCTTGTGCATGTCACACAAGCACTCATCATTGAGCTTAAAGTGTCCATTTTCTCCCCCATGGTTCTAAGTTTTTATATGTGTGTGTGGGTAAGAAAAAAAAAGAATATGCACAATTGCAGGTGCCCAAAGAGGCCTGAATCCTGAACTCTGGTTGTCTGAAAAAGCTGTAAGGTTGGTAACAGCTGAACCATCTCTGCAGCCCCAACGTGCCCATGCATTCTCCCTCCCTTTCTTCCCTCCCCTCTTCCTCTCCTTTTCTCCCTCTCCTCTCCTCTATCCTTTCCTCTGTCCTCTCTCCCTGCCCTTGCCCTTCCCTCCTCGCATGCCTTCTTCCTTCTTCTGGCAAAGTTTGCTTCACTCTTGATTCTGCTAGGCCCTCTGGAGCAGCCACTGCCACACTCACCAACGAAGCAGTTTACATATTGTTTTAGAAGACTGTCACCTGGCCCGATGGAGCTTTACCCTTCAGTCTCCACTGGGATCCAGGCCACAGTGAGAAGACACAAGACCAGGGACAGGAATGCAAGGAATAGCACAGAAAGATTTACTTAAAGTATTTCATAAACCAGCAAAAAAAGAAATTAACATATTTAGAGAGGATTTCTTTTTCTGACAAAAGGGCGGAAACATCAGGCATCTATAAGCTTACATTAGCCTCCTATGGAAGACACCCATGGAAACCCCTCCAACAAAAGACTCATCGTGAGCCATGTACTTGCCATTTGAAAACACAGCCCTTTATTCCCAGCTGTCTAGGCAGAGGCAGGCTGATTCAGAATCTAAGGCCAGTCTGGTCTACAGAGCAAATTCCAAGACAGCCAGAAAAACCTTGTCTGAAAAAAATTAAAAGAAAATTAACACAGCCCAACTTTTTTCCTGTGGTTACTATTTTACTCAGGATTGCATAAAGGCCCCCTAAGAATTGAGGGAAAATGGAAGCCATTCAGTTGATGCCACAAGAAACAGTCAGTAATATAAACTAAAGAAATTAGTGTGAAGTGATTTTACAGTGAAGAACCAGAAAGGGTCAATCAAAGCAAATATCATTGTAGACAAAACTGATGATTCACTTCCACTATGCAGTATAATCTCAATTATTTTGCTTAATTTTTCCTTCATTAAAATATCCACGTGGAGAAAAGATCTTCATGATTACAAACAATAGCCATTTGAGAGGCTGAGCTTGGCATTTGCTTTTGTAAATGAAGGCAAGCAGCCTTCATTTGTCATGTCCTGATCTACAAGGAGATTTAGAAGTAATCAGATCAAATTTGACGTTACCATGGTAGCTGTTGTGGGTTTTCAGAGGGAGCTCCTTCCCGTTAGTGTGTGCCTATCTAGCGATGTTAATACCTCTGGTCAGAGTACCGAGGACCCAAGCAGGCACACTGTCAGGAGGAAATTTGGGGTAGTAGAACCTACAGTTTGAAGAGTTCTGTGGTATTGTGAACCAATAAGAAAGGAGGAAGACTTCCACAGACTTCCTGAGTGAGGGCTGAGAATATGGCTCAGTGTCAGAGTGCTTGCCTCGCATTTACAAGGCCCTAAGTTGAATTACCAGTATCTCACAGTAGAGAATTTAGTGTGTCCCACCATGAACAAGCAAGGTAGATATTAAAGGCAAACCTTGACTCCTTGGGACCAGAGACAGTGACCTGCTTAAGTTTTGGGTTTGGTTGTTGTTTGAGACACAGTCTCACTACGTAGCCCTGGCTATCCTGAAACTCACTATGTAGACTTGACTGACTTTGAACTCCCAGAGATAGACCTACCTCTGCCTCCTGAGTGCTGGGATTAAAGGTGTGTGCCACCATGCCCAGCCTCTGCTTTAGTTCTCTTTAAGTTTCTTTTAAATATTTTATCTATTATCCCCCTCCCCTCAATGCACCCAGTGCAAGTAGACAGTTGGGTGAGCTTTCACAGAACACAGAACATGCCATTCAAGTCAAGAGACAGGCTCAGCAGCTTGCCTCTCTTCTCGTTTCACTGCTGCCCTCGTGTACTGTAGGATTCTGGAAGAGGGGTGGTTGTCTTTGTTGAGGTTTCTGTTTTTCCTTCTAAGTGGATTATATTTTAAGAGAAGCATTCAGTCCATAACAAATTGGAGCCGAAGGTAGAGGTGCCACAGACCTACCCAATTGCATACCATGTGGCTGCCTCCACAGTTATGCACTTGTCATAACTGATACCGTCCTCCTACCCCCTGCCAAGCTCTGATGTGTAGCCCAGGCCAGCCTTGAACTTGTGATCACTAGCCTCCTGATGCTGAGGTTTCCAATGTGAGCCACGATGCTCAGCTCGCAGACCATCCTTATTACCTGATGTTCACACATTATATGAGGGTTTACTAAGTTTTAAATTCTGAGGGTTTAGACAACTGTAAGTAACAACTTTTCACCATTACAGCGTCATGGAGAATAGTCTCACTGGCCTAAATAAAAATCCTCAGTGCTCTGACAAGTCACCCATCTGTGCTAACTCCCGTCAATCACCTGTTTGTTTTTAATTAGTGTTTCCATAGTTCCCTCCAGAATGTCTTGTAGTTAAAACCATGTAGCACACAGTATAATTGTCATGAGACTTATTTCCAAATATATACAGATTACATGAACATGGCCCATAGTACTTCATGTACCAGTCAGCAGTCAACTGCCCCACACTGATGACCACAGAGGCCCCAACTCCACTGTGCCATTAGAGCAGTGTACCACAGTAAAGGATTTCTTCCGATCGGCCTCACATCCTGCAGTGGCGTCGCTGCAGTTCTGCTCCCTGCAGGCGTGAGTAGCGTGTGTGGCAGAGCAGATGGGAATGGTGAAGCAGCACACTCCCGCTCCCTCAGCTTCATTGGCGGCGGGTGAAACTGCTATCCTTGAGCAGGCACTCTGCTAGAAACATATTTTCCTTGGCGTTTATAAACCCTCCTTTTAGTTTGTCTGCTTTTCTCTATCGCTATCGGCATGTCATCTGTGTGTCCTACCAGAGTTGGGAAGTTATGTTCACATGGTTCAAACACACCATCGGCACCCCATGCTGGAGACTGGCGCTCTGGGGATGCACTACTTGCCAGCACCAGGATGGGCCTGTTGGTCTCTAGGCCTGGCAGTCTTCCTGGGGCCCCTGCCTTACTAGGCTAAAGGAGTTTCGTTCCTTCTGTTTATCAGACCCTCATATTTTCATGTTTCTTGATTTGTGCCCTTATTTGAATGGAGTACTTCTCTCTGGTAAAGCAGATGGGAATCGGAATTTGGGCTAGAAAGATGGCTTGGCAGTTAAGAGTACTTGCTGCTTGTGCTGCTGAGTTTATGTCAGCTTGACAGAAGCTGCACACAGGTTTCCAGTAAGGTCAGGCTGCAGGAAGCCTGTAGGGGATTTTCTTATTAGTGATTGATGGGAGAAACCCAGCCCACTGTGGGTGATGCCACCCCTGGGCTGGTGGTCCTGGGCTCTTTATAAAGCAGCCTGAGTGAGCCATAGGGAGCTAGCCGGTAAGCAGCCTCCTCCATGGCCTCTGCATCAGCTCCTGCCTCTAGGTTGCTTCCCTGTTTGAGTCCCTGTCCTGACTTCCTTCAGTAATGAACAGTGATGTAGAAGTGTGAGCCAAATAAACCCTTTCCTCTCCAAGTTGCTTTCTGTCGTGGTGTTTAATCATAGCAATAGTAACCCTAACTAGGAAACTGCTCTTCCAGAAGACCAGAGTTCAAGTCCTGGTATCCACATGGAGGCTCACAGCCATCTCTACCCCAGTTCCAGGGGATCCAATGCACTGTTCTGGCTTCTGAGGGCACTGCATGTGTGTGGTGCACAGACACGGATGCAATCCAAACACCCATACACACGAAATGATAACTAAATATAAATTTCAGTTTTTAAAAAACTGATATCTTTTTGTGCCTGTGCACCGGTTTTATTAAAACTCCCTCCCAACCTTATTTTATAAAGTTCTTGTTTTTTTCATTTAGGATGGTCTTTCATGCAAGGGGCTTCTTCAAATAATGTGTACATTGTCAAGTGGTTACCTACATTTGAGAGTCAGTGACAGAAATCTAGTAAAATCTCTGATAGTGTGGATAGCTTCACTGTAAGAGATTAAAAGTCATACTCCTCACCACAGTGCCCCAAACCTCACCTTTAGAGATCCCTTCTCTTGGGCTAGCTGGTTCCCACTCCAGGCTAATCAGCTGTGAATTATGGTGATAAGTACCTAAGGTAGTAGACAACTTACAAAGAGAAACTATTTTTTAAGTTGTAAATAATTCTGGCTCAGTTTTGGAGATCCCCCCTCCCCCTGGCTGACTGGCTGGCCCCTTTGCATTGGGACGGAAGTATTTAGCAAGTAAAACCACTCACTTCGTTGCCAGGGATTAAATAAAGAAAAATGTAGGGTTCTGTTAACCCTTCAGGAGCTGTCCCCATTGACTTAAAGACCTTCTACCAGGCTCCACCTCCTTAAGGTTCAACCAACTGCCAAAAGCACTGCTGTGACAACCAAGCCTTTAATGGGGGGCTTTGCGGGAAACAAAGAGAAGCTCTTTCATGTAGACATGTGTGTGTGGTAGAGTCCCTGAATAATGGCAAGGATATGTTCTGAAAAACAGATGGAGAGGTGCTTTAGTCATTGTACATCACAGAGGCCACTTACACAGACTAAGGCAGCTAGATGTCACTAGGCAGCACTACCTTGGTTGGCTGTTTGGTTGGGTTTTTATTTCTCTGAGGTGGGGTATCACCTGCCTTGGACTCTTTGTAGCTTAGGCTGGTAGCAAACTCATGATCCTCCTGCCTCTACCTCCTGGAGTACTAGAATTGCAACTGGGTGGTACTGTGCAATGCAGTCTAAAGAGACCACTGCTGTGTGTGTGCCATGCTGCTAACAAGACACTGCACACACATGAACAGTAAAATAAGCGCATATTCCTTTCAAACCCCTCACTGCCTCTCGACTCTCTGACCTTTCCTTCTTCAAAGGCCTTTCTCCCGCTGGTCCCCTATTAGTCAGCTATCATTACAAGGAGTACCTGAGGTAGTCAGCTTAAAAGAGAAAAGACGAACTCCAGGAGTCAAGTTTTGTGTGCTCTAGTGCACGACTCGCTGTTGCCTTGGAGCCTGTGGGGAGCATCATGGCAGGGAGCAAACCCCTAAACTGCTCACTTCACAGCCAGAGTCCACTGTTATCCTAAAGATACCCCCAAAGATTCTGTACATCAAGCCTTCACCAGATAGGCCTCTGTGGAGCCCCTTAGGATCTGAAGTGCAGCATACATTCTCACTGTTGTGGCCACTCCTGGCACCCTGATATTAGATCATTAATTTTAATGTGTAGATCCTAAGTCCTCAACTGTGTTGTTTTTAAGTCATTTCCTGTAAGACCCAGGTTCTAAAAACTATTTAACCTAGTCCAGTGTACCAGTTTAGAAACCTTACCATATTTTATTTTTTCTAATGTTTACGGATGTTTGTCTGCACATATACCTGTGCACCACATTCATGCCTGATGCCTGTGGATGCCAGATCCCTTGGGAGTGGAGTTACAGATGTTTGTGAGCCGTGTGGATGCTGGGAATCAGACCCACCCAGGTCCTCTGGAAGAGCAGCAGTGCCCCTAACCACTGAGCTACCTCTCCAGCCCCAGCTTTACCATGTTTCTAGATGCTCCTCACCCTTTTTAACCTTCCCTCCTACCATGCCTGACATAATAATGCTCCCTTTGTTTCTACCTTCAATACTTCACCCTTCTTCCCTATTACACTTCCTGGCCAACTCCCTGTCCTGCTTAGTGCCCGAACTGCCCACTCAGTGCCTGCGCATGAACTGGAAAAGAATGTATGACTGGCTGACTATTCTCCCTGTAATTTCTTGACCCTTCACCAAAGGCTTTAGTTGTGTCTGAAAAGCTCATTTTGTCTCTTTTCTTCACTCACACATGCCTGGTTCTCCTTTATGACTTAGTTAATGCTTACCCAGAAGAGGCCAAAATGGCTACAAAGAAATGCACCCCAGAGCCTTAAAGCTCTAACTCAATGCAAATCCATCATCAAATAATTGGATGTTCTGGGTCAAGATGGGGGAACTCTTCTTCATCCAGATACTTTCTTGTGGCTTGAAGTAATCTGGATAATTGAAGCAGAGCTGCTATGTCCCGGGTCCAGCTGACAAAAAGAGGAAACACGTGGAGGAAGAACCCTGCTCATGTGAAGGCCCTACCTGGCATGGCAGGCACAGTTCCTGCTCATCTTCTACTGGAAATAATACATGAGAGGCTGAGAAAAGCAGTCTGTGTTCCGGGACGTGAACTGTGACAATTAGCGAGATGACCTTGCTCCTCGCTCTGCTGAGAAAGGACGCTCTGTTCCTGATCTATCAATCCACCCTCTTACTTCAATATGTCCCGAGGGTGTGCACACAGCAAGGACTATGTCTCTCTAGGCAATACCCAGTCAGAAAGCAAGAGTCTGTAAAGCTCTCAGCAAGAACATGGCTGGCATGGTGATGCAGGCAACCAATCATAAACCACAAACATGTTTTTTTTTTCTCCCCCTCATGCTTTCCGCCTCCACAGTGTGTGGGTCTGACCAACACTCCCTAGGCCCAGCTTTGATGAGACTGCAGTCCCTGCTCTGGTGCCTCACCCAGGTGCTGCTGCTGCTATTGCTGCTGCTGCTCCCCCTCCTCTGTTTACTTTCCTCATCTCCATCTGAGGTTCCCAAATGCTGAAGGAAGCAGCACCTCCCAAAACTTCTTTGAAGCTGCAGTTGTTAATGGGAGCATTTTTAACAAACTTGCTGCAAACATGGACGTGGCCATACTTGGGGTAGCAAGACTCTAAGGATGATGTAACTGAGTCTGAGTCTGCCTCCTTCTTTCACAGTAATACCCTGCGAGGCTGAGGAGTTTCCATCTATTTTTCTTTTGTGGAGTTTGGGGGGGTGGGCGGTAGGTGTCCATACATTGGTGTTCATTACATGCAGGTGGATGCGTGTGCATGTATGTATGGAGGCTACAGGGACAACTTTGGTTATCATTCCTTGAGTGCTGTCTTTGTGGGGAAACAGGGAGTGCAAGCTGGCCAGCAAGACCCAGGGATCCACCTGTCCCTGCCTGCTAATCTTTGGGACAAAAAGTGCATGCTACCATGCTGGGAGTTCTTACATTCATTTTGGGGATAGAATCCAAGCTATCCACTGAGCTACCCCCCAGCCCCTGTGTGCTCCCCAGTCTTTCACCTCTTTTGGAACTTCTCCAACTTCTAACTGCCCTCAATCCTTCAAATCTAATCTGATAATCTTTTCTCAAAAAGTAGCTGCCTCCTTTCTCTTCTGAGTATTCATTTTCCCAGTCTCAAGCCCCCATTTTCTCTTCCTAACTCTAATTAATCAAGTTGTCAAATCCTGTAGAATGTACCGCCACATAATTCCTCCATCATTTCAAATTCTTCCTGGGCTCCCTGCATCTCAGTCTTACCCAGATCAATCTTCCGTGTAAGCCCTGGCATTGGATTCACTTTTTGGATCAGCTTCCCAAGTGTTGGGGTACTACGTGTGTATCATCACAGTTAGTAGCTCTTCTAATCTTGTTATTACCTGGTCTATACGGGGCTGTCAGTTTTCCATCTCCTAACATCTGCATTCCTTCAGACAGTACTTACAAAGCAAAAACAGCCTTCTCTTCTTCCTCCGAACTTCTAAACCCTGGAAAAAAAAAAAAAAACTGCCTTAAACACAAATCCTCACACTTGGAACTTGGGACCATTTTCAGCTGTCTCTGCCACTTGTCAGCATGCCCCAATCTCTAGCATCTTCACTCACCGTGGAATGCAGCGTCCAATAGCCTCCATCTAAGGGCCCTGAGGTCTCCCCGCAAAACCCCACCTCTTCCCAGGTCAATTCCAAATGCCTCCTCCCTCGCGCTGCCCCACAGATGCATGCAGTCCTTGGATCCTGCGTAGCGCTGTTTTTTCCACAAGGCCCTATGGTGGTTTGGCGTTTACTATAATTCTGTCTTTGCCTCTCCCCCCCCTCTCTCTCTCTGTGCGTGCGAGGATAACTTCGAGTCCTCTCGGTCTCCCTGCAGCATCTTACCGGCGGCTGTGACTCCTGTGGGACAGCGGCACAGCTCCGCCGTTAGCTGGAGGGTTTGGGTAAGCCGCTTAACTTTGCTTGCAAAACTAAACCAAGCCCCTACAGGCGTCGGGGGCGGCAGAACTGAGCAGTCCTGTTTTCCCGAGGGAATCCGAGGCCGTCTGGCTGTTTGCATCTCGGCTTGCGGCACCGCCCTCCCTCACCGACTGGAGGTCCTCCTCCGCCCCCTGGCCTCCCGAGAGCCCGGCGATCCCGCCGCGCCGCGCGGCCGGCGGCCTAAGCCTCCGTCCCGGAAGGCCTCCCACCTTCCCGGCGCGGCGACCCCGAGGACCGCGGAGCCGCCGCCTACGCGAGCCGTTTGGACCCTGCGCGGCCCCCGTAGCGCCGCTCCTCCAGCAGGTGGTTCTGGTCCTCCGCGGTCCGTCACCCGCGGACCTCTCCTCAGCGCCGGCGTCCGCCGCGCCGCGCCGCGACCCCTCGGGAGAGAAGCCCGCGCGCCGCTGCGGGCGCCAGGCCTGCGGGTCCGCTCCGCTCCGCCGGCCGCGCGCTCGCCGCCCGGCCGCGGGCCCGTTACTGCGGACGCCCCGCGCCCCGCGCCCAACGCCCGGGGCCAGCGCGGGAGCGGCGGGGGAGAGGACAGCGGCCGCGCCGCGGCGGGGCCCGGTGAGTCCGCGGAGCCCCGCAGCTCGCGGCTGAGGCGACGCGGCCGAGTGAGGCCTGAGGCGCGGGGTGGGGGGGCGGACCGGGCCGGGCGGCGGGAAGGGCGAGAGGGCCGCGGAGGCTGCGGCGTGGGGCCGGGGGTGCGGGCCGCAGGCCTGGCCCGCCGGGGGTGACAGGTGCGGCCGGTCCGCCGCCCCGGGAGGCTGCCCACCTGACGCGGGTGTTGCTCGCAGGCTCGGACGCCGCGTCTCGGCTGCAGCTGGGGCTCGCCCAGCCCGCGCTCTTTCTCCGGGTACTTCGCGAACAAGTTTTGGAGCACCCGGAACCGCTCGTGCGTGAGATTTGCCTTTGGTTCCCGGAGGAGGGAGAGTGAGGCACCGCACACCGCCCTCCCGGCAGCCAGAGGTAGACGAGCACGGTTCCCAGCCGAGCCTCGAACGGCCACGCGTGGTGGTGGGGTCGCCCGCGTCAGGCTGACCGTAGATACCGAGCAGTTAGGACAAAAGTTTATTCCATTGTCCGCCCCGCCCCCTCCCCGTGCCATCTTCCTCGGTTGATGTCGGTGGAGAGTTCTAGCGGAAAGACGAAAGGCTTTTTCGTAGCCCTGAAAACGCACGGTTCTGCACCCTCGTCTGTTTCTGGGAACGTATCCAGAATGAAGTTAAGCTGTAGCTCCAAAGATACTCGAGAAACTACCTAATACTATATTGAGAGTCCTTCTAGAAACCTAGGGCTTCCCTACGCTAGTTTATACCACTAAAATTGGTAAGTAGTCAAAGCCTGTTTAGTGAGGTTATCGTTAAAGATCAAAAGAAACGTGTAATAAGCCTAACCTAGGGGCTTGTCGCACACACTACAGAGCAAGAACCTGTACGTGGATCAGAGGGATGTTGAAAATCCTTGAGCTTCATTCCTGGCAGAATCCCTTAGTACGTTTGGGGTTTTTTGTTTGTTTGTTTGTTTAACAGTCTCGGCCCACAGAAATTAAGAACTGCAGATTAGAGAAGGGAAGCTGTGCTTAACTAGTGTGTGTGTATGTGTGTGTGTGTGTGTGAGTGTGATTTGGGGTATACCTTTAAGCTTATGCCGTTTGCAGTAAGTGTGTTGGGAGCAAAGTTTCAGAATGTACTTGGTTCCTAGATCCTTGTGATCCTTAGCTTTTAGGAAGTCAAAATGACAGGCACAGAGATTAGTGATACTGAATGTCACTTCATTTTATTCTCTCTTTGTGATGGGGTTGGGGGTAGTGGTTGGCATCAATCCCAGGATCTTTTCTAGTCTAAGTCATCTAAGTTTGTTGTTTCTAATGTTGGATTTCACCCAGGCCTCTGCGGCTGGTTGTAGTGGTGGATGCCTGTATTTCAGGACTCAAGAGTCTAGGACAGCAGAATCGACAGTTTGATCCCAATCTAGGCTACACAATGAGACCCTGTAAACAGCCACATTAACTAAACTTGGCCTTTACTTTACAAAGCCTCTGGCTGATAGACAGCATTGATAGACAGTAACCACTGCTCATTTTTAAAGAGGATGAAATTGGTTGTTCTTGAGTAAAAAGTAGGTAATTGAGTTTCCCTGGACCAAGTTCCTTCTTGACTCTAGTGATGTCATAGAGGAAGGAGGTCATAATAGCTGTGGCCCTTCATAGAGACCAAGAAGATAGATCATTTGTAAATCTTGTTGGTTGCAGCTTAGCCTGTTGCTTGCTAGCTTGTTGCTTATCTCACTCACATCTTCACCTTTTAAAAATCAGCACTTTGATACAAAATCAAAAGCTTCCTACAAAAACAAGATTCCTAGAAAAAAATAGTTTTAGGAATAATTTGTTGTGATGGTACTCTTAATGAAACAGTTTGAACTGATTGTTCGATAAGTGCACTTTGCACCCTCGTTTGTCTAGTTCAGAAGCACACATTTCTGTGCTCACTTAGGTGTAGCACCCTACTTGGAGAGTGTAGTTAGGCCCCAACCAGTAAGTTTGGTCTCGTTGTTAATTCAATGTTATTTCTTCTTTCTTTTGCTGAAAGTTCCCTACCGTGTAGCCCAGGCTAGCCTTGAACCTATGCCCTTTCATGCCTTACCCAAGTAGTCCTGAGACTGCAGGTATGCACTTTCACAACTAGCTGATAAGTGCTCTCTGTTAATGAGTATGCCAAGTCCTTGATGTTTTTTGGAACACAAAGAAGAGATACATGTTGTTTAGTGTTTTGAAGTTGGGACAGGAGGGAGCTAGATACAATGACAGCTATCGTAAGGAGTCCGCTGAGTAGCAAGTAAATGTAAGTATAGGAATATTAAAGACAGTGCATGGGTACCCAGGGCAAATCGGAGTTACTTGCAATGGGGCTAAATTTGAGGGATGGATAAATTCCAAGTGGAAGACACATTCTAGACTCCAAGAACTGCGCAGATGAAGACAGAGATGAGTGAACGGGGCGCGGTGCTCAGGACACCCTGGTGCTCTGTGTTCCTGAGGAACCAGAGGTATGAGGAGTCACTGTAGAAATCTAACATGCCATAATAGTAAAGAAGCAGCTAGCTGGATTTTTAGAGTATGGAGGGTGCTGGAGATTGTGTTGTATGTTTGATATTACTGCAGCCTCAGTGAAGGTCTTCTAATGACAAGAGATAGTGCTATAAATGATAAATTGCATCCATTTTTTTAAATTATAAACTTGTTTCTTCTGACTTTTCCCTGTAGCATTTGTTTTTTTAAGTTATCTTGTAAACTTCTTTTGTCATTCATCAACCTTTACACTAGCCTTACAATTTTATTTTCTCGAGGAAAAGTTTACTTTTTATTAAAGTTAGTCATCCTGGAAAGCAAAGCAGCTGTCCCATACTAAGCTACTCCCCCAGCATCAGATTCATTTTTAATGGAAGACTCAAAGGATGGAGAGGAAAAAAATACAAAACTGTATTTAGGCTTCTTTATTTAAAACTTTACTCTGTAGTATTTTACTAATATGTAAGTGCCCATAGAGTAAACACCATATTTATAAATCTACCTTAGTGGAGGCTGTTGTTCTTCCATTTATATTGTGTGCCTTAATTATGTAAGTGTGAAAATGAACATGTGAGAATTAAGCATGCTTGAAGAGGAGCAGGAGTGAGGGAGCCATGTCACTCCCTGGAGGTGAAGATGCTCAAGCTTGGGACACAGACTAAAGGGGCGCCACACCCTAAAGGAAGCACTTTAAAACTTTGGGCGATGTAGGGTTGTTGGTTTTGGTTTGTTTTTTGAGGCAGGGTTTCTCTGTGTAGCCCTGGCTGACCTGGACTCCCTTTGTAGGTGTGTCTGCCTCTACCTCCCGAGTGCTAGGGTTAAAGGTGTGCTCTGCCATACCCAACACTGTTGTGTTTTTTAAGGCTAACAGAGTTGGTGATTGTATGAAATGGCTGTCTCTGGAAGTTCTTGGAAAGTTGATTAGTGAGGCTAACAGGCCCTTAGAAGCATGCTCTCCTTCCCTTGAATTCTTGGGCGTCTCAGAAATGAACAGCCACCATCTGACTGCCAATTCTAACTTTCTAGTTCTTCATTTTGATGCATGGTAGGAAACGCCACACTGTATTAGGTCCATTCTGCTTTTTCAGTTGGAGGATAGATAGTAATTTTCCCTTTTCAAGTTTTGTTTTTTATAGGAGTCATTGAACATTCAATGAGTAATCCTAAGCATTTAGCTTTCCCTTTTTCATTTTTTTTAAGGTCAACGATCAAAATAGAAGAAAACAAAAAAAGTATCAAGGACCATTTTATTGGATTTTAAGATTAAAAACAGGGAAGGAAAGCTATACCTTTTGGTAGCCGCTTGGAGGAAGAGATGTAGAAGAATCATATCCTGTGTTTTTAGATCTGGTCCAAGAAGGCGGGCTTACGCTGTGATTATGCAAGCAGCTGTGGTGTATGCAAGAGTGTCTTGAGAGAAAGTGTGAGAATAACCAAAGCATTAGGACAGGTGTTTAGGAATTTGGCAGGTACCTGCAGAAAAGATGGAAAATGGAAACAGGAAAAGTCATGCTTGAACAATTAGAGCTTAATAGTGAAGAGCTGTTAGTAACTGCCAATGGTATTGGTGACATATAAAATTAGATGTGATTCTTATATTAAATTCTGTTTTGTTTAAAGTTTACATACCACGTCAGAAGTCCTGATGGCTTTGCCCATGGCACAGCATGTAGATTCTCATGGCTGCTGAGGTAGAGGATGTGCTGCCTGTCTTATCTCACGTGCATGCCTGTCACCCGCACCTGGAGGCCACCCTGCGCTTCAGAGTGACCTCAAGCTGGCCTGGCTTGCTCAGTGAATCCTGTTTTTTTGTTTGTTTGAGACAGGGTTTCTCTGTGTAGCCCTGGCTGTCTTGGAACTCATTCTGTAGACCAGACTGGCCTTGAACTCACAGAGATCCACCTGCCTCACTTTTTAATTAAAAGTGGGTTTAAAAGTGAGTGGGATTAAAAGTGAGTGCCACCACCATCTGGTGTGAACTCTGGTCTTAAAAAGGAACAGAGACCACATGAACCCTGTCATTTTACTTTTGGAAGACCAAGTCAGGCAATGTTTTGTCTTTAGTATACTTACTATATTAAATATATAACATACTTAGAATAATGTGTTATATTACTGTTGAAGTGACTGGACTGTCCTGTCCTCTTTTGTACCCTTAATCCTGCGAGAATAAGGACTCAGCATTGTTCAGGGTTACTCCCTTGCACTCTACCCTTTTGCAGTTGTAACATTGGAGATGTTGAGATAGTGCAGCCTTCTTAGCCAAAGAGCTTTGCCTTATGAATGCTTATTGTTGGTTCTTCTCTCAGTGAAAGGTTTATTCTAATGGTCCTGTTGTTTGCCTTTTGTCATTTTCACTCATTCTGGAAGCACTGTGTGTGTCCCTGTGTAAGGCAGTCCCAGCTGTAGTTGTGGGTCTCATGTGTTTGTCCTGCCGTGCACCAATTTGTGCTCATCAGGCCTTGATGGGGTTTTGCTGACTCAAAGCTTTTTCCTTTGATTTCAAAGGTTAAAGCCTTAGTTTCTAGATAGGCAAGTGTTGGTTTGCATTTCAGAGCATGTTTTCTAGTGGAGTCGTTGTGCTTAGTCACATTTTAAACACTTGTGCCACATTTAACTCATACAAGACCTTACAGTCAAATGCCAACGTTTAAACGCAGTATACATATACTAACCTGCTAAGATTTGACAGCAACTTGGTGAGTCAGTGCCATTGTCCCCATTTCACAGAGAAAGACGATAGTAGGTCGTCTAGGGGCCACACTGAGTAGCAGACTGGACTCCCTGGCTCCTAGGCTGTGCTCCTGGGTCAGTGCCCTCTTCCATTTGACATCTGCATTTCTAATGTATAGAAAAAGGCATCTTATTATCTCAAAACTGGAAAGAGAGCTGTAAATGTACATATGGAGCTAATTTACATTCACATTTAAAAATAATGTTATCAGGAGAAATAAAACAATGTAAGGTAACAGGACAGACACTAAATACTGAATTTGAATAAATTCAATAATTCAATTTGGTTGGAGTTCCTAACATTAAGTATTTTAAACTGATGACAAAGCTCTGATTGCAGAATATGTATGCATTGTTCAAACATGCACCTTGTATATGGATTTTTGTGCTATTAAAAGGGCATGTTATTAGCTAGTAAAGGAGGGAAAGTATCAGTGTTTAGCAGTGTAAAGCTGTTGCTTAGAGTCTGCTTATAGGAGCTGGGGCTCCTCCTCCTGTGCTGTGTGCTTTGCTCCTTGAGCACCCGCAGCATGGCAACATCAGCTCTCGGTAGTTCTGCAGGCTCAGCTGAGGGACTGCAGGGATGGCAGCTGTCAGACCAGGTGCATTTCCAAGGGACAGGACACTCATCACTGTGATGGGACAGCATGCATGTGAACAGCCAACTACCACCAAATACCAGGCGAGGCTCCTTGTGTATGAAGGTGACTGTTCCAGAGGTGATGAGTTCCCTAGGCCTTTCTTGGTCGTTCAGAGATCTGAAAGAAACTTTGTGAGGATAAACTGGAAACTGCGCTGTGCTCCAAAAAGAAAATTCTCTGAGCTTTGGAGAAATTTTTTAGAATAGATATTTATAAACATTTAACTCATTCAGAGCAATTCAAGTACAAAAATTGTGGTTTTAATATCAGTTCTAGAATGGAAAGGACATGTCTTTAAAATATGTCATGATGGAGCTAGATTATTCTACGGTACCAGCCTAAAACTCCTAGTAGCTTAAAGTGGTACAACTGTTCTGTTCAAGGCACATGCTTAGCACAGGTTATTACGTGTTTCAATCATTGTGGTTTTCAGATTCTGTCAAATCTGGCTAGCCCCATCCCAGTGTAGCATATGCGTCCAGGAATTTAGAAGTGGAAAGAGAACACAGTGTCCTTCAAAGCTGGTATTCAGGTTGAAGGAGTCGTTTAGTGCTTATGACTCAGAGGTTAAGAGCACTGGTTGTTCTTCCAAAGATCCTGAGTTCAAATTCCAGCAACCATATGGTGGCTACAAACATCTATAATGAATCTATAATGAGATTTACTGCCCTCTTCTGGCCTGCTGGGACACATGCAGGCAGAATGCTGTATACATCCATACATCCATACATAAATCTTAAAAATAAAAAATAAAGTACTTACTGCTCTTGCAGAGGATCCAGGTTTGGTTTTTACCACCTACATGGTAGTTCTTATCTGTACAGCAGTTCTAGGGGATGCAATGCCCTCTTCTGCCCTCAGTGGGTTCCTGCGTGCAATGAGCACTCAAGTCACTTATTCTTTTATTTGCATTCCATTGCAAACAAAAGATTGTCTTGCCAAGGCTAAGAGCATCACTGATCAAGGTGTTTGGCATGCTTTTCCAGCAAAACACCAGCAGAAAGTACCCCCTAGGGCTCCTGACCTTCCAGCCATAGGTTTTTGACAAGAATGACAGGACCAGTCATAAATTCATGGTTGAGGGATTTGAGGTCTTTATCATTTTTTAATTAGTTGTAAGCCTCAGTCTTTATAATCAAAGTTAAGCATTACATATAAGAATATTCTTTTCTATTTTTCTTTTGTTTCCTTGGAAGTCAATGATAAACATGAAGGGAGGTCTCTGTGTATAATGAAAAGTGCTGTTCCTCCTCCTCATGGCAGACCATGGTGATTTAGGATCCTTCCTGTGAGTGTATATATACCACAGAAGCATTTAAAAAGGCAGTCAAGACCTTCTAAAGTCAGATGTGGAAATGAACATTATTATTGACTGTAGTTCTGTATTGTTACCTGTGAAATAAATAAACCCTCATTTTCTTTTTAATAACTTTGTTTACTTTGGTAAAAAATATGTTAGTGCCAATAGAATTGTGGGTACAAATCCAAACACTACCAAATGTGATGTCAGGAGGAACGTATTTTATATGTATGGCTGTTCTAGAAACTAGAAGAAGTTTTCTTCGTGTGTTTCTCATCTCCCTCTTCTTGCCCACAGGAGTTACTGTTGGCACAAGCGCTTTAAACCGTCGTGAACCATGGCTTCAGCAGTCCTTAGCTCTGTGCTCACAACTGCCTCTCGTTTTGCCCTGTTACAAGTGGACAGTGGCAGTGGCTCTGATTCCGAGCCTGGGAAAGGCAAAGGCCGGAATAATGGGAAGTCTCAAGCTTTGGGAAACAAATCAACTACAAATGAGAAAAAAAGAGAGAAAAGAAGAAAAAAGAAGGAACAGCAACAGAGTGAAGCCAATGAGGTAGCCCCTGGAGTTGTTTGTGTGTCTCCCTAAGGCTGAGCTCTGGCTGTCCTGCACTGCCGCAGGCACTGTGCCCGGCACAGGAGCTCAGCTCCTTGCCGAGCGCATGGCTGCCTGAGCAGACTGGGCAGCGTGCTGTTCATGCTGTTAGGTTAAAACAGTCTTAAAAGGGGTAGCCTGTGCTTGTTCCCAGCTTCTCAGACGACCCTGCTGACGGGATTACTCCCGCCAGCTTGGACAGCAGAGCGAGACTTTGGGTAGTGAACTTTTAAATAAATTTAAGAGTAAAGGTAAATAAAATCCATAAATAACTTCCAATTGTATAAGTTAATGTAAAGACTACTTAGACTATAAATATTTTAAAACATTTTTAAATTAAAATCACTAGCATTGGTACACTAAATTTAATATATTTTGTGCTTACTTTTTAGCTCAGGAATCTTGCTTTTAAGAAAATTCCCCAGAAATCCTCCCATGCCATTTGCAATGTTCAGCATGAGCTTTCATTGCCAAACCCAGCCCAGAAGGAGTCAAAGGAAGAAAACTGGCAAGAATGGAGACAGAGAGATGAACAGGTAAGAGCTGAGTAGAGAAAACTGCCTAGCTGTTTCTCAGGCACCCCCCGAGTGAATGTCACCACCATTCTGAAGAGCAGCTCTGCTGAGAAGGAGTGGCTGCTGGGAACATTGTGTATGTTAGATTGGTCAGAACAAAGCAGCTGAATGTTTTCTCTGCATGTGGCTCTGAGAACCAGACCAGGGCCTTAAGCATGCTAAGCATGCACTCTACCCCTGAGCTATAACTCTAGCCCTGGGGTGTGTGTGTGTGTGTGTGTGTGTGTGTGTGTGCGTGCGCATCTTTACAAATGAAAGAGTTAGGAACACAGAAATATGACTAACTCATCTCAGTTTTTGAAGGGCTGGAGAACTATCACAGTGATTTAAAAAATACTTGTTCAAAAATATTTTGAATATTTTAGTTATTCATTTATTACAGTATATTATACTTTTTTATTTATTACAATTTACTTACTTTGTATCCCAGCGGTAGCCCTCTCCCTCATCCTCTTCCAATCCTGTCCTCCCTCCCTCTTCGCCTCCTATGCCCCTTCCCCAGTCCACTGATAGGGGAGGTCCTCCTCCCCTTCCATCTGACCCTAGCCTATCAGGTCTTATCAGGATTGTTATGCATTGTTCAAATTTTTAAAAATCAGATTTATAGGGCTACATCTGTCCTGTTAAAAATATCTAGTAACAGTTTTTATTAAATATACAGACTTTGACATAAAACTTCCTTTTTAACTTTGGTATAAAATTGTTGATTGTAAAGGGTGCATTTTTTCCTCTCGACTCCAACCTCCTCTACAAATACCTGATCCATATAACTAGGCTCCTCTCTGACTAGATCATAACTTAAAATAGCCCCTTTATACTAACCTTGCTCAGGTACCATGTATCTGTCCTCCCCACATCTTCCCAGATGAATCTCCCTGAGCCTGGCTCTATCCCAGAATCCTTTCTACTTATTGGTGGTCCCATCTTCTAGTCTACCCTTTCCTATAGGCCATAGTGTTGTTGTTGCTGTTTTTTTGGGGGGGGGCAGGTGTTGCGTACATACAGTATACATGATATTCTCTCTACAGATGATAGCATGTTTGTCCTGTTGACCTATTTATATGGTATTTTATTCTGTATCTCTTAAGTGTTTTAGAGAGCACACATGAGGGAAGGAAGAGTGTGTGTGAGAATGTGTGTATGTGTGTGCATGCTACATGCATAGGAAATAAACAATGTTTATTTTAGTATTTATTAAACTATAATTTGATCCATAGGAAAACAGTCATTTTTCAAACAGATGTTTGGCCCATTTCATATCATTCGTGTGTTACCAGTTTTAAAGAAAGTAAATAAAGCTGGGTAGTTGGCATACATGTAATTCAAGTATCTAACCATTTGGGAAACTGAAGCAAGAAGCTCCTGGAGTTCCAGCCCAGCCTGTAAACAGGGCAAGATCCTGTTTCAAAAGCAAGCAAACTAGTGGAGGCAGAGAGAGCTTCAGTATGCTTTTCACTTAAACTGTGTTCAGTTATGTTTTCTTTCGGATCTTGCATTTTTTCAAGACTCAGCATTATATGAGCACCATTATTGCTCCGGAGTCATGCATTAACGCCACTGACATTTCCAGATGGTGACATGCTGCTAGGCAGTAATGAAATTTACCATTGTCTTTACCAGAGAGAATCTCTCCCAATAGCAAAAAGGTTACTGGAAACTGATGTAGAAAACTACTCGATTTATAGTACCTCTGATTACCTTTCTTTTTCTGTATTTGCTGTCATAATGATCAGGTAGTTCTGAAAAGAAAATGTATCACATAGTTCTCTGTAAGAATTTCATGTGTGGCTCAGGACCATGAGGAATTTGTACTGGGTGTGTTGTTAAATCACACAGAAAGGCCTGGTATCGTAGTTAACAGCTTTTGCTTAGAAGAAATAGTCAGGGTCTGTGTCAGTGTGGTCTTCAGTGCCCCATAAAATAGCTGTACTCTGTAAGCTAGTGTAAGCATTGCATGTAAGCATTGTTGTTCCACAATTATTCTTTTTCCACCTATCAAAATTATTGTTGTCCTGGGACCTGGAGAGATGGCTAAGAGGTTAAGAGCACTGACTGTTCTTCCAAAGGTTCTGAGTTCAGTTCCGGCAACCCTATGGTGACTCAAAACCATCTATGATAAGATCTGGTGCCCTCTTCTGGCATGTAGGCATACATGCAGGCAGAACACTACAGAATGAATGAATGAATGAATGAATGAATGAATGAATGAATGAATGAATGAATGAATGAATGAATGAATCTTTTAAAAATTATTTCCGTCCTTTAAATATTAGCATACAATTCATTTTCAGAGAATTCTCAGTATATCCCAATTATGGTTCTTGTTTATAAAAATTTAAGTTTCGTTTATTTTTGTTTACTTTGTCTACTAATTTATATTAATAAAAAGGTAAATTTAAGGGATTGGTCAGAGTTTTGCTTGATACTCTCTTCATCTCCAGTGGCTTATCATGCTTTTAAGCCAATTGCTAGCACCATGATAAAGAAACACAGACTTTAAGCTGTCACACTTAGTTAGACTCACATTCCAGGGAGAGCAATGTGTTTGTTTGTTTGTTTTTCCACTTCAAGTTGTATTGCAAGCGGATCTCTATGAGTTTGAAACCAACCTAGTCTATGTAGTGATTTCTGAAGCAGCTAAGACTATCTAGTGAGACACTTTCAAAAACACACATACACACATTCACTTTTTAATTGCTTTATCAGAATGATCTACCTTAACACTTAAATTCTGTGAGTTACTGTGGAAAATTATATCTCACAAGACTTCCTAATCTGTCCTGCTGGCTGATTCATTGGAATGTGAGCCCAAATGTATGATACATTAGTAATAATCACAGATTTTTTTCTATACTTAATTGTTAAAATAGGGTTATGTGGTAATTTTACCAGGTTTGTTCAGAATAAACTTAGATTTGTTACTTTTTGTTAAGATCATCATATTTTAACTTAAGAGCAAAACATTTTATACCCAGTTTAGATGTAGAAATTGATTTATGCTTTCTTTAACGTGGCTAGCATACGTAAACTCTATTTTACTTTATTATTTGTTATTACCTATATAGTGACTTAGGCTATTTTTTTAAGGTTTATTTATTGGGGCCTGGAGAGAAGACTCAGAGGTTAAGAGTACTGCTTGCTCTTCCAAAGGTCCTGTTCAATTCCCAGCAACCACATGGCCGCTCACAACCATCTATAATGAGGTCTGGTGCCCTCTTCTGGAGTCCAGATGTACATGCAGGCAGAACATTGTATACAAAATAAGTATCTTTTTTAAAAGAGATTTATTTATTATGTATATAGTGTTATGCCTGCCTGTAAGCCTGCATGCTAGAACAGGGCACCAGATCTCATTATAGATGGTTGTGAGCCACCATGTGATTTTTGGGAATTGAACTCAGAACCTTTGGAAGAACAGCCAGTGCTCTTAACCTCTGAGTCATCTCTTCAGCCCCTGAATTAGGTTTTTTGTTTGTTTGTTTGTTTGTTTGTTTAATGTTTATGGGAATTTCACCTGCATGTATGTATGTGAACCACATGTGTGTACCTAGTGCTTGTAGAAGTCAGAAGAGGGTGTTAGATCCTCTGGAACTGTAGTTACAGATGATTGGGAGCCACAGTGTAGGTTCTGAGAATTGGTCCTCTGTAAGAGCAGCAATGCTCATAACCACGGAGCCCCATCACTCCAGGCTCCAATAATTAAATTGTAAAGTGCTATTCTGTGCTGCTAGTTAATTCGAATGCAGTTAATCTTTGAGGTTATTGTGTAGAAGATGAAGTTTACTGTGGATGTAGATTCTTGCACGCACTCTCATTTACCATTTTAATTCTCATTGTATTTTTCTGTTAGTTTAGTGGTTTTCTGTGTAAAGCTAACTTGTTTTGCTGTTTTCATCTCAGTGTAGCATTAGAGGAATTGCTTTCAAGGGGTAACTTTAGTTAGAAAAGTTTAATGTGTAGAGTTTAATAATAACACTTTCAGAATAGCCTATTACCCATTTCTTTTGACATTGGTTTCTATTTTAGTCTACATATTTTAAAACATTAGCAGCAACGTAAACAACTCTTAATAACTTGGGCATAATTTATTGAGAAGTGATTAAAATCTGAAAACTTAGCCTGTAGGAAAGATGGAAACTAGAAGTTCTGGGACACTCAGTGGCAAGAGTTGGCAGCCACCACATCCAAGGTGACTGTCAGGTGGGTGTCCCCTGACATGTCTGAAGACAACACCTAGAAGAACAGAAAAGACCAGGCTCAGTTTCCCTGCCTGCTGTTGCTGGTGATTCAGCTCAGCTGTTAGTATACTGTGTTACAATGGTTGAGGTGCTTGCTGTCCTAGGAATCGAGGGCTAATATCTGAATATTTTATTCAAAGTAATGAGGGATTCTAGAGAGAAAAAATTTAAGATGTCTGTATCATATGTAGACACAGATATGTACTCAAATTAACAGTGAAAGAGGAAATAGAAATTTCAAAAATAGGAATTTGTGCTTTTATACAATACAAGGTTCCTAGGATAGCATGATTAAATAACTTTGGGGAACTAACTGATAAATGTTCATTTAAAGCTCTTTTTTTTTCTTGTTTGTGTTATTGTATATCATGGTTATTTGGAGAGTATGGTATAACCAAGCTTATTGTGAATTTTTTTTTTTTAGCTGACATCTGAAATGTTTGAAGCTGATCTTGAGAAGGCGTTGTTGCTAAGTAAATTAGAGTATGAAGAGCACAAACAGGTACTTAAAATATTTACCAATTTAAGCATTTAAAAATTTTTAAGTGGTCAAAGCTCAGGTCACTCCTTCCTGAACTTAAATAAAATTGCTTCTTTAGGATTGGGATGTAATTTAATGTTAGGCCCTGGATTCATTCCCTAGCACTAAAAAATAAAGTGTGCCCCAAAAATCTATGATAGGATCCTTCTTCAAATTTTGAGGAAACAGAAACAAACCAAACTTTGTATGACAGCTTGGAATGTTGAGTTTCTCCAACCAAGATGAAGCAAACGAAAGATGTGAAATTAATTGCGGAAGATTTATTTTTATTTTAAATGAACATAGAGTGTGAGTACATTTAGGGAGCTTTGAGTGCAGCTCAGTGGTCAGGTGTGTACAGTCAGTAGCACTGCTCCCTCCCCAAGAGGAGATTCAGAAGTTTAGGCAGATCTGAGCACTGCAGTGTAGAGGAGTCCACTACAGGCTCCCTGCCAGAGAGGCACAGCCGTGCAGCGCGTGGAGCTCAGCTCAGTGTGTGTGGTGAGCACTATCTCAGGCCAAAGGGTGGAATCATAGTGCAGCTCTGACTAGGGAGTATTAAGTGAAAAGTAATGTTGGCTTCCGGTTCCTGTATTTAAATTGTGTGCGATTCAGCTCATGTAACACAGTTCTTAGCAGTTATTGGACTTTGCTGTTGTTCACTAGATTCATCTAAGTTGTAACTTAATGGTTGATCAGAATTGCCCCTGTCATGATTGAGGCCTTTTTGGTTGTGCTACGTGCTACAGTCCACTGGTGCCTCTGTCCCAGGAGAGGGGAAGAGAGGGATTAAGATACACAGCAGATGATTTTGCTACCTTGACACTTAGCATTCACATGGCAGCACACAATCACCTACAACTCGAGGCCTCTTCTGGTCTCTGGGGGCATTGCATGCACCTAAGAATGCAGACACACTGGCAGCCAAAGTACTGTACACATGAAAATACATGATGTTTTGAAAATAAAAAAATGATTATAACCAAAATGGTTAGGTATCCACTTAGATAAAAGTTGAGCTATTATAAAAGTGAATATTTTATACTTGCTGTAATTTAGCCATTTAAATGGACTTGGAGGGTATGCTTGACAAGATCCTCCTTTATTTCTGAATTACTGTATACAATTTTAATTTCTAGGGTATTGCCATACAGTAATGATTAACTGTTGTTGGATGTATGTCATCTGCAGCTAAAAGTATTAGCTGTTTTAGGAGTGGAACAAACAATGGTATTGATAAAATATCATGTTCCCAGGCAGCTTTCCTGCCAAGTTCATAGGCCTAGTACCCCAAAGCATTGTTTTTGTCATACTGTAATGATTCTTAAGAGAACAGAAGTGCTGCTGCTGCTTACATGTAAAGGCCAGTTTTATGTAATTGTGTTAGTGGAGTTTACAAATCAACATTCAGTCAAACAGCCATTATAGTGTGTGTGTGTGTGTGTGTGTGTGTGTGTGTGTAAAACCCAAGTGTGTGGGTAAGCCAAAAGTCAGCATCAGGTGTCTTCTTCAGTCTTTGTCCATCTTTGTGGGGTTTTTTTTTGGGTTTTTTGTTGTTGTTGTTGTTGTTTGAGACAGGCTGTCTACTAAAGTGGGAGTTCACAGACTAAGCTAGATTGGCTGGCCACCAAGCCCAGGGGGCCGCCTCTCTGCTTCCCCTGCTTGTGATCACAAGCCCTCACTACTGTCCCTGTTGTTTTTATTTTTACATAAGACTGGGGACTGAAGTCTGGTCCTCATGCTTGCACAACAAATAACCATGCAAACTGATACAGCTCTCTACTTCCCTCCCAGGATTATTCTAGCCTGGGAATTTGTATCACAAATAATAAAAGTCTGGGCCATCCATTGGCTTAGACCTAAGTGCTGGCACTCACCAGTGCTTAGCACCGTGAAGACTAGAGCACAGACAGCTTCCAGTGCATGTGATGGGATGGGATTTTTTTTTTCTTAATGTCTTACTGTATTTTTTAGCTATTTGCAAAGCAGACCAGAAGAAAGTAGGTACTCTCAGGGAAGGTGTGCAAAGATACACAATAGATAGTGTATGAAAGAATATACTATACATGAAGAACTGTAATTAAGTGACCTAGGAAGGCTAGTGACCTAGAAAGATGGTATCAAAACACATGGTGGGCTTGCCTTCTCTAAAAAGATACTGGGTATTTTTGACTTTTAGATTGATTTCAAGGTTTTTATTTTAAATGCTCATACTGTAAGTGTAGAAGGTGATTAGAGACTGTGTCTGTATCTAAGCAAGAGAAGAGCCCTAGTAACTAGTGGAATGGCTCACTTTCATATAATATGTGTAGGGAGAGTAGATGAGATGAGGCTTCAAATTGATAGTCGTGCACAGAGTGTTATAACCAAGCACCTAGTAAAGGATCAAATGGGAAGGTGGGGTTGTTGGTTGACAAATAAACACAGTATGGTAGAGTGTGTTGAGCATTGCAGCTGATGTCTGTACAAAGAGAAATCTTTGGTGGTAAAGTGGAAACTTTGATATTGAAGAGCATATAAGAAGAATATGGGTATACTGTACTGGGCATGGTGGCACACGCCTGTAATCCCAGCACTCAGGAAGGCAGAGGCAGGTGTATTACTGTAAGTTTTAGGCCAGCCAGGTCTACAGAGTGAGTCCAGGACAGCCCAGGCTACTCAGAGAAACTCTGTCTCGGAATTATGATGATGATGATGATGATGATGATGATGATGATGATGATGATGATAGGTATAGTGGCTAACAGCTGTATTTTTATGAAGAGGGTTGGAAAAAGAAGCCAGCAATGGAGACTTAAAAGTCATTAGAAATATCTGAAGAAAAGCATAAAAAAAATGTATGAGGTTAGAAGCTAGCTTGGTGGTTAAGAGAACTGTCTGTTCCTCCAGAGAACCAGCGTTTCATTCCTAGCACTTACATGACATCTCAACCACCTGTAACTACAGTTCCAAAGGATCCAATGTTATCTTCTGACCTCTTTGGACACCAGGCATATATTCAGGCCAAACACCCATAAACTTAAAATTAAAACATTTTATTATTGTTGTTGTTAATTATTATTATTATATTTGATTTTCAAGACAGGGTTTCACTGTGTAGCATTGGCTGTCCTGGACTTGCTCTGTAGACCTGGCTGGTCTTGAACTCACAGTTATGCCTACCTCTGCCTCCCTGAGTGCTGGGATTACAGGTATACACCACTGCACCCTGCTAATAACATTTTTTAAAAGACAAGAGTTCAATAAAAAGAAATTCTGTCTTTTAAATTTGGTAATTAAAAGAAAACTGATCTTAATTTTAGTGTTAGAGAACAACAGAATCCCCATTTCAGAGAGTGGAAGTTGTAGATAATTCTCTTAAATTTGGTTCTAAAGGAAAGACTAAGAAATTGGCAGTGGGAGAAGTTTATAAACCAATCTGGTTTTACTTTAATGTTTTTGAGAGGATTAACAATAACTAAATGGGACTTTTTATAAATTTGGCTAGCATAAACATTCCATTTTTTATTTGCCTTTACTTTTTAAGAAACATATGAGAAATTAATGTTAAGACTTTCTAAACCAAACTTAATTATTGTTGGTAATTCTCCTTAGGATTATGAAAATGCTGAAAATGCTTCAACTCAGTCTAAAGTTATAAATAAAAAAGATAAAAGAAAGAACCACCAGGGGAAAGACAAACCTCTCACAGTGTCGCTGAAAGACTTTCAGTGTGAAGGTAAGCGTGTGCGCCACCTACCCAGGAGCCTTTCAGCTGTTGGTCTTGTCTTTTTTGTGACTTCAACTCTGTGTAGCGGAGGCTCCTCCTGCCTCCACCCTGAGGCTACCGGCTTGTTTCATGTCCTTAACGTGATGCTGGAATCAGACCCAGAGGCTTGCTTACACTGGCCCAGGAGTCCACGTATACCTCTAGCCCCATTTTGAGTCTTTTTATAATTACGGGTGCTTTTTCAGTATATCATCCAGAGTATAAAAGTGTGACCCTGTGTTTCAGTTCATTTTGTACTGCTGTGGTAGTAGAGCTAACTGCAGGCAGTGTCCACCAAGCAGAAGCACACTGGCGCACAGCTCCGGAGGTGAGGAAGTTCAGTGTAAGGTGCCACATTCTCTCAGTGATGCACGCTGCACAAGCGGTAGACAGCAAAGGGTGAGAGAGAGTGCTGTGTGACTTCCTGGGGAGATAAGAACAGATGTTTGCTCACTCAGGAGTGCGCACCAAAAGCAGACCAAAAAATAGTTGTCTCCAAGTCTAGCTCGCTGAACCAGTGAATTTACTAGGTTTTCTTAAAGAGGCATGGGTGAGAGAGAGGTCACCTATAGGATGGCTGCATCACCAAAAGCCCACCTCAAACATGGCACCCTGAAGACCACTGCCCAACCTAAAGTTTCTTGTCTAGCTGTTGAATTGATTTAGTAATTTTCTTGTGTAGATCTTCAAGTTCTTATCTGTTTGTTTGGATTTTTGTTGATGGTTGATTTTTTTAAGTTATTTATTCACTTTACATCCTAATCATAGTCCCCTCCCTCCTCTACTCCACCCTCCATCCCTCTTTTCCATATCCCGCTTCCCTTCAAGAGGAACCCCCCACACACACCTTCCCATCCCGGCACATCATGTGGCAATCAGGACTGAGCACATTTTCTATCACAGTGGCCTGGCCAGGCAGCCCCGCCAGGGGGAAGTGATCAAAAAGCATGCAACAGAGTCCTTGTCCGAGACAGCCCCAGCTCCCCTTACCAGGGAACCCACATGAAGACCAAGCTGTCCATCCTGTACATATGTGTTGGAGGCCTCCGTCCAGTCTATATATGGTCCTCCATTGGTGTTTCAGTCTCCGCAAGCCCCCTTGGCCCAAGTTAGTTGGCTCTGTTGGTCTTCTTGTGGAGCTCCTGTCCCCTACTGGTTCTTCTGTCCTTTCTCCCACACTTCCACAAGGCTCCTTGTGCTCTACCCAATGTTTGGCTGTGATCGCTGCGTTGCTGCGTAGAGCCTCTCAATAGACAGCTATCTAGGCTTCTGTCTGCAAGCATAGCAAAGTGTCCTTAATAGTATTAGGGACTGACTCTTTCACATGGTGTGGCCAGGCACTGATTGGACATTGCCTCAATCTGCTCTGTCTTTATCCCTGTACATCTTGTAGGCAGCATAAATTTTAGGTTGAAGTTTTTATAGGTGGGTTAGTGTTCCCCTCCCTCCACTTGAAGTTCTGTCTGGTTAGAGGGTAGCCTCTTCTTTAGTCTCTATGTCCCCCAATAGTAGGGGTGTCTAATAGAATCACCCCCAAATCCTCCTAGAAGCCTACCCTGTCATAGGTCTTCAGCCTGTCTCAGAGATGTCCCAGGCCATGGTTTCTCTTCCCTCTGCATACCCTCTGTCCTCCTTCCCTGCCTCCTTGGCTCTCCCCACATCAGATCCCCACCCTTATTTCTCTTAGTACTTCCTCTCCTATCCTGTTCCCTCTCTTCTGCCTCTAAGGTATTTTTGACAATTCAGGGATATGGTGATCTTTGCTCTCTGGTGCTGACAAGCAGTTAGCTGTGGCGGTTCTAAGAAGAATCCTCTGTCATGGCATTTGAGTGTCTTTGTTGTGTTTGTGCCACTGTTGGAGTGTATGTGACCATCTTTTGTTTTACATTTAGTTTCTGTAGTCTTCTCTTGTATTTCTGATTAGAAAGGTGAATGGTGCAGATCTCCTGACCTCCTGTTCTCTGTGGATGCATCTGCTGCAGAGCTGCGCCCCTTTGCTGGTGCGTTAAGGCGGGCTGAGTTGCAGTCGCATAGCCCCTGGCTGCTGGTCAGGTCACCAGCCCCTCTGAGCACTAGCAAGGAAGGGGAGTTGTGCAGTGTGAGATCCCATTCTAGCAGTTGCTTGGGGTCTGCTGTGCTGTTGTTTCTTGGCAGTTGGGTTCAGCCTCCTTTTGGGTTCTTGCAGTACACATGTTCCTTTTGAAGCTCCTACTGTACCAGGTGTCCTGTCTGAACTATATGGTGTGGTTGGATGTCCCAGCAGGCTTTCTTTTGGAAAAAAAAAATTATACTTGGCCTCAGTCCTATAGCTCTTTTATTCCTCTCTTGGCACTTTTTTTTTAAAATCGTAACCATTTTGCACGCAAAGTTGTGGTCACACAGACATTCACCTACCATCTTTGGTGGGGTTTTTTTTGTTTTTGTTTTGGTGGAAGCTTCTTAGAACAAAGTTCAGTGTTTCCAGAACTTGAATTGAATTGTTCATGGTGGGTTGTTAGTTTGTTTCCCACGGGGACAGAGGCTAGAACCAAGGTTCCATTGCTTAATAATTTTCCAATGACAGTTGCATTTCAACATGAATTTTATAGTGACAAAAATTTAAAACAAATTTGTTTAGAAATAACCATTTGAGGGCTTAAAAATTAAATCAGTCAGTAGGACTCTATAAAACTTAGTAAAAGATTACCATTTCCATATTGTGTTTCTGAATTTGTCCCTTTTCTAAAACGAAGTAAAAGTAAAATGACATTTTTACTTTTTGAAAAATTAAATCTGATAGTTCAAGGTGTGATGGTACGTGTCTGTAATCCCAGAATGTGGGAGGCAGGAAGGTCATCAGTTCCAAGCCAGTCTGGATGACATAATAGAAAAAGAGTGCTCCTTCTTTCAGACAAAACAAATGAAAACACATTGCCCTGGAAGCTAGTTGAGCTTAAGGTAGACTTGGAATAACTTTTGTAGATTTTAGCAATTATTGGTTACCTCTTCAAGTTATACGGAAAATATAAATTTTAGTGCGAGATAGTATTGTTATAGTCACTGTGAAATAGCAAAGATAAGGGATCATACTGGCCAATAAACTTTAAAGACAGCCCTCAAAGCTGTTTCTAATAGGGAATTGTGAACACAGTACAGCAGCCACTATTCATGTGTCATATTAATAACCTACAAATGCAATTTCTTAGAAGCATTATGCACATTTCAGGTGTTCAGTAGCTACATGTGGCTAGAATCTTTCATATTATCCTGTCTTCTGGAACCACAGGGAATTTTATTAGCAGTGCTCCGTCTATACTAGTTAGAATCATTGCTGATGAAGCAAGCAGCTGTTTGTGCATTGACACAGTAGGAAGCCATTTGGCTCATAGGCACTTGGCCTTAATATTAGACTTCGTATATTATTTTTTGAGGATAAATGCTGCTATAGCAATAATTTCAAAAATAAATATAAAAAATCTAAATAAAGTTTTCAGAAACTAGGTTTTCTGTGAAACTAAGAGTAAACTTGGAGGTTTTGCCTTCATTTGAGGATCGAAAAAGTTCCTTCTGGGGCTGGAGAGATGGGTCAGAAGTTAAGTGCTTGCTTCTCTTACAGCGGAGCTGTGTTCCAGTCCCAGCACCCATGTCAGGCAGTTCACAGCTACCTGGAACTCTAGTTCCAGGAGCTCTGATGCCTTCTTCTGGTCTCTGTTGACACCTGCACACATGTGGACACACACACTATAAAAAAAGGAGGAAAGTTTTCCTATAATCTACTCTAAGCAAGTTATTTTAGTTTAGGGCTAAAACATACATGTTAAAGTAAAACAAGTTTATCAAGAAGCATTTTTTTTAAGAGTAAGTTTGGGTCTATGGAGACTGCTTAGCAGTTAAGAGGAGTTAAGGCTGAGCTTCCAGAGGACCCTTATTCAGTTTACAGCACCACACTGTCTGTAGCTACAGTTCCAGGGAAGCCAGTGCCCTCTTCTGGCCTCCTTAAGCACTTCTTGAGTAAAACAAACATGTTGGCAAAACACCCATAAAGTAAGATAATACATTTTTAATTATGTAATTGTATATATTTATTGTATGAATGTTTTGTCTGAATGTACATCTGTACACCACATGCATGCCTGGTGCCTGTGGAGGTCAGGAGAGGGCATCACATGCCCTGGAACAGGAGTTACAGGCAGCTGTGAGCCACAGTGTGGGTGCTGGGAATCAAACCCAGGTCCTCTGAAAACACAGCCAGTGCTCTTGATCAATAAGCCATCTCTTCAACCCCACATTTTTTAAAAAGAAAGAAATTTCATTAAAATATCCGCAGAAGTATAGAGAGAACACTTTCTGAAGGCTTGGAGGACGGCTCACGTTGTAGCAGGCTTGCCCACCATGCAGGAAGCTCTGAATTTGGTCCCTCCACCACATACACTGAGTGTCATCATATGTGCCTGTAATCGCAGCATGAAGAGATGGAGGTGGGAAGGCCAGACGTTCAGTTCCACCCTCAACTATGTAAGGTGGGATTCAGCCTGGGATACATGAGACAAAATGCATGTCAAAATATTTTTAAAACTCGTAATTTATTTTCTCTGTGTTTGATTTCTTAAGTTGTCAGCAAACTTATTAGCTACATTAAGTGTATAGCGAAGAGAAGCTACATACATACTCTTTACAGGTTGTGTTGATCACAGTTGTGACTTTTCCTTGGATTATGGCATCGTATTGCTAAGCAGAAAAATGATCCTTTGGTAGTTTGATGTAAAATAATGATTTTGAAATTCACTATGTTTTGTACTGTTTTGATGAACAAATTATATAGAAAATGAAGCAATCTTTCTAATTGATGGTCATAAGAGAGCTATTCTGTCAGGTTCTTCTTTGAGAGGGAATAATACAAGAACATTGTTAAGTAATTAGATATATTTATCATCCTTAAAGTCTGGCATTTAGTCTTGTGCTTTAGATTCAGCTGTTCCCTCCTCATCTCAGTCACTCCTACCTAGAAGAGCTATGTGGAAGTTTCTGTTTCCATGGTTCGCTTCATCTATAATTTGTTATTGTTCCATTGTGGAACTCTATAAATATGTATCTATAAATACGCATAAAATTATGTTACAGATTTTATTACAGTACAACCAAATCACTTTGTGTATCTTAAAAGTAATATAGTCAATAGCTTTTTAAAAATATTTATTATTTATACAATGTTCTGTCTACATGTATGCCTGCATACCAGAAGAGGATACCAGATCTCACTATAGATAGTTATAAGCCACCATGTGGATGCTGGGAATTGAACTTAGGACCTTTGGTTTTTGTTTGGGTTGGTTTGGTTTGGTTTTTCAAGATAGGGTTTCTCTGTGTAGCCATGGCTATCCTGGAATTTGCTCTATAGAGGAGGCTAGCCTCAAACTCACAGAGGTCGGCCTGCCTCTGCCTACCAAGTGCTGTGGTTAAAGTTGTGCACACCACCACTGCCCAGCGAACTCAGTATATTTGGAAGAACAGCCAGTGCTCTTAACCTCTGAGCCATCTCTCCAGCCCTAGCCAATAGCTTTTAAGAATACACACTGCTATCATATTTTTCATTTCACTTAACAAAGACAATAATCTGAACATTTTCAATTACTAGTCCTCTGATTTTGGACTATCTTCTCTCAATTTTCTGTTCTCTGAAAAATACATAAAGCCAGGTTAACTGATTTATATATAAAACTCACATGCTTAAAATGTAATAACATCCCTTGACATGGCAGCATCTACCAGGATGAAGATGGAATGCCTAAGCTGAACAAAACCAGCAGGTCTGTGCTATATTTTAACATCCTAAGCCTAAAAGAAAATCAGATGTGAATTTTAGAAATTTATGTTTCTTATACTTTTTAATTTTAACATTTTCGGTTGCTTTGTTTTTTACATGTTAAGATATTTGTATTTGTTAATTCTTACCTGTAAAACTTTTCTTTTTTTATTTACAGATCATATTAGTAAAAAAACAGAGGTAAGTTTTACTGAGATTGTCCTGTATTCTAGAAAACACTGAATAATAGTACTTCATTTATTAGCAGTAAGTCTTTTTCTAGAGATTTGGCCACTTAAAGGTTTGTCTTGACTAAACTTTTACATTGTGTTTCTGGTATCATAAGGATAGAAATACAGAAGAATAAAAGTGATTATCTGCATAAACTACAGTTTCATTTGGTAATACTATCCTAATCTGTGTGTATTGCAAGCTTAGAATTCAAAGAAGTATTTTAATCTTCAAATGTGCACTTTAATTTTTATATTTGTCTATGTGTTCATTCTTTTGTGTGGAGGAAGGCGTATGTGCACAGGTGTGTGCTAACAAGTGTATGTGTGTAGGTGTTCACCTGTGTGTGTGTGTGTGTGTAGGCCAGGGAACAAGTGCCGATGTTGCTCCTTAGGTGGTGGGAGAAGAGAACTGCCTCTTGCATTGTCTTCTGACCTTTGCCTGTGTCATGGCACACATGCCACCCTACATGTGGCACATAGAAAAATATAATTTTAAGACTTTATGCTTCTAGATGTGGTGATATATGTTTACAAATCTCACACTTCGTAGGCAGAGGCAGTAGACTGTGGTTAAAGGCAAGCCTGAGCAAGACCCTGTGACAAAGAATCAAAGCAAAAAAAAAAAAAATCCAGAAAAGGCCAGGATAAGGTGGCCCATGCATGTAGTCCCAGCAGAGGCAGGTGGATCTCTTTGAGTTTAAGGCCAGGCTAGTCTACAAAGTGAGTCCAGGACAGCCAAGGCTACACAGAGAAACCTGTCTCGAAAAAAAAATCCAGAAAAGCAAAAACAAACAATTCCCAAAAAGGCTGACAAGATATCTCAACATATAAAGGTGCTTGCTGCCAAGCCTGAGTACCTGAATGTGATTCTTGAGACCCAATTGGTGGAGGGAGAAACTGACTCTTACCTGTTACAAATACTTAAGTAGTGGGGGAAGGGAAAAGCAGCATGTATAGATGGACCTTTAGGAAGATTGTGTATTATGGTGTATTAAGAGATCTTTATGTTATAAAGCTGAATGTCTGTCCCTTGGGAGGTTACATGAAACCTTTAGAAATGGGTGGGATGGGGAGCAGTAAGAAAATGTTAGGCTGCAGGGATGGCTTGGTGGTGCAGAGTGCCTCAGGGTTGTCAGAGATGGCCAAAGTTGAGATGTAAAAAGCTGAGCATTGTGCGTACACCTGCAATCCAGCTCTGAGAGGTACAGAAACAGGAGGATTGCTGAGGCCTATGGGCTTACAGCCTAACTGAGATGATACTTATATCATCTCAGGGTTTGGGGTCTCTCCAGCTTAGGAGAGAGATCTTGCCTTAAGGAATAGGTGGGAAGTGATTTAAAAAAGAGGGGGGGGGGAGATGATGTCTAGTTCTGGTTTCTGCACACATGTGCAGAAACACTCAGACATGTACAAATACAAGATCAGACTGTTCAGGCCTTTACAGATACACCTACTCTAGAGAAACTTCCCCATACCAACTTAGCAGTTGATACTTATGTGTGTTCTGACCAGGCCTACCCCATACTACTTACCCAGAAAAGAACTGGAACACTCAGATGCTTGTCTTTAGTAAAGGGTTGTGAAGTAATAATGATACAGCTTAAGGATAAACAAAACTTACAGCTCAAAACCAGTGCTTAACTTAAATATAAGTCGAGCCTCAGGAAGGCCATCTCTGCCACACAAGGGTCCAGGCTCAGATGTGTAAGGGAGGCAACACCTGAAGCAGTTGGGCAGCTGGAGATGTTGCTGATGGGGAACATTTGGTACTGTGAATAGACCTGTACTGATTCCCAGCAAATCTAGGGAATGGATGTTTTGTCTGACAACTCACCTGGTCTGTCCAATAAGAACATGTGAGAAGAAAAAGTAGGTTGTGGAAAGGGGTGTGTTCTGGATTAGAAGAGACTTGCGAGATCACCAGCTATAATGTGCAGGTCTTAGTCATATTATGCCATGGTGTCCCTGTTGCAAAATACCTAAGCCAAAGAAGTATATGGGTTAAATAAAACAAACAATAAAGTTACACCTTTAGTGCTGTTTGCTTAATAACAAAAAAGGGGGGTGATAAGCACTAAACTCAGGCTCATAGTTATTTTATGGAGGCAAGAAGATGAGTGTGGGAGAGTACAGAGGGTACAAGCACAGGTAGGTCATGCTCTATTCTTCAAGAGAAGTGGGTTTGGGGTGGCTTTTTTGAAGCAGCTTTACTGACTGGCAATGTGGCTCAGTGGGAAAGCACTTGCTGCCAAGCCTGATGACCCATATGACAGAAGAAGATCACCAACTTTTAAACAGAACAAGGTCTTCTCTGGCCTCTACCCTTCAGTAAGCAAAACACAGCATAATAGCTTTACTGTTTCATAGTTTGCATCAAGTCAACCATTGCATGTTATAACTAAATCATGAAGAAAGACAAGCTGAGAGTCAAATATAGGGTCTTGGATATATTAAATAGTTGCTTTACCACTGAGATAAATTCCAGGCCCCATTTGTAGTGTATCTAAAGAGTTATGTGAGCATGATCACAATCTAGTTGTCTATAATCTCCCAGAGTTCCTTGTACTCCCCTTTTGAGTCCCTGGCAACGACTATTCTGTTTTTTATTTGTACAGATTTGCATTTTCTGGTAACTTATGAACAAACTCAGTGTGGTCTTTTATGATTGATTTTTTTCACTTTGCATAGTTTTGTTAGGTTGATCTCTGTTGTAGCTTGTGTCAGTAGTTCATTCAGCTGGACATACCTGCAAACTATCCCAGCACTGAGGAGGCAAGACCATCTTGGTCTACATAGTTCTGGACCAGCCTCCACTATAAAATGAGATCCTGTCTCAAACCAAGAAATAATAGTTCATTCAGCTTTATTGCTGAATTTATTCCATTGTGGAAATGTTTTATATTCAGTTACTACAAACGTTTGATGTTTACATAGTTCTTTGTTTTTATTTCTCAGGTTGCTGTCTAGGACTGAAATTGCTAGATTGTACAGGTTTTTTTTTTTCTTTTTACAGACGAAGGGGTTGAAAATGTTTACCTGTTTATAATGTTCTGGAGAAGTGAGCCCAGGACCTTGAGCAGCTAGGCAAGCGTTTTATTACTGAGTTTCATCTGAAGACCCCTTAACTCATTTGTTTGTTTTTGTTTTTAATTTTTTTATTCGAGACAGGGTTTCTCTGGATAGCCTTGGTTGTCCTGGATCCATTTTGTAGACCAGGCTGGCCTCAGACTCACAGAGACCTGCCTGTCTCAGTCTCCCAGAGTGCTGGGATTACAGGTGTGTACCTCCATGCCCAGCTCCTTTTAACTCTTTCAAACATGATCTCATTAAGTTATTTAGGCTGGCTTTGAACTCTCTCTGTATCTAGGCAAGCCTTGACCTGATGATCCTCCTGCCTCAGCCTCCTAACTAGCTAGAATTATAGGCCTGCAATAGGAGATCTGGTTGAAATGTTTAACTGCTTAAGAACCTGTCAAATTGTTTTAGAGCATGAATATGTCATTTACTAGTCTCACCAGTGGTATGTGAGACTAACACTGTGTCCTAGTGTACCTCATTGAATTTCAGTTGCATTTTCCTGATGACTAGTAAGTATGTTTTCATGTGCTTATCAAAATTCATTTTTGAACAGTCTTCTCAACTCTTCTGCCACATAAATTTGTTTTGTGTGTTGTGTCATTCAGAAATACTAAGAGGCTAACATTGTTTTGGGTATAGGAATAATGGTAAAGAGGAGCAGCAATCAAAAGATGTTAGGCGTGTTGTGCATGCCCTTGATCCCAGCATAGAGGTGTGGGTCTCTGTGAATTCAAGGCCAGCTGAAGCTGCATAGTAAATAGTGAGATCTTTTTAAAAAATCAGATAAACAGGGCCACTGAATAGTATAAATGCAGAAGCTGGCTAGTTGTCATCAGCATGTTGCTCCTTACATGTTTAACACTGTTTTATACTTTAAAACAAGATCTTATGAGAATATAGTAGCTTTATGAAGCAATACTTGGAATGATGCTTGTGCCACTTGGCAGTGGCTTCTGGGCATCACAAGCCTGATTGCTTAGTGGGATGCCTGCTTTGTCAGCCTCCCTGGTGTTCATGGGATCAGATAAAGCAGTGTCTCCATGCCCTGTCAAGCATGAGGTTCTCTGAGGTACTTAACTATCTCATGTATATTGATACACAAGTAAATTTTCATTCAAACACTTCACTTTCTTAGGTGATGAGGAGGTAAAACAGTGAGCAGCCATTGAACTGTGTGTGACTGCTTACAAATGCAGTTGAACTGATAAAACTCAGTACTGAAGCTGAAAGACCAGTGAGAACAGGAAAAGCATTTCCTTCAGTCTCCGTGCTTGATAACAAAAAGGGAAAACACTACTTTGTTAGAGAATGTCTAAAATCTCCAAGTTTAAGTAATTTGATAGTTGGTGTTAAAATCATATCTCTTTATATACTGTTTTTATTTGTATGCACGGTTTATGTTGAAATGACTTTTAAATGCAGTACAAAATAATGCAAATATAAAGCTATAGTAATCAAGTCAGTTTGATATTGATAATTGAGACTCTTGAGAGTGGACATAAAGGTTGATGGAATTAAGAGTCCAGAAATAAACCTTGATATTTGTTTTTTGCTTGATTTTTTTAGTATGAGTGCCAGGACAATTCAGTATGGGAAAAATGGTCTTCTTCATGAATACATGTTGGATATTTCTATGCAGAGGAAAACAGTTAGATGCCTTCTGCACACTATAACAAAATGCACAGTGGACCACAGAATTAGATGTTAAACCTAAAACCACAGTGCAGTTTAGCCTCTTGAGAGGCTGGGGGATGGTTTGGACTGGGGAGTTGGGAGTGGCAGGCAGGAGTTGCAGCTCCGTGGTCAAGTGCCCACCCACTGTACCAGAGAGGCCATGCCTAGTTTTGAGCTCTAACACCACAAAGGCAGATCGAAGTTGAAAGGTTTGCTAACTATAAGAGCTGGAACCCCGAGACTCAGAAGAAAACAGGATGTAAAGTGATAAAGTGCTCATGTAGCATATATGAATTCAGTCCCTAGTAAAGAAAAAATTAAAACTTTTGTGTTTTAATAGAGGATATCATGAAAAATTTTGCTAAGGCAACTTATGAGAGAAAAGTTTGCAAGTATTTGATGAGATGTTTATTTAAAACATTTTTTGTATGTATACATGTTTGTGTGTGTGTGTGTACATGTGTGTGTTTGTGGGGACCAAAGGTCAATGTCCACTGCCTTCCTCAATTGCTCTTTACCTTATTACTTATTACTATGTTGGACAGGGGTGATGTCAAACCATTTTATTCACAGGCTTGAAAGTGGGAAGGAACAGAAGACATTCATGAAATCTGGCAGGACAAAATTTTCTAGCCTCTTTGTCACTGAGATTATAGACATTTGTCACCATTCTCAGCTTTTTAGGATGCATAAATTACTTTCTTTTAGCTCTATATTTAGTATAAATAAGCATATATATCTGGGGAACATCTCTGCACTTGAGTGCAGAGGCCAGGAGATGCTGTCAGATCCCCTGGAGCTGTAGTTACAGGCTTGTAAGTCACCCAAAGAAGTGGGTGCTAGGAGCTGAATTCAAGGGGGGCGGGGGGAGACTCTCACTAGCCAGAAGACAAATCCTTAGAACTCAAAAGTAAGTAGGCAAGTAACTCAGTTCAAAAATGAACAAAGGTTCTAAGTAAACATTTCTCAAAAATTATAGTGTCCAATAAGCACAGAAAGCAGGCCTGCTCCATTAACCATGGGAGAAATGCAACTCAAAACCCTGATTAAATAGTTGTTCACATCCTTGAGGGTCTGCAATAAAAAACATAATTACATATGAGTGAGAATATGCAAGTGAGAACTGTCTCCTGTCACTGATGGGATTGTAAAGTAGTGAGCTGCTTGGAGCACAAGCTGGAAGATTCCATAAGGTAAAGCATAGACTTTGCACACCATCCAGTAACCTTACTCCTAGGCATACTCCCAACAAAATTGGAAACATCCATAAACATGTTGTATATAAATATTTGTAGCAGCAGTGTTCATAACAGACAAGAGAGATGGCCATCCACTAGTGACAAGAAAACACAGTGTGAAATGAAAGTCTAACCTGTGCCATTACATGGGAGAGTTTTGTGAACAAACTGATAGATCATAGACGTTTGGAACAGAAGACGCAATTATTGTGTTTGTAATGAAATGTCCAGAATACATAAGTTTACAGACACAGAAAATTAGTGTTGCTTAGGGCTGAGGAAAGTATTAGAGAAAAGAGTGACCACTAATGGATGCAAGGGGAGGAGAATGTAAAGCTGTTTCTGGTGCAGTTGTACAGTGCTGAGAGTGTATTAACCCTGGCTTTTCACACGCTGACGAGGAGACTATAGTGTACGTAGAGTGAACACTTAGAGGCAAGTAGTGTCTGGACATGTTACAAAGCCACAGTTTAAGCATGTGAGAAGTGAGGCAGGATGATCATAAGTTCCAGACCAATCTGGGCTCTGTAGTAAGAACCTGCCAATCATATGAAACTCCAAAATACCAAGAAACAAGAAAAAGACATTTGTAAGTGTGATTCTCCTGCTTCTCTTCTGGAGACAGGGTAGAGTGATGGATTGTCTCTAGCAACCGTTTCGTTTATTGTTCTAGTGACTCATGAGGTCTAATGAATTGTCTATATTTGTGTTAAATGATAATAACTCATGCTTATTTTGACAGGAATTGAATTCTTCTCAGGCTTTATCACACGATGGGGGATTCTTCAATAAACTGGAAGATGATGTTCATAAGATTCTTATTAGAGAAAAAAGGAGAGAACAACTTACAGAATATAATGGAACAGATCATTGTCCCGCTCCAGAGCACAACCAGGCATGTAAAATAAAATTTTCTTAAAATCAGTTTTCTTTTTTGTTTTAAGGAAATTAAACTGCAGATTTCAACTCTAATTGTGTAGAGTAACAGTTTTAGATACTATTTTAGTCATTATTCTTCAAAGTAATGTGTATGTACAGTTAACTCACTAACAAATACAGAACACATGCTGGATTGTATGGTGTAGTTGAAAACTGGTACTGGAGAGAGAACGGCCTGTCTCTCAGGCGCAGAATGTGAGTATTGAGGTACCTGCTCTCTCGGTAAGACTAAGCTGAGTGTGTACGTGTAATTAGATGATTAAGTGGCATTAGTGCTCTGTAAAGCCTGAACGACAGTGTGATGTAATGGAAAGATAATAGATTCTGAAATCAAACAAATATAATACAAATATTAGCATTGCAACTCATCTGTTTACCGCACTGGACGTAGTTGTTTCCTTTTTACATAATCATTAGAAGAGTCAGAAATTACAATTTAAAGTGCTTAACAGTATATTGTACACAGTATGCAATAGTAGATAATTTTCTTATATAAAGAGTATGAAAAATACGTACATTAATATAACAGGATTGGACCTTATGATGGTTTCTAGAGAGAAATTAACATTTGAGTTGGAAGCTGACAGGACAGGATCTGAACAAGATGAGGAAGAAGAAGCTAGAATGTCTTGAGTAAAACTAGAGACACAGCGAAATAGAAGCAGCATAATTAGAAGAGGGTGGTGTGTGAGTCTGCTGAGGCAGGCCTAGCTGATGATTTAGTCTGTAGACAGGGAAGAAGTTTTGGAATTTTTTAGCAGAATAAACTTTTACTTAGTAATAATTTTATTGAAGAGTCTAAGAAAGATTGAAGGCAGTTATCTATCAGAGAGCTAAATAACAATTGTAAGGATACAGAATAGCATAGCATACTAGGCAGAGTGCAGATTGGCATAACCATTTGAAAAAACAGCAAGGGATAACGGGACAGAGAGAGAGGCAACAACCTTTAAGCTGAACCTCATGGCCATGACTTAGGCTGTCATAATTCTACACGTTTGATTTTTGTTGTTTGTTTTTGTTTTGTTTTGTTCTTGTTTTGTTTTGTTTTGAGACAGGGTTTTCAGTATGGCCTTCACTGTCCTGGAAGCCACTCTGTAGACCAGGCTAGCCTCAAACTCACAGTGATCCATGTGCCTGTACCTCCTGAGTGCTGGGATTAAAGATGTGTGCCACTACAGCTTGGCTCTACACACGGTTTTACAGTGCTTTGCACATCAGTTGTTTATAGTAGCAAAGTCAGTCAAAATGAATGAACTGTACCTACAGATAACAACGTGGAGAATTTAAAAAACAGACTGTGTAATGAGAAAAGTCACTAAATAATAGTTCAATTAAATCACTATATATTAAAATAAGCCAGATATGCTGTCTTAAGTCTATGATTGTAGTGCTTGGGAGGTTGAGAAGTGTCCTCTGACCTCCACATGTGCCTGTGTAAAATAAAATCAACTAAGATGACAGGCTAGAGAAAGCCTCTCTGCAAGCCAATGAAGCCTTTAAGAAAAGCACAATAAGAAAAAATAGACTAAGACCAACAGAGCCAACAAATCTAGGCCCAGGGGGACCTACAGAGATTAATGTACCAACCAAGGACCATGCATGGAGAGGACCTAGAACCCCTGCTCAGATGTAGCCCACAGACGGTTCAGTCTTTATGTGGGTTCCCTAGTAAGGGGAGCAGGGGCTGTCTCTGACATGAACTGTATTGCCTGCTCTTTGATCACCTCCCCCTGGTTGGGGGCTCCTTCATCCACAGAGGAAGAAAATGCAGGCAGTCCTGATGAGACTTGATAGGCTGGGAGGTTGGGTGGTAGGGAAGGGAAGGAGAGCTCTCCCTTTCTGAGGAATAAGGGAGGAGGATAGGAGGAAAGAGGGGGGGTTGGAACTAGGAGGAGACAAGGGGAGGCTACAATCGGCATGTAAAGCGAATAACGTATAAAAAATAAATTTAAAAAGAAAAAAATAGACTACTCCAAAGAGAGAAAGGAACAGCTTTGGAGACCCACAGAAGAAATAAAAGGCGTCTAAAGAGCAGCAGCATAGGGAGTCTATCCTGGGGGAAGGACGCAGAAGCCACTCCCAAAGCCAATTGCGTCTTCGTTGGTAAGTGTACCAGGATCAAACCTTCAAAAGAAGGCTGCTCAGAAAAAGGCCCACCCCCCAGATGAATGCTCACACTAATAGGTGAGAAAATCACAGCACAAAAATACAGCGCAGAGAACACCCAGCTACTGAGTTCATCAGCAGTGAGATGGGCACAGAGCCAGACACTTCAAACATTTTCAGAAAATGAAAAAGACCTTTGTCCTGCTTGAATTTAACTTGTGGGCTCCAATAATCCTCTGAGTTTAGCCTTTTAGAATGAGGACCATAGCACATGTTGCCCCACCCAGCTTAAAGTCATCTTTTACCATCTCCCTCTCTGCAGCCAACCTGGATGGCCACCTCCTTTTAATAACACTTGCAACCGTTTGACTTATAGTTTAAACCTTGCCTTATATGTGCTTGTTTATGTACTTGACATGTTTCATAAGGACAAAAATGTTTCAGTCCCCCCCCCCCGCCAGCACCTAGAGACTACTGTTGAGTATCTGTGTACATTACTTGTAAAAGATTAGACTCCGTTTGCGTACATTAAAATAGAGCCAGGCCTGATGGCAGGGCCCTTTAACCCCAGTGTTCAGGAGAGACACAGGAGAGTGTCTGGAACTCAAGGCCAGCCTGGTTCCTATAGGGAGTTCCAGGGCAGCCAGGGCTGTGGAGAGAGCCTGCTAGGGAGCCTCTTCATATGTTAATTCTAGGGTAGAGCTGCCATTTCTAGGCTGGATGTTGTTCTACCATATGCTTAGAGCTTTCATCAAAATCTCACTTGCTGCCAGGCAGTGGTGGCACATGCCTTTAATCCCAGCACTCAGGAGGCAGAGGCAGACAGATCTCTGAGTTCGAGGCTAACCTCGTCTACAGAGTGAGTTCCAGGACAGTCACAGCTACATAGAGAAACCCTGTCTCAAAAAATAAAAACAAATCTCACTTGCCTTTACTATATGTAACTAGGAACACATAATTGGGTAAAGGTAGAAATTTAATAATTCAAAGTTGCATAAAAATAAAGCCTGTATTCTTCTTAGTCTTTTCACAAAAGAGTGTTGTAAACAATGACAGTGGAACAATCTTGGTCAAAAATCAGTATTTTTCTTTTTCAGGAAGTGGGTCTAAAAGATGGAAGAATTGAAAGACTAAAGTTAGAACTTGAAAGGAAAGATGCTGAAATTCAGAAGCTCAAAACTGTGATCACCCAGTGGGAGGTCTGTGTGTATCCACTTATTTTTATAAAAGAACTATGGATTTATATTTTATGTGTTTTTATATATGTTTATTATTTACTTACTAGAAATAGTCATTCTGGTATTCAGGTTTGTAACTGATTATTAAAGCCTGAATGATGGTATAAATTTTGTTATAAAATATATATTCTATATATTTTAAACTACATAATGTAAGGGAGGCAGAGGCAGACAGATCTCTGTGAGTTTGAGGAGGCCAGCCTGGTGTACAAAGTGAGTCCAGAACAGCCAAGGCTACGCAGAGAAACCCTATCTCAAAAAAAAAATTACATGATGCATTATATGAATTTAGATATATTAATCATCTTAAGCATGTGATTAAGTAGCATTAAGTTGATTAGTTTTTCTTTGAGATAGGATCTCACTATATAGACCAAGCTGGCCTCAAACTCACAGAGATCAGCCTGCCTCTGCCTCCCAGCTGCTGGGATTACAGGCTCTGTAGTACTAATCACCTTTCCACTATTGTGTGACCATTGCTACTATTCCCACCCAAAAACTTTGTAGCAATTAAACAGCTCACTATTCCCACCCCTTACCCTTAGCAGCAAGTCATAGAGATGTTCTTGAGCCCTCATTTTGGTAGAAATTTACAGTTTTTGTCCTTTTCTTTCTGACTTATTTCTTCTAACGTAATGTTTTCAAGGTTTCTCCCTGTTGTAGCATTTATCAGAACTTCATTCCTTGTCCTACATTCTTGTAAAAATACATACTACATTTTGGGTATGGGTGTACAGGTGTCTGGAATCCTGCTTTGTGTTCTTTGAGTATTTTGAATTAAGTAGATTTACTTAATATACAATAGTTCTGTTTTACTTTTTATGTGACTTCAGAGCTTTTCCAAAGCAACTGTTATTTTATGTTTCTACCAGAAATGCATAGGAATTCTAATATCTCCATACCCTTGATAATACTTTGTACACAAGTGTTTCCTTTTAAAGAGTAATTTAAATTTTTGTGTGTGTGTATGCTTGTATGCATGCACATGTGTGTCCAGGTGTCTGTAGAATCCAGAAAGGGGTATCAGATTCCCTGGAGATGGAGTTACAAGTTGTTTTTGCTTGGAACCAAACCTGGATCCTCTGGAAGAGCAGCAAGTGCTCTTGGCCGTGAACTAACTCTCCAGCTCTTAAAATTGTCTTTAACCACAAACTTAAGAAGCGTTCTCTTGCTGCACCCTTTAGACTTTGATGTTCCTCAAGCATAATTTGCTTCCTGACTAATGTTAGGCCACTGACTACTTAAAGGCCATGCTGTGCCAGGGTCTTGGGACTGGTGTGTGCAGGAGTGTTACTTCATTCAGTTTCTTTTCTTTTTTTTTAATTTTAATTTATTTTATGTGCATTGGTGTGAGGGTGTCAAATCCCTTAGAATTGGGGTTACAAACAGTTGTGAGCTGCCATGTGGGTGCTGGGAATTGAACCCGGGTCCTTTGGAAGAACAGACAGTGCTCTTAACCACTGAGCCATCTCTCCATTTCATTCAGTTTCTTAAAAGTTTCTACTCTCCTCTGTGTGCATTGCAGTACTACTCAGTAAATAGTTATTATCATAAATGTATAGGTTCTATGAATTAATGGGTAGAGTACTGTTTGGAAAAGTGATTTTCATAGAATTTAAAATATATTTAAAGCTGGGTGGTAGTGATGGTGGTGGTATATACCTTTAATTCCAGCACTCAGGCAGAGGCAGGTGGATCTCTGAGTTTGAAGCCAGCCTGGTCTACAGAGCAAGTTCCAGGACAGCCAGGGCTACGCAGAGAAACCCTGTTTCAAAATATAATACTACAATAAAATAAAATAGATAAATGATATATTTAAATCTACTGTGTTCTGGCATCATTTATTGGTAGCTGCTTGCTTTTGGTTTGGTTAGGCCCTAGGTTGGACACCAGCACTATAGAAACAAAAATGAAACTGGCCAATTCTGCACATACCTGGTACATGCTGAGAGAGAAAAATGACGTGTTTTTTTTTTAACACTGATATTTCTAGGCCTTTATTCTTTTATAACATTTAATCTATTGTTTTCACTAATTATTGCTTATTAGTGTTTGAAAGTATTTCAGAGTACTAAAAGAAATGATCAGGGCTGAGAGATGGTGCAGAGGTTAGGAGCGCTGGCTGCTCTTCCACAGGTCCTGAGTTCAATTCCTAGCAACCAGAGGATGGCTCACAAATATCTACAGTGAGATCTGGTGCCCTCTTCTAGTGTGCAGGTGTACATGCAGGCAGAATGCTGTATAAATAAATAAAAATAAATAAATACACAAATAAATAAACAAATCTTTGAATCTTTAAAAAAAGAAAAGAAATGATCAATGAATATTGATTAGGGAGATAATTATCAAAAATTGAAATGGTCCGTGGGGGAGCAGAGTCCACTTATTCAGTGAGTGTGTGATGCATCATTTATTAGGATTAGAAGAAACCAAGCCATTTGGAGAAAGGAACTGAAAATGTCCAAAAGGGCCACTAATTCTGTATTTGGCAGTAGCAGTTATAGAACAGACCCTGGAGGTTCTGATAAAATTTGCAGGGCAGTAATGGTAAAAAGCTAGGAGTCACTTTCTTCTAACTTTTATCAAAATTAGTTGAAATTATTTGTTTTTATTTGGGGAAGAAAGAAAAATAGATTCTTCAGGAAATTTTAATATTTTCTTGATTTCACTTTTATCCTTTTCTGCTTTGAAAAATTTAAAATGTAATTTTAGTGTGTGTGTGGTGCACATGTGTGTGTGTCACATGTAGAGATCAGCTCTGTGGAGTCAGATGTGTCCTTCTATCTCCACATGGGTTGCAGGGATCACACTCACGTCATCAGGCTTTACCCTCTAAGTCATCTGCTGCCCCCTCTAAGTTTTTACTGCATGAGTTATTCTTACTCCTTTCTGCTTATTTCATACATGAACTGTGTTCTTAAGCAAGCATAGAATGCACAGCCCAATAAAAAGTAGAACATAATTTATCATTTACCTCTAAGAAGTTAAAATCTTTTTTCTTTGACTATTAGGCAAAGTATAAAGAAGTAAAAGCAAGAAATGGACAATTACTGAAAATGCTTCAAGAAGGAGAAAGTAAGTGACAATATGCTGTAGATGTCTGCTTTCCTAATGTTGTTGTTGTTTAGTTATTTCATGTGTGGGGGTGTTTTGTGCACAAGTGTGTGTGTGTGTGTGTGCTTGTGTGCGCATGCTCATGAATTGTGAGCATGCCTGGTGTCAAAAGACACCAAAAGAGGGGGGCAGGTGTCCAGGAACTGGAATAATAACAGTTGTGAGCCACCACGTCGGTGCTGGAAGTTGAACCCCGGTTCTTTGGAAGAGCAGCCAGTGCTCTCAACTGCTGAGCCGCCTCTCCAGCTCCCTTTTTGTCCCTGTGAGGTAGGGTCTCACTGTGTAGCTCTGGCCGGCCTGAAACTTGCTGTGGAGATCAGGCTGATGTTGAATGCATAAAGATCCACTTGCTGCCTCTCAAGTTCATGGATTAGAGGCATGTGCCACCATACTCAGCCTTTGTCTGTTTTTTAGAATTAAACCTGATCTTAATATCTGAAGACAAATCCAATACTCTGGAGCCAGAAGCAGGTGGATCTCTGAGTTTTCAGCTAGCCAAATCCTCATAGAGAGATGCCTGTCTCACAAAAACAAAAACAAAAAAAAAAAGGAAACAAAATAAAATCTTACTTTTAAGATTAGCCAAGTATAATGGTTTGTGTCTACAATCTCAGAGACTGAGAGACTCTTTAGAGATTGAGGCAAGAGGACCAGAAGTCCAAGGGCCACCTGGGCTCCAGAGTAGACTGATTGGCTGAGCAGGTAAAGCTGAGCTGCTTTATCAGATGTGATAAAACCGAATTTGATTCCTGGAGCTTACATGATAGAGTGAAAGAACTGACTTCTACAGTTATCATGGCACATACAGACTGTGCACACACACACACAGAGTAAGTGTGACAAAAATAAAAGATGACCTAATAACTAGTTAAATACTTAAGAGATTGAGTTTTTTCCTGTGTGATTTTTTTTTAGTTTTCTTATATATCTGCCCCTAGTTATTGTAAGTTGAAAAATTAATCATATAGGGGAACAGGGACTTCTCTGACATGAACTCAGTGGCTGGCTCTTTGATCACCTCCCCCTGAGTGAAGCAGCCTTACAGGCCACAAAGGAAGACAATTCAGCTAGTCCTGATGAGACCTGATAGACTAGGGTCAAATGGAAGGAGAGGAGGACGTCCCTTATCAGTGGACCTGGGAGAGAGGCATGGGAGGAGATGAGGGAGGGAGAGTGGGGTTGGGAGGGGATGAAGGAGGGGCTACAGCTGGGATACAAAGTGAATAAACTGTAATTATGTAAAAAAGAAAAAGAAAAGTTAATCATCATATCTGTGCAATTAATTTAACACCACACAAAAATTTAAATTACTTTAAAAAAAAAAAACTGCTGCTGTAATAATGATCAGTCAGGCTGCAGAGGACCATGCATTAAGGAAAGAGGAGAAATGATTGTTCTGAGTGCTTCACGCTGAAGCTTGTCTCACTGAGCATTGGGGTGACCAGACAGTAACGATGCTGTTTTCCTTTCAGTGAAAGATAAAGCAGAAATACTTCTGCAAGTCGATGAATCACAGAGTATCAAGAATGAGCTGACAGTCCAGGTGAGGGGTTATGGGACATGTCATCTGCTTTTCTTCCACTCTTATTCGATCTTGATTGCTATGCCCAACTAATGTTCACTAAGCAGGCAGGAGAGCAGTAGAAAGTATTATCATTGTGGACTAGCAAGTACTTTGTGCTGCTTTTTCTGAAGATGGTTGGGATGTCCTGAAGAGTTTGAGAAGGTAAGGCGTGAATAGCAGGCACAGCTCATCCTATTCCTGGGTTTTCTCTTCATAGTGAGCATGTCTCCCTGGTCTAGTGCATACCTGCAGAATGTCTCATGGGAATTATGGGAAGACAGTCTCTGATACCAATAGTTGTCAAATTTTATCACAGTGGATACATTCAGAATTAATGTACTTTCCAATAAAGGCCAAAAGAAGTTTTCTTACTTACTGTTTGCTTATAGGTGACTTCACTTCATGCCGCATTAGAACAAGAAAGATCTAAAGTGAAAGTATTACAGGCAGAATTAGCCAGATACCAGGTATGTTTTTATAATTTTGAAGTTTTCTTTATAGCTATATTTGAATATATGAATATAAGAATAAGTGTGCTATTTTATTTTTAAGCCATAATTTTCTTTTTCTTTTTTGGCTTTTTTAAGACAAGATTTCTCTGAATAGTCTTTGCTGTTCTGGACTCACTTTGTAGACCAGACTGGCCTTGAAAGAACAGAGATCCACCTGCCAATGCCTCCCTGAGTGCTGGGATTATAGGCATGTACCACAATGCCCGTACTTTATTTACCAGATATATTGATGATTTTGTAAAACAAAAAAGAAAGAAAAAAAAAAGAAAAATTAGATTTATTTTACGTGGGGGAGGAGATGCCTTTGGACAACACAGAGGGTGTTGGATCCTGAAACTAGTGTTAGAAACACTTGTGGACCTCATAACCTGGTTGGTAACCTCTGGAGAAGAAGCAAGTGCTCTTAACCACTGAGCCATCGCTCTAGGCCCATGGTAATGTTTTTGTTATTGGCCAGGTTAAAATGTACCTTTTTGAAAATGAAAGGTAATTGTAGATATTGGTATGTACAACAATAACTAAATTGGTTCAGGAAGTTCATTAGAGCTCTGTAGTCAATGTGCACTGCTAATCTGTAACAGGAAGGCACAGATGCCATTGTCCACAGCATCGTGCGCTGGATCGCTTGGATATAGTTATACCTCCCAGGTATTTCCTCTGTAGATGTCTGTCTGCCCTTTATAATGGACAGGTGATATACAGTAGACACTTGAGAGTGTGCGATCTCTTGACACACATTTGATTATATTGATGATAGTTTAGATTCTGCTGGTCTTAAGAAAATAATTCAGCTCTTCTTTTCCTGTATGAAACAACTGAAAGTAATTAGTGTTTACATAAATGTGTCAGATGTATTTTACTTACTTACATATATATGTAAAGCATCAATGTGAAATCATGGTGAAAAAGGCTTGAAAGCCACTGGTGGCATAAAGAATATAAAAATTATTTAATCCAGTCTGGCATGGTGGGACACTCCTTTAACCCAGTACCTGGGAGGCAGAGGTGGGTGTTTCTCTGAGTTCAAAGCCAATCTGATCATAATTTGGGTTTGTTTCTTGTTATTTATTTTGGGTTTTTGAGGCAGGGTTTTGCTGTGTAGCCTTGACTATCCTGGACTCAATTTGTAGACCAGCCTGGCCTTGACCTCACAGAGATACACCTGCCTTGCTGGGATTAAAGGCATGTGCTACTACACCTGGCTTGTTTTGTTTTTTTAAATCTCATTGAATTTTTCACGTAGGCAGTATCATAGTCAGTGATGTTTATCCCAGGTGTGTTATTGATAATTCTTACAATTGAGAAGCATGATAAGAATGTTAAGCATAGTGGTAGTCCTCAGCATAGTGATTGTTACCTTAAAGGAATGTTTTCTAAACTTTTTTTATTTTTCATTCTAACAGGAAATAAATCCCTTTTTAAATATGTTGTTTCACATTTAATTTCCCACAAAATCAGTACATTTTTTCCCTAATGAGTAAATTTTTTGGCCCTCTGTGTGATGGGGCGTGAATAACAGTATTTGTATATTTAAAATAGTTTTTGGGTTTTCTTTTAACTTAGAGATTGGTGTATTTGACTCCAAAAAGGGAAGCTATAGGGCGAAGAGGGTGAAGGAAATTAATAGCTGATGCTGTTTCAAATGAGCCTGGTTCCTGCCATGCCCCTAGTATGACTTAGAAATATACTTTTAGTATATTCTTATTCTGTTAAGTATTTTTTTATTTTTATTTTTATGTGTATGAGTTTTTTGTCCTTTTTCTCGGCCTGAAAAAAATCAAATTTCTAATGTTGTGGCTGAAGAGTTGGTTCAACACTAACTGCTCTTCCGGAAGATCTGGCTTCAGTTTCCATCACCTGTATGGCAGCTCACAACTGTCTATCACTTTAGCACCAGGAAATCTGACTTGCTCTTGTCCTCCCTGGGATCCAATCATGAAAGAAGTGTACCACCATACAAACCCACACCCACACCCACACACACAAGCAAAACCACCCACACACAGAAAATAAAATTAAATGTTTTTTTAATTCTAATACTATTTAATAGAAACAAAACTATACAGAATGTGAGTTATAAACTAAAAATTACCAAAAAAGTAATTAATTGAAATTACCAAATTTGCTGATTATATAAAGCAAATAAAATATGTTGTTTGTTTTGTACTTTTAAAAGTATTTAAGACAAAATAATTCTGAAAATTGAGATATTTGTGATCTTATTGATTCAGCCTAAATGGATCCATATAGAAATACTATTACTTTCTGTAGCATTTGTAAAAAGAACTGTGAAAGCGGCTGAATAGAATATCAAACACTTCAGATTTTACATGATCCTAAACTAAAAGCCCCAAGGTGGTGTGTCTTCAGTAATGTGCTCTGTTTTTCCTTACAGGGCGGCAGAAAAGGGAAAAGGAACTCTGAGTCCGACCAGTGTAGGTGATTATGGTAGCCTTTGAGATCAGCACAAAATACTTTCAGAATTTTGCAGAAATGTGTATATTAAATGCTGTGCAACTGCTAAACTGCAGGTTTTTGTTGAAGGAACTAAAAGCAACTAGCTCATTCATAGTCTACAATTTTATGTTCTTTTGGCTTAAAGTTAAAAGAAAATAGAGAATACCAGCAGAACTTGATTATTGTTTTCTGTCCAAACTTCTTATGACATTAGTTTTTCATCAGTCAATAAAATTAATTTACTCTTCCACTACTCTGCCTGATCTTTAAAGTCTCCTGAACAGTGTGGTGTTCTCAGCACCTTGTGAGCTGAGCCTTCCAGAATAACATAAGCAGAAAGAAAGTAGCTGGTGGTCTCGGGTAGGGGTGAGCAAAGTAAGAGCAAAACGTAATTACCATGTTTCCAAGAGTAATCACAAACATATCACATGTTCCTCAGTGTAAAAGCTTACAAGAGATGGTGTTTTGAGAGAATTTTTCCTGGATATTTGTTGAAAAGCATTCTCGACAGAAGGAATAAAATCTGGACTAGAAGATGTGCAGGAATAGCAGCCAGCCCTAGCACAGCAGGAATGAGCCGCAGCGACACTGAGGAATCTTGGTAAAAGGAGAGCAACATGACTATTCATTGATGTGAAATCACTAGAGCTGCTTGTGGGGACATTGTTTTTCTTAGTCTATTCAGTGACATCCGTTGACAATTGGGTAAAATACTGCCTTTGACCTTAGAAATAGATTGCTGAGTGGCAGAAGCACTGTGTAATATCAGAAGTGAGTACATAAGCACTGAGTTGGCCACCTGAGCCAATATAAATGAATGGTGTGTGTGTTGTCTAAATCTATGTATGTGCACTGTGTGCATGCCTGGGGCCCATGGAGGCCTGAAGAGGGCGTCAGATCCCCTGAAACTGGAGGTAGGAATGGCTATGAACCACCATGTGGCTTTTGGGAAGAGAATCCAAGCCCTCTCCCCAGCCCCAAGAATCAGTCGTTCATTTCTATATTTTTAATTTACTAAGTGGTACATGTCATAGCATACATGTAGAGATCAGAGAACACCTTCAGTAACTATTCTCTCCTCCCACCATTTGGGTCCTGGGTTTCAAACTCAGGTTGTTGCGCTTGATGGCAAGTGCCCTTATTCACTGAACCTTCTCACAAATTCTGTTCCTTGGTGGTTTTTGAGAAATAAACAAAAATTAACGAATGTGATGAATTATCATTATTGCTTATCTCTCTGACTTCTCCCATTAGGTTACATGAACCTTGCAAAGAGCTGTGATTTATCATTCCTTGTATTCCCAGTTCTGTTCTGTCATGAAGCATACAGTAGATACTAAGGCAGGGTTTAATTAATAAATTTAATAAAGATGGAAAGGAAAATAAAAATGAGGATAAATAAAATAAAAAAGGATAAGCAAAGCACGGAGACAGAGTAGAAGCCTTAGAACTTATTTAATGTTGAATCTAAGCACAGCCTCCTACACACTAGGAAGTGCCTCTCTGCTGAGTGGCACTTCATCTTAACTAAGGCGTGGGCGTTTACAGGGTCATGATTAGAATGGCTGTATGTGATAGTTGATGATCCATCTTGACCTTCAAATTAAGAAAACAACATAGTTTGATAAGTGAAGGAAAACCATGAAGAGTTTACATGGAAGTCCTGCAATCATTTTAAAGAAATTGGGTTTAGGTCAGGTGTAGTAGCCAGTGTGATCCCATAAAAATTGTAACAGCATTCTTCACAAAAACAAAAGAACCGTCTTAAAATTCATAAGGAAGCACAAAAAAGCATGGCATAACTAAAGCAGGCCTAATTCTGCAGGTATTCTCTACCGTATTTCTTGTACTATAAGGCTACAGGAGCAAAAACCCATGGGACTAGCAGGACAGCTAGATCCATGAAGTAAAATGGGACCCAGGCATCAACCCACAAGCCACAGCCACCTGATTGTTGAGAAGATGCTAAAATATATATTCAAAAAATGACAGCCTCTTCAAACACTGCTGAGAAACTAGGTAGCCACAAATGGAACAAAACTTTCCCTACCTCTTACTCTGTGTAATCAACTCCAAATGCTTCAGAAACCTTAGGGTAAGTCCTGAAGCTCAAATTGTTACAGTGGGCGGGGGGGGGGGGGGGGGGG
>CM053743.1:46157624-46225662 GCA_028658305.1 Pachyuromys duprasi | reverse complement strand
TGAACACTTCTTAGAAATTCCAATGGCCAGATACAGACACAAATACATGATTAAAAATAATTTTAAAAAACTTTAAAACTACTTTAAAGCAAACTAAACTGCATTGAATTTTCATTCCAGCAATTATGGCAGTCGTAAAGAAAACGAGAGGGGAGAATTTGAAGGGAGAAGGGTGTAAATGTTAATGTGGTACTCATACATGAAACTAAAAAACTGAATCAGAATGAAGAAGAAATGCTGGTGAGGAAATGGATGAAGGCATCCCTTAGGTGCTGCTTAGGGATGTGACTAGTGTAGCTATCATGGAAATGAGTGTGGAGGTTCCACAGAAGCTTGAAAAGGTCACCTGTATGACCCAGCTCGCAGCACCCCTGGAGCCCCAAGCCAGCATCTCGTAGAGGTGCTTGAGAGCAATGCTTATTGCAGCACCAGTCTAGGTGCCCAGCAGTAGAGGAATGTGAGATACACATGTGTGCTCAGCCACAAAGAATGAAGCTAACGTTTTCAGCAAAATGGATGCAACCAGAAATAATCGTGTAAATTAAGCCAGTCTCCGAATGGCAAATACTGTACGTTTCCCGTATTTGTTCCTGGATTTTAGGTAGACGTATAAAACCATGTGTGTTTGTGACATGAATGTAAAGTGAAAATGTCTAGAGCAAAGGGGGCACACAGGATGAGAGGAAAAACGGGAAGAACAAGAGTGGAGTCTGCTCAAAGTATATAATTGTGTGAAAATGTTCTTATTTAATACCATGCACAATTAATATATACAATGAAAAATTTAAAGCAGTATTGTCCTATGTCCTGCTCATATACACTTTGTAAAGCTCAATATCACACACTGGTTTTAAAGTGAAATATTACAGTACTGTTGTTAGGGTAACTACTGATTAGATTTGAGATGAGTAGAGAGTCCATGCCTTAGCACCATAAACCTAGCCAAAAACCCATGGTGGAAGAAATTATAGGCCCTAACGAGGAAACTGAATACCAAAGCTTGGCAAATTGACATAGCATCAAACTGTCTTCTAAATATGTTTTACTCATGGACAGGTGCTAATCCCCTCCTTAATTAGAAAAGGTCTTTGGGGTTTGGAGATAGGCTGCATGATTATGAACACTGGCTGCTCTTCCAGAAGACCCACAGCCACATGGCAGCTCATGGCTGTCTGAAACTCCAGTTCCAGGGGGATCAGACATCATCACACAGATCTAACAACAATGCACAGAAAAATTAACTAGAAAAGCTCTTTCAGTGAGTGGTGGTGAATGCAAAGACTCATAGGATTAAAATTAAGTCACAGGTGCAGCCCAGCCCGGTCCTGAAAAGACACCTTCAATAATCCTTTCTGAGGCTCAGGGAACATTGGAGAAGAGCGGGTATAAAAAAAAAAAAAAAAGACTGGGAGAAGAGCTGGGAAGTGTTACCTTCTGTACAAGACACAGTCATGGCCATCACAAACTCAACGCAGCTGTAGATAACCTCCACAGCATCTACACAGGAAGCTGCCAGCAAAGTCAGATATGGGGGGAGGATGGGCTCAGGAGCCCTACCCTCCACAGCTGTCAGCTACCAGTAGCTACCGATAGATTGAGGAACCATTGCCTTTCGAGTACACATTGATGGCCATACAAGGGTCCAATGGATAGCTCCAACATAGTTTTCACAGATGGTCCTGGTTACAGGGTCACAAAGTCAAGAATGTGAGAAAGGACTGATAGTGATGAGGTGAGATGGGGTGGGGGCAAGATCTGGGGGAGTATGTGATATTGGGAGTGGAAGCAATAAGAGAAGATGGAAGAATAATCAGAATGTTTTACATGTATGAAATTGTCAATTTTTTGAAAAAGTTGCACTTCCCATTCTAGAAGTCTTGGGTTACTAGACAAAAATATGAGTTCTGGTTATGAGATACCACTCCAGGAATTGTTTATTGGCCAGAAGGTCCCCAAAAAACCTAAATTGTGCAAGTTATGTCCATTGCACTTGCTTGCCCACCAGAACTGACATCCCTTTTGTTGATGACAACCACAAACCTTAGTTACAGAATACAGAGAAGCCATGTTGGAACCAAGCAGGAGTCTTCCTCACTTCTGGCAGGCCTGTATGGTGCCAGATGTTGCTATGTTTGGGAAGTAGAGAAGTAGAAATGGTATTTCCCAGCTTTGGACTTTGCAAACTAAAATATAAAGTTGACAGGCAAGGAATGTTTACAGAAATAATAGTGGCACAATTGTTACAGGGGTTACCAATTGGCTGCTGATTGGCTGGAATTCATGTCTAGAACTGTAGATCTTGCTAAAGAGCCATTGCTGGGGAGCTCATACGCACTTTTACTTTGCTAAATGGACATGCTGTCAAACCCTGACTGAAACCTGTTAAAAATAGTTCAGTCCTCATTTTTTGATCAAAGCTGTCCGTAACAAATAGCAGTTGATGCAGACTCATCAAGCTATTGAGAAAGTGATGTCTGTGCTCAGCCTTAAGTGGGATGCTCATGTCACACCTCACATGAGGGCTCAGGGAACATGAAAGAAGTGAGGTCAGAAGGAATGTGAGAGCCAGATGATGAGGACCAGGGCTGTGAAAGGTTGTTTTATCCATATGGTGTGCATGAACACAAAACAGGTGGACACAAGACTGAACCCCTAAACATTCAATCCTAGAAGGGGAAGGACTCATCCCATGGATCTAATGGCAATCGCAGGCTGTTGGGGGAGGGAAATCCATTGTCTTCAGTGATGTAGACATTGGTGAGTTATCCATGTGCCAGTGGAGAGCCTTACACCCATGCTCATGCAAGTGACACTGGTCAAACTGTAAATCACAAAGCCAGAGTAAGACATGAAAGCGGAGAGGGGACTTGAAGCAGGAAGCACAGCCAAAAGGGAGAAAGGGGGATATGATTAGGTTGTATAATACACACAAAGTTGCCACAGACTAATTGTATAAGTGGTGTTTTCGTTAGTATCTTTCTTTTCCCTGTCCTTTTGGCTTTCCCTCCCTGAAGCAAAGCTGTTCAGTGGGAGCCTCACTTGATAGTGTGTCAAGTGTCCTTGGGCCTCACTTGGAAGGTTCAGTTTAGTTGACACCTTGAGGAGATTCTGAGCTGCTGAGGCATTTCAGTCCCAATGCTGACACACAGAACAAAAACATCCGCTGTTACACTTAGCAGGATTTAAAGCTTACCTTTTACCTCTCACCAACCCTGCTGGCCAGTTTTCTGTGAGTTTGATACAACTAGAGTCATTTTGAAAGAGGGAAACTAATAGAGGAAATGCCCCCAGCAGGTTCGCCTGTGGTGCATTTTCTTGGTTGATGACTGATGTGGGATGACCCAGCTCACTGGGGGGAGGGGAGGATGCCAGCCCTGGGCTGGTGGTCCTGAGTGCTGTAAGAAACCAGGCTATGATACAGCCATGAAAGTACTCCTTTGTGGCCTTTGCTTCAGCTCCTGTCTCCAGGTTCCTGCCCTGCTTGAATTTGTGACCTGATTTCCTTCAGTGATGGATTGTAAAGTGGAGCTGTAAGCTGAAATAAACCCTTTCCTCCACAAGCAGCTTTTGGTCACAGTATTTTGTTATAGCAATAGAAACCCTAACTAAGGCTTCATCTTTGCGCAGCCTCCTGTATTTGTTCTCACTTCTGAGTTGTTACCAGCTGGACTGCAACTGGCATATTAAAGACTGGTAGGTTTAAAATTAGAGTTTTGTGACCATGAACTGTGAAAATGAATCATAGCTGCTGACCCAGCCACATTTCGATACATGGTGAGAGCCAACTCCCCAATGAGTCTGAGCGGTGTGGCAAGCTGCCGATGGACCACAGACAGAACTGCCGCCTATGTGTGCTGCTGTAGTAGGCACAATACTGTCCATCACCACAGACTGACCAGAGAGCAATCAGTGTATCTGCAGCTGCGGCTGTCACGGGCTCTCGTGGCTCCTGCTGAAGCTCAGTGCGCCTCGGCAAGTGGGACCATGTTTTCATAATATTGACTACTAGGGATTGCTGGCAGCCCCTTGGGAACACGGGCTTTCTTTCGTGGTTGAGATTCTTTAAGTCTAGGGTATTTCTAGTCCACCCCAATCAGTTGATTTTATACATTGTTGTGATTCTTAAAGCTAATATCTTCTTTCTTTTTTTAACATTGTGAGTTTTTTTAACAGTCTGACAGTTGGAGTACCTTTCATCATTAAGGTCACTCCCAGTGTGTCAATGGTTTGAGTACTTAGTGTACTATCTCACATCCTAGCTTATTTTTAGTCCACACTCTTTAATATTAGATACTCTGGTCACTAAATGTAGCTGTTCCCAGAAAAGAATAGCCTCTTCTTGGCCGCTTCCTGGGTGATGATAAGGACATAAGAGGTGGCACACAAAGCTCATAGGTTTACTTTGAAAAATCCAGAATTGCTAGTGAAACCCTGGGAATGTATGCCTTTCTTCTAATGGCAATCACAGGCGTGGCTGGTAGGTACCCTGAATGGGAACTCACTCAAAGGCCCAAGGAACCTGAATTCTGTGCTGGCATGTCTATTTGGCCTGTGTTGGATTGATATGTTAGTGAACACTTGGCTGAGGACCTTGTTCCCTAAAGGTTCCCGTAGTGGCCAGTAGAGTCCAAAATGGGGTGTGATATTATAAATAAGCAGCTCCAGTGCTTCCAGTGCTACAGGTTGGGATGTCTTGGGCCTTGGAACTCACAGAAAGGGGCTCTCTTATTTTTAGAGCTATTTATGTATTTTAATTTTTGTGAGGCTTTCTGAGGAGGTGCTCTAGAACTGGCTGAGTCTGCTGTATGCCATCAAACAGCCCTGGCCACAGGTGATAGTTGGTTTTCTCAGACTGTTCTTAAGAGTGTGAACAAATCACAGCAAGTTTCATGAAGATGACTACCACCCAGAGGTGAAAGATAGGCTTTGAGTCCTGCCCACTCAGTGTGATAATACACGAAGACAACAGGAAATGGACTGACTTCTGCTGCTCTTATGCAAAACATCCGGAAGCACTCTGAGTATCTTCCCAGTAGCATCCTGTTTACCCTTCGCCAACCATCCTGTAATGCTATTTACTGTGGAGCATGGATATCATGCTTTGGATTGATTGCTCTTAGGCAGTCTCTCCATAAACAAGAACTAGACTGAATATCCAAACAGGTGTAGCTCTCACCCATCCTGGAGGTCCTGCCTACCCATACTTCCCAAATGCTATGGGTCACAATTTTGACCTCTAAAAATGCCATTTTCTTTTCAGTTGCATCATGTCCATCACCAGCACTGTTACAAGCCCACAGTAACATCTCACTCTGGAAAACAGGACTTAGAAGCTCATCATAGGAGCCTCAAGGCTCAACAGATCTCTGGTAACTGGGAAAACTATCTAAAAATAAGACCGCATGGGATCACTTCAAGGAGCCTCTCAAAACAATGACTGGTTGTTATCTACATGAATCTTCAAGATATTATTCCTACATTATGAACCATCCAATTGGGAGGGATGGAACAAAATTTGGCCTTATTTTAACTGGGGTGCTCGTTGATGTCACATTTGCCTGAGAGAGAGCACTCAAGCTGACCATAACTCACTGTTGTTGTGACAAGAAGGATTGCCCTAGAGTTCCTCTTTGCAGGCTGTAACAAAAGATGTGAAATCTCTGCTACATCCAGTACCTGGACTAATGCTTTGGGCCAGGTGAAAAAGTCAATACAGATACAATGATCAGGAAGCAGCTGAGATAGAGCCTGGGGCTGGAGCACTGAGGACTACAGTGGTTTTAATTCTGCAGGCCACTCCTGTCCTGCTAAGAGCTATGAGTCCTGCTCTTGTGGACACAGCAGTAGCCTTATTAATGCAGCGTAAAACAAATTGAGGGCATTTATTCCAGAGTCTGAAATTCAGATTGATGAGTGACCATAAGCCTGTCACATGCATGGGAAAGTTTACCAGCAGTCAAGACTGCAGCAGTAGGGTGTAGATGTTTTAAGTACAATTCCTTATGGGTCCCCTTGCATGTTGCTATGTGACAAAACTTCTCCTCGGGAGAAACAACACGCATGCACACAGGCATACATCTGCTCACCTCAGACAGGGATCTCATGACAGACCAGAGCAGGATACCAGCAAAGTGCAATTTGGTGAACCAGAGTATTTTATTGAGGTTACTTACAGGAATATGGGTGAGGGGCTCCTTACAGGAGCAGAAATGACTCACAGATGGCTGCATCACCAAAGCTCGTCCTAGCAGGATGACTGCTCACAAAGCTGGGAACCTGGAGCACCCTGCATAGACTGCAGCAGGCAAGCCAACACATTGGAGGCACCTCTTCCAGGCAGCTGGTCTGGTGTCACTCTTCTTTGCAGCTTGGCTTACCTGAGAATCTTCTTTGCCACTCCTTTCCTATTGCTTACTCTGGCAGGGTAAGTGAAGACTTAGTGAATTGGCCAGTTCCAGAGACTTCCTGAAGCTATTTAAATTGTTTGCCTTCCTAATTTAGGAGTTTTCAGGCAGGATGGAACTTTTTAATCTCAGAGGAAACTTGGTTTCACAATACCTGCCCAAGTCTAGCCTACAGAATCTTTGGCTACACTGTTGCATGCGAAAGAGGCTGCTTATCCCGGTGGGCCAAATATCCTTAAGAGAAAAGGCAAACGGGGAGGAGAAAGACAGCCAACTAGAGATTAAACGATGTAGCCACAAGTCACACAATGTGAGTATCCTCTAGAAACCAGAAACGGCAAGGACATGATTCTCCCCTGAGTACTCCAGAGGTAAAAAGCCTCTCATTACACAAGTTTGGTCCTGAAGATCTGCTTTCCCTCAGATGCCTTATTATCCTAGATTTGCTTCATAAAACAGTTTAAAGATTTGTTACTGTGGAGCATCTACCATTTCCATGCAGCTCGTCCACTTATGGTTCCCACAATATACAGCAGCAGAATCTTCTTTAAAGAAGCTCAGGAAACACATTTTAAGTCCAATTGTTTGGGATAAATCTATTATCTGCAAAGAAATTACTAGGTTTGCAATTCTGAAAACCATAAGATGGGAGCCAGAGCCTACCTGTCAGAGCAGTTACACTGTGCTCCTAGTTTCCAGGAGAACCAGTCTTGCGACTTCTGTTAGATAGGCTGGAAGGCTGTGTTCCCGTAATCAGCAGCAGTGTGTTTGCAGAAAATGCTGCAGGAAGATACACTTGGGATATTCTCAGGCCTGTTCCCAAATCCGGAGTAATTTCCAGCTAGATAAAAAAACAAAGAGTGTGAAATACAACTGAAATTAAAGTTTGTAACGGAATCTTGGCAACACTACAGACTGGGGAAAACACACTAAGATTTACTTTTAGTATATATTATACAGACTTGGAACTAAACTTTCAGTGTCATTTTCTTTTGAGGTAGGCCTCAAACACTACCTGAGAATGATCTGGAACTTCAGACCCTTCTGTCTCTACTGAAGCTCCTGTCCTGACTTCCTTTAATGATGAATAGTGATGTGGAAGTATAAGCCAAATAAACTCTCTGCACCCTAAACTGCTTGTGATCATAGTGTTTCATCACACAGCAATAGAAGCCCTAACAAAGGCACCCCCTTACTCTACGATCTGTATAAAATAAAGCCCAGGAGCTTTATTTCTTTATATATTCCGGATATCAGCCCTCTGTCAGAGGATAAACATACTAAAATCAGTCTACCTGTTTCTCCAACCAAGGACCATGTATGGATATAACCTAGAATCTCTGCTTGGATGTAGCCCATGGTAGCTCAGTACCCAAGTGGGTTCCCTAGTAAGGGGGACAAGGATTATTTCTGACATGAACTCAATGACTGGTTCACTGAGCTTCCCATCCACCCCAAACCCCCAAGGAAGAGCAGCCCTGCTAGGCCACAGATAAGGACATTGCAGAGTGTCTTGATAAGCTAGGGTCAGATGGAAGGAGAGGGGGATCTCCCCTAGCAGTGGACTTGGAAGGGGGCAGGGACGAGATGAGGGAGGGTGGGATTGGGAGGAATGAGGGAGGGAGCTATGGCTGGGATACAAGTGAATGGCCGGTGATTAAAAATAAAAATAATAAAAAAGAGAAAATGACAGGAAAAAGATATTTTCTCTTATTTGCATGTCTTATTTTCCCACCTTTTTGCTGTTTTAAAAACGAATTTTACTTGTACTTTTTATTTCTGTCACTTAGCTTTATGTTTTTAACCTACCTTTTAAAAATGGAATACAAATGCTGTATTTTGATATATTTTTCCTTCTAAAACTTGAAAAAAATAAATTAGAGAGCTGCCTACTTCTGCCTCCCAAGTGTTGGGACTAAAGTCAGGAGCCATTATCTAGTTGCAGTTGGCTCAAACCAGCTTGTGAGAGCTGAATGTTCAAATTCCAGGTGTTTTATAACCCAAATGACCTCAAGTTGGTAGTTTAAATTGGACAATTGCAAGGGAATTGGGAAGTGCCATCCACCAGAGCTTGGTTCAATTTTGGGAATTAATTGCACTCAACTAAATGTAGAAGAGTTGAAATATGTTCTTTTAATTACTCCTAGAACAATCCTTTAATAAAATCCAACCCCCCCCAAAAGATTCAAATGGACATCTAGACCAATGATCAGCAAATCTATGCTCACTATTTTGTACAGAGACCACTAGAACCCTATTCTTGGAGGAAGTTTACAGATCCTTTATCTAGAAAATCGCTGTCCACATTGCCAATGGTCCTTTATAATTTATGAGCCTGTCTGGTTAACATCATGATGATGGGTAATTAATGGAACCCTATCTTCTTGACTGTGATGGCTAATTTTGGCTGTCAACACACCTCAGGCACCAGTAAGATTCACCTTTGGCTGCACCTACCTGTGAGGCTTATCTAGAGAGAAATAACAGAAGAGCCATCATGAATATAGACAGCACTATCCCAGTGGTCTGGTGTCCTGGGCATTTCCGTTTTCTGCTTCTTGGTTCACATTCCCACTACCACAGCTATAAGTTCATTCCACTGCCAAGCCTCCCATACCATGATGGACTGTATTTCCTCAAACCTTGAACCAAATACTCCTTCCTCCCTTAAGTTGCTTCTAGTCAGAAACTTAAGGAAAGCAACTAATACACTAAATACTTCATAAACTATGCTACGTTGCTAAAATTCCTTTCCAGGGAACAGGATGAACAATGGCTACCCCTTCTCTAAGGTCTCAACAACAAACCAAGGCATGGTTCCACCAAAGTTCTGTTGGGAGAACCTGGCTGGGACGAACCTTTTCCACAAAAGTACAGCTGAACTCTCAGAGATGGCAGCTGCGTGCTTGTCTGTGAATAGTCAATCACAACATGCTATGTACATCAGGAATGTTTAGAAACCAACATAGGCAATTCCAAGGCTCTCCCATATGTCCACCATTAGAGGCTACCTACAGGTGATTTACCAGCGCACTGGAGATAAGGTTTCTTGAAGGGCAAGGGAGTGAGGGCTTCCAGTGGAAGGTCATGTGAGAACAGAGATCGTCGGGCAGACATGGGAGGCAGCCTAGGGAAGCACACAGGGAGAAGATAGCATGAGGGAAGAGCAGACAACAGGGACCTAACAGCGTTGGAAGGAGATTTGATATACTTAAATATTCAAGACAAAATCCCAAAGTGCTTGCTTGCCCAGTGGTGGAACTTCCTACTCCAAGAAGTAACAATTTTCTCACATGTAGACATGAGCCTTGTAACTTCTTCCTATCAATGAACAATGCTGGCAGAAATTTAATGATAGCAAATGATACCCATATCGCAGTTCATACCTTCAAAACTCTGACCCAGATTTCAAAGGGCTCTGCTAAGAAGTGTTTTATGCAACAGTAGTTAATCATAGGACAGGCTTCGATGGCATAAGAGCAGAAATGTGGAATGTCTTTGCATATTTGGGTCACAGTATGCTGTCAGAGTTCACATTTGTGCAATGCTGATTAAACTAAAGTGTCGGAATGTATTACACGTTATCCCTACGAATAAAAGACCTGCTACTCACACATAAAGTAACTTATTTGTACCTACACTATACTGAAAATACTTTTTCAACGACTGTCCCCGATGCCACCTCAAGCCTGATAATTCGGTAACTTACTTGGGCAGAGCACAAAAGGCACACATCAGCTAGGCTAAATTCTACCCCGTGGGGTGGACAGTCCCAGGCATCCTGTTTCTGCCCCCACACAAGCTTGGAACACAGACAATGAGCGTTGCCCTATCTTCTGACCAAACCGGTTTGACTCCAGGGAGGGAAGCTGTGGCCTCACTGAAGCAGCGAGCGATGCTATTGCACGGGATGTTCGCTGGCACGTTTCGTTTTCCTGGCGTTCATTCGAAGACCCTTCTCCTCCGTTGACTTAGCTTCCAAGCCCTGAGCACAAGACAGGCCAACCCCAGCTCCTTCCACCCGGGCAAACACCATGCTTATTAAAACAGAGTATCTCGCCGCTATTTCATAAGCCGACGCCCACAGGGACCAGGTCGGGAGGACACCGGCACCAACGAGCGCCAAGGGGCCGGGCCGTTTCTACCAAGTTCGCTGGCCGTGACGTCACGTCGGCGCACCATCAAGGTGCCTTGCAGAAACCACTCTTAGACTCTCTCAACGGAGAACGAGGGGAGCGAAGCGAGTTCTGGTTCTCCCGCCCGGCGTAGCGCTCCTTCGAACCGGAGGAGCCCGCGCCGCGCCCACCAGCCGGGGAGGGGCCGAGCCCCGAGCCCCGAGCCCCGAGCCCCGAGCCCCGAGCGGAGCCGGCTGCTTCGCCGACGCGCTACCCGGCGTGCCTCGCGCAGCCGCTTGCCAAGAGCCGGCGGCGCGGCCAGCGCGTTACCCAGCGTGCCCCGCGCGCGCCGGCGACGACCGTGGGGGGAGGAGCGGGAGGAGGAAGCGGCGGCGGCAGCGGCGGCGGCGGCAGCGGCGCGGAAACAGTCCCCGCGTCCACACGCAGCCGATCGCCCACCCGGGCCTGCAGCGGCAGCCCGCGTCCACGCACCCGCGGTGACCGCGCAAGCTGTCGCGCCTCGCGGACCCGGCCGCAAGCGCCCCTCAGCGTCCCGCTCGCCTGAGTCACCGCCATGGCCGAGAGCGCGGAGAGCGGCGGCCCACCGGGCGCGCAGGACGGCGCGGCCGACGGCGGCCCCGCGGAGCCCAAGATCATGAAGGTCACGGTGAAGACGCCGAAAGAGAAGGAGGAGTTCGCTGTGCCCGAGAACAGCTCGGTCCAGCAGGTGAGGCCCCGGCCCGGGCTCCCCCTCCCCCCCACCTCCCCGCCTTGTCGCCGGCGGGGAGGGAGGGGCGGCCTGGCCGGCCGGCGGCCCCCACGAGCTCCGCTCAGGCCCCGCCAGGTTCGGCTGCGTGAGCTGGTGCGGGGCCGGGCCGCGCCGCGGCCGCCGAGCTCCGGGCCCCGGGCCCCCACTTCTCACAAAGGAGCCGGGCACGGTGGGGAGGCTGGGCGCGGGCGGCGCTCGGCCTTGGGCCAGGCTGGGTGGGGGTCATTGTTTTCCCTGCTCGCGCATTGGAGAGGTTTGGGGGTGTGGAGCACGTGGAGGGCTGGTTCTCGGGTTTGAATGCTGAAGTCTCTCCCACCCTCCGGCCTTTTATATGAAAAAAAAAATTATGACGTGGAAGTTGTGTTCGGTCACATTTTAATAGTTCACGCCAGAAGGAGAAAAGTAAGAGACTTTGATTCACAGGTGCTTGCTGTTTCTGTTTAAGTACATCCGTCATCGCTTAGCTGCAGTCATTGGGTAGGGTTTTTTGTTTGATTTTAGAGCGATCCCTGGCTGGGTTATTGGTGGTTGCAACCCAGCCGAGGGAAAAAAAATGGTGTTAATGGGAAATCTTACCAAACAAATGCTTGCTTTAGAGTCTGTTCAGGAAAACAAATCTTGCAGTTAATTAAGAGCGTTGGTAGAATTTATCAAATTAATTTTTTTCAACACATTCTAGAGCACTTGAATTGTTGACAGCCTCAAACATACACAGTTTTAGGCAAGGAAGCAAACAACCCCTGGAATGTATCTTTAAATTCTCTCAGGGTTTATCTGGTTCCAAAGGTGAAGTCGGCCTGTGTGTGTGTGTGTGTGTGTGAGTGAAGCAAGAGGGCGTGTGGCATCAGCTGAGAAAAACTTGCTGACTGAATCATCGTACCTTGTTTAATAACAATGCTATTAAAAAAACCTGCAGCATCTTTATATTTTCCAGCATGTATGTACATCACCATATAAATATGCCATAATCTACAGCCCAGGGTGGGTCATCTTTTTCAGCTGTTTGCAGTTCCTGTGAACAGTCTCATATAAATCATTTTGAGACTATATGCATTAGACTGTGTGCATTAGAGTAGTTGTTTTGTTTTTGTTTGTTTGGTTGGTTGGTTTGGTTTTTCGAGACAGGGTTTCTCTGTGTAGCCTTGAACCTACAAGGCTGGCCTCAAACTCAGAGATTCACCTGTCTCTGCCTCCCACAGTGCTGGCATCAAAGGTGTGCCAACCTTGGCTTGTGGTTTTTTTAATACAGATTTTCACCGTGTAGCCCCAGCTGTCCTGGAACTCACTGACCAGGCTGGCCTGGTAACTTATTTTGTAACTTATTTTGATGTTGGTTAATGTTTAAAGTTTTGTCTGTTATTTTCTCTGGGAGCAGAAAACGTGATAAAAGTTGAAAGCTTGCCCCCACATCACAGGCTAAAAACACATCGAACTGCTGGATAAGTTAAGGCAGGATACTCAGAAACATGCACAAGAATAAGACGAAGCAGATTTCAGGGACCCTTATTTGTGAAAGTCTGTTCATAGCACAAGAAAAGATCTACAATTTTGTAACTTAGACTTTTCTTATAGAACTTAATAGGTTTGGTATTTGCTATAAAGTTTGTTTCTGAGTAATATATGATGACAGTGAGATTTTCTTTAAAATGCTTAATTGTGAATGGAGCTGAGGTCATAGTTCAGTGTTGGAGCTTGTAGTTCAGGAGCCTGGGTTGGATCCCCAGTGCCACCCCCACATCCTCTCAAATGGCAGGCTGATGTTGGAAGACATTTGATTTTGAAAATTCTTAATCTGGAAAGATTGTGTTGTTAGGCACATCACATTAAAAATGTTAAAAATGTGTTACTTAAGTTAGCGCACAAAGTAATGGGTTCGTCATGGCAAGAAATCCTCTGAGAGAGAAACATACCAGACAGAGCCTTGTGACGAGGTCAGAGGACAGCCTCGGGTATCGTCTTTGCCTTCTACCTTGTTTTGTGACAGGGTCTTCTTGTTAGTTTCATAATCAAGGATTCTCTGTTGTAGCCCTTGTGTGATCTTTGATTAAAGATCTGGCATTACATGATGTGGGGTTTTGAATTTAGGTCCCCCTTACATTTGTATGGCAAGTGCTTTACTCACTGAGCCATCGCCCCAGCTTCCATCGCCCATTTTCTATATAAAATCTCAGTGTGTCTGTGTAGTGTAGGCCAAGACATTGTACTAAAATTTATATAAATATGTTCCTAATTAGGTGAACTTATCTTAAGCCTCCTTAGTAATTTGTAAATTAGGATGGCGATTTTTATTTTTATTTTTTAATTTAACTTTGGGGAAGGGTTTCACTATGTGGACCAGGATGGTCTGGAACTTAGATCTGCCTACCTCTTCCTCCTGAATGCTAGCACTAAAGGTCTATGCCCAGGCTTTAAAGGTGTGTGCCACCAGGCTCAGTGCAATTCTTTTTGTGTGTAACCAACAAATAAAAACAAGATTTTTTTTAATATAGTGCTATGTACAGTTGGTATTTAATGAATATTACTTATTTGGTATATATTAATAAATCCTGAATTTTACCCAAATCAGAGCACAATGTTTTTCATGGAGTAGCTAGAATGAATTGTGTAATGTTTAATTTGCTGTTTATGGGTAACTGGAACAGTTTATGTTCCATGATGGTTTTATTAATAAGTGGTTTTTATAACATATATTCTAAAAAGGCAGATGTAGGAGGCCGTTTTTCTGCTCCTGATTCTGAACGTTTGCAGGCAGCTTTGAGCATTTCAGGATTCTGTGTCAGAGGCAAGGTAGAGAAGCACATGTGTGAGCTGGTGTGGAGGATGGAGGGGAGTGTGAACATAACTTTTGACTGTGGGCCTTTCTTTGATGGGGAGGTTTCAGTACCTCCAGGTCATCACAAATAACATTGGCCTTAAGGCATGCAGGGTGGATAGAGAATCCCCATGCTTATCTTGATGCTAAGAGCCATATGTGGGAGCTGAGCTTGGAAAAGTGTGGTTTCACTGAGCTAAGCTGTATTGTAGCTATAAAATACCAGCCAGATTTGGGGAATTGAGTAGTTTTTTAAAATGTAACCGATTTTAGAGCTAGTATATGTTAAGATAACATTTTGCACATACTACATTAAATAATGTGAGAGTGTGAATTTGGATTGAACCCAGGGCCTCTTGTGCTGTCTTTACCATGACATTATTCTCAGTCTCTCCTCTCCAGGATGTCTGCTTGAATGCTTGAAATACTTTCTGTGGCTTCTGTTGTATTTTCTGGACAACATCTTATGCAGAAGGCTGGGCTAAACCAGTATTACAGGATATACTAAGGGAAAAGCGTGTCCCTTAAATTAGTGTTTTACATGATCTAACAAATTGCCAAAGAACTGATTTAGTGATTCTAATTAGCAGAGACTGCTTAACTTTTCTTTAACATTGCAACCTAAAACTTCAGAGACAACTCCGTCGGCTTCTTAAGCCATACGTGATGTCTTTTTAAAAAGAACACTCATAGGCTTATGTAACCATCACCCCCAAAAGAAACCCTATACTCTTCCTTATTTTAGTTTTTGAAGCAAGTTTTCCTGTAGAGCCCAGGCTGGACTTTAGTTTGCTGTCTTCTGCCTCAGCCTTCCCAGGGCTGGGATTATGGGTTTGTATTGTGTCTGTTTTATGATGCTTTCATGTCTAGCAGTTATTTATTTCATATGTGTGTATGGGGGCGGGGGGCTGTCAAAAGGAAATGTGCAGGTCCTAAGGATTGAACTCATGGTGCCAAGGCTTGATGACAAACACCTTTATTTGCTCAACCGTCTCACTTGCCTCAGGTATTTCCTATATACTGCTCAGTAATATGTCACTGTATGGATGTGTACCACATCTTAGTTCTTCATCCCTGGCTGGACATGTAAATTTCTGTTTCTCTTATGAATAGTGTCTCTGTGAACACTCATTCACATATGGTTTCATTTTTCTTGGGTGTAGACCGAGAAGTAGAATTTCTGGATCACATGGTAACTGTATGTTTTAACTCTTTGGGGAATTGCCAAAGTATTTTCTAAACAGGCTGTTCCAGTTACTACTTTCTCATTGACTCTTGCTATTGACTTTCTTAGTAGTGGTCCTAGTGGCTCTTGTGAATCACTAAGATACTGTTTATTATTACTAATAGCCTTTTAGGATGGCCGTGTTACAGTAATGCTGAAATGATGCGTTTTGTTTTTTCTTTTAAATATCACGAATTCTTTTTGGCAGAGATTTTGAGAGTGTAGGATATTTGGGACACACAGGAAAACTCACATGTCATCTATTAAATTAAAGTCATGTTGCAAATTGGGCTGAGTAGATGACTTGGTGGATAAAGAAAGGAAGGGGCTTGTCTGTCCTGACACCAGCTACTCATGGTGGAAGGAGAAGACTGTCTTCTCAGAAGTTGTTTTCTGATTTCCACTTGTGCATCTTGGCCTATGTGCCTTCCTTCTGCCTACAACAATATGAACATAAAAAATGGTGCCATACTTTTTAAAAAGCTCTCAAAAAATTTATGTGTACGGGTGTTTTGCCTGTATGTATGTCTATGTACCGTATTTGCCTGGTACCTGTGGAGGCAAGAAAAGGGTGCCAGATCTTCTGAGACTGGAGTTACAGCCACTATGTGGGTGCTGAGAACCCAGGTCCCCTGGAAAAACAGTACTCTTAATAGCCCCTGGGCCAACTTTCCTTACTAGGAAATTACAGCTGTCTTTACTAGGAAATTAAGACTATAGTAATATGGAAAGAGATAATTTTTAATTAACATTTTATATTTTTAAGGTATTTTGGTGGGGGTGGCTTATTTGGTTGGTTTGGTTTTGGGGTGTGTTGTGTTTGTTTTTTGTTTGTTTGAGAAAGGGTTTCTCTGTGTTGTAACTCTGGCTGACCTGAAACTCCCTCTGTAGACCAGGTTGGCCTCAGACTCAAGAGATCCACCTGACTCTGCCCTGCTTGATTTTTAAGTTTTAATCTCCAGTATAATATCAGTAGTTGAGATTTATATAAACAACTCTCAGTTGAAATGGTGGCCTGAGATGCAAATTACTGTAGTGCTTAATTAAGAGAAAAGTCAGGACATTTGAGGACTGTCCTCACCAAATCGCAATTCTTTCTTCCCTGGAAATTACATTGCAGCTTACTGGTACTCTCTGACTTCTGTATTTCTCCCCTCTCACTTATTGCCAGATTATCATCTGAAAATTGTTAATCAGATGTTATCGTTCTGCAATTTATCTAAAATCTGAGTTGGTGGCAGGGCTCCTTGATGGTTTCTGCTACTTCTCCACTGTTGATGACATCTTTCTCCTTGATCTTTTTGGTTAGCCACACTATCTTTGTAATTCCTTGACCTGTTACTACATTTACCTGCTGCCTTAGGACTTTGGTACAGCTTGTTCTGGCCTGCTTCCTACTCTTTGTTGGCTTCCACCAGTCCTTTAAATTGCAGAACAGAGGTCAGTTTCTCAAAGAAATATCTCTGATTTCCCAGGCTAGACTGGGATCACCTGTTGCATTTTCTCACAGTGCCATTAGTATTGTGTATCATAATTTATTATAGTTCAAAAATCACATGGTAATGATTATTTAATGTATCTCTGCTCAGAAGGGGCTATGATTGTTACTGTTTTGTTCTTAGAACCTGGTGCATAGTATAGAATCTATAAGCGGTATGTTTATGCATGAATTGGGAGCATTTTGCATGGTAATATGTATTTAATATAAAATGCCCACTGTAGAAACTTGACTGAGTGAAACATAGAAATGGCCACAGTCCTCTGGAAAACTCATCTTAAGCTTCTCTTCTTAATTTACCCATTCTCCTAGCTCAGAACTCTTTTCTTTGAGACGGGGTCTCTCTATGTAGCCCTTTGCTGTCCTATAACTTTCAGTGTAGACCAGGCTGACCTCAAACTCACAAGAGATCCTCTTCCCAAGTACTGGGATTAAAGCTCAACTCTTTAAAATATTTTTTTAACTTTGTGTGTGCGTGCGTGTGTGCGTGTGTATGCATGCGTGCTCATCAGAGCAACTGAGGTTTTTGGTTCTTCAGCTGTGAAGCTTGGGTAGCAGAAGCATCCAGTCCATGAAGTCAAGGGCAGCAGAGGCGGGACCAGCTTCAGCAAGGAAGTTCAAGTTTATTTGGGATGACCAGGGGTTATGTAGAACTCTGAGTAGGGGGTAGGGATTTCCAGGGTGGGTATACATTGTTGGCTGGGGCCTTAAGATACTGAAGTAAGGGCATGGAGAGGCATTCCAAGAATCCCAGGTGCTTTCTGATTCTTCCTAGAAGAAAGGAAGTTGAACCTGTAATGTCACTAAGGACCACGTGACACTCAGGTAGGTAGAGGGTGTGGGGGGGTCCAGGCTCCTGAGGCACAAAAGAGGAAGCCCCCATTGACAAAGCCTACATTTTGTGCAGAGTTTCATTGTTTTGTTAAATTTGTCTTTGGTATGTGTAGGCATGTGTGCCAGGGCACATGTATGAAAGTCAGAGGACATCCTGTAGGAATTGCGTCTCTCTCTTTCCACCAGGTCAGTCCTATTGATCAAACTCAGGTCATGAGGCCTAGCTGCAAGCTCTTGCTGAGCCATCTCACTGGCCTCTGATACATTTTCAAATGTGTAGAGAAATCAGGTTTTTTGCAGAGTCCATGTTAAACTGATAAATGATTGTCAACCAGTTCTCCAGGAAAAACAGCACTGATTTGCAGTGTTTACCCGTTTGTATGTAGTAAATTTTCTCACAATGGTAGATTTCAAGCCAGCAGTATTAAACTACTTCAGAAATTCCTAAAAGTGAAGAAGCTATTAAGTCAGTTCCTTAGACAAAGGTCAGCAACCATGGTGGGGCAGTTCCTATCTCTCTGCCTTTCAGAGTCAACCTGTCTGGTCTCTAAAAACAAGATGGACTTTATGTAGCCCTTTATGGAATGTTACAATGCTCACTGGAAATCTTTTGCCATGTAACAGTGTGGCTTAGTAGAAATGGTGAGAGGGGTTCTAGAGGAGGACTGAGCCATTAAGAGCACTGTAGGCTGCTCTTCCGGAGGACCTGGATTAGATCTCCAGCACCACGTGGTGGCTCACAACTTCTGTAACTAGTGTCTAAGGATCCAATACCCTCTTCTGCCCTCCACGGGCACCAGGCACACATGTGATACACAGACATGCATGCAGGCAAAACACCATAGTCATAAAATAAAAATAAATAGTTCTTTAAAAAAAGAAAAGAAAAAGCGTAAGGAACAAATGTAATTTTCTCGGCAAGCAGTAAACCTGAACTTCTTAAATTTGCTCAGGTAAAAGAAAAACTTTTATTTTAGTTCTTTATTTAATTTGTGTGAATGTATGTATGCATGCATGCATTTGGGCGGGTATTTAGTGTGTGCACATAAATGCGGAGACTAGACCAATGGTGTCAAAGCCCCTAGAGCTGGAGTTACAGGTAGTTGTGGACCTGATAGAGTTCCTCTACAAGAGCATTTGCACTCTCAGCTACTTAGCATCTCTGAGCCTGTTTTTACTGTCTTTGTTGTCTGTCAGGTGCATAGCTGAAGGTAAATTCATCTGTCAGCACTGTCTTTTTCAGGACTCATTCTCTCTTGCAGAATTGAAACTTAAAGCCATTATGCACTGCTTCCCTCCATCTCAGCCGCTGGAAGCCACCCAGTCACTAGCTCTTTCCTTGCTGACCCTGGCTTTCACAGGTGTTGCTAGTAACAAGCGGGCCCTCCTTGACTATTACAGGCAGTTCAGAGCATAATGCATGATCTTCTCAAGACTACCCAACATCATGGTAATACCATTAGCTACCGTGTTACTTTTTTGATTACTGTGATTTAAAAAACAAAAACGGACAGTAGCGCCTTAGGGAAGGAAAGTTTGTTTTGGCTCATCTTTTCACAGTACAGCCCTTCACGGATGGCAGGGCATGGTGGCAGAGGAGAGACGTGAGCGCTGGTGTCAGCCTGCTCACTCCTCTGTATTCAGCCTAGGACCTCAGCCCAAGCAATGGTGCTACCAACTTTTTGGGATAGGTTTTTCCACCTTAACCAGTCTAGAAACTCCTTCACAGTTGTGCAGAGGTGTATTCTAGTTTGTCATCCTATCAGGGTGGGTGACAGTATTAACCATTTACTGACCTTTTAAAGAATGAAAGCACAAGTTGCAAATTCCTTATCTGGAATGGTTGAGATCAGATATATTTCAGATTTTGCATTTTTTTTCTTCAGAGGTGTGTGTGTGGATATCGTATTTTATTAAACAAATGTACAGTTAAGGAACATTTTAGTTGTTTTCAATTTAGTTAATGCAAGTAATAATGTTTGGAACTTCCTTGTGTAACTTGGTAAACCCACGAACATGTAACTAGATAAATAGTGAAACTGTAAGTCTTGGAAATCAAATCGAGTGTCTACCGTGAAATGTGATTGTAAAACTGACTGATACACTTCAGCCTGCAGTTCATGTGGTGTCCAGCTACTGCACACACTCTGCAAATCCTGGCCATCTCTGGTTGTCATTTATAGTTACCTGATTGTGAGCAAGAAAGGGCACTTTCTCCTGCCATGGAAGGTCCCTTTCACTGTTCTTCATTTGGGTGGTTTCTTGCTAATTTGTAGGAAATCTTTATTGAATCTGAGTTTGTGTGCTCGCAGCTGTTTCTTCACTCTATGATATGATAGTTGTGTGTGTGGTGTGAAATGATCAATAGATATTTTTGTTCATTTCAGAAGTGGTATATAGTGTTTAAGCTAACGTCATTGGAGTACATACTTGATCAGATTTCAACCTTTGAAATGTGTCAACAAGTTCTGACCTGGTGTCAGTCTATTTTGTTAAATGTGCTTCAAAAGATGCTTATTGTGGAAGTGGGTAGGTCACTTGTTTTGTTTTGTTTTGTTTTTGAGACAGGGTTTTACTATGTAGAGCAGGCTAGTCTCCATCTTCCTCCCAAGTGCTGAGCTTAAAGGGGTTGTGCCACCACATCTACCTAAGATCTTGTTATTATCCCTTCCAAACCTCTCCTGGGGCCTGCTGAGGATTTAACCCAGGATTACCTGTGTGCTAAGCAAGTGTTGCCCAGCAGATGAGCCACATCCTCAGCCCTAAATTTCTCTTTTGGCAGCATGAAGTTGGATTTTAAAATCCAGTCTGGTGGTCGTTCTTTTCATATACAGTCTGCTGTGTGGTCCAGATATGTTTGGTTTTCTTCATCCTACCTGCTCTTTGCACTTCTCCTTTTCCTTTCAGATAAAATATTTTGCATTATTCCAGTTGCCTCCTCTATTAGGTTAATAGACATATACTGTTTTTATGTCCTTCAGAGATTTCTCCATGAATTTTTTAAATTATCAAGCCAGGAAATACTTGCTACTTCCAGAATAATGCATAGCTCCATGTACTGTGGATTTTCTGTATTTCCTATCAAATCAAGATTCCTACAGGCTTTGTAAAATTGGCTTTGGTTAAGAGTTTGTAAGCTGGGCATGGTGGTGCAAGCCAAGGCAGAGGCAGGCAGATCACTGTGAGTTCCAGGCCAGCCTAGTCTACAAAGTGAGTCCAAGACAGCCAAGACTACAAAAGAGAAACCCTGCCTTGAAAAACAAAAAAGTTGTAAGTTTTTCATTTTTATTCCTTCATCCAGGATCATTTTCTTTTTCCTGAAGGACCCTGTTACATTTCCTAAATTGTCTGCCCGCTAGGTGTCAGATTCTTTGTTTATATGAGTATGGAAAAGATCCTGTGAGCTATTTTGTTTGTTTTTACATTTCAGTTAATTTTGAGGGAATTTTACTGGATATAAAACTCTAGGTCACTAGTTCTCTCTTTGGAAAAAGTCAACTTGTAATTAAGTGCAAACAGGTGGGAACTGGGAGGTGGTGCAGCTCAGCGGTGAGAACCTGCCCAGCATGCAGAAGCGGGTCTTGTCCTTGGTCAGTGACTTGGAGTCACACAGTGGGTGCCTTTTTATTTTGTCAGCTTTTGTTTAGTAATGTACATTTAAAGTTCCTCCATAGCCTTTCATGACCTTAGAGCCCACTTCTTTTCAGTGCAGAATATTTCATTATCTGAGTGCAAGAAGAGTATCTTGGTTATTTCCAAGTTTGGGCAATTAGGACTGAAGCTTTTGTAGGTTCATTATTGTGAATGGTCTTCAGTTTCTTGGTAAATATAAAGGAGTGTTTGCTGAGTTTCATGCTGAAAGTATGTTTGGTTTCCTAAGAAATAGCTAAGCCATCTTCTGTAGTAGCTTTTCATTCTGCATTCTCATCCCAGTGAAGGCCTTCTGCTGCTCTGTATCCTTGCCAACACTTGGTGTTGTAGATATTCTAAATTTTGATAGTTTTAATACGTGTCTGTTGTTTATCTCTTTGCTTTAGTTTTACATCTTCCTGGTGTGATGAGACAGCATCTTTCATGCTAATTTGTTGTCTGTATATCTCCGGTGAAGTGCTTGCTTTAGCCCATTTTAAAATTTTGAGTTATTGTCAAATTTCATGAATTCTTTGTATATTTGGACAATAGCTGTTTATCGATTATGCCTTTTGCAAATATGTTTGCTTTGTCTGTTGTTCGTCTTCTAATTTCTTAAAAGATGGTTTTAATTAGCACACAGTAGGGCTTTTAATTTGGGCAGAGACTGATGATAGTGCTTCCTGCTCCGCTCTTTCGTTCCCTCCTTCCCTTGCATTGGTGAAGGCTTTGAAGACCAGGTGTCCCCAGTGCGCACCCCCAACTCTGTCACTGAGTTTAGAGCCAGAGTGTGCTTGACACTATTTTGTAGGCACACTTCTGTGTAGTGTAAGAGGCTTTTATTATTATTATTAATTTGCTGAGTTTTTGCCATAATACTGCCAAAATGCCTTTCTGACATTGATTGTGTGGCTATTCCTTGTCAATTAACCCGATGGCTACCTGTCTTTTTTTCCCACATGTTGATTTAACCTAAGCTCTACTTAGACTTTTTAAAAATAATATTTTTTATTCCTTGAAACTTTTTGTAACTATGTGTGTTGACCATGTCCATCCACCCTCACCTCCCTGCAGCTACTCTAGTGCCCACAAAGATCACTGGCTAGATCTGCTCAGGAGGAATTCTGGCTTTCTTTCCTGCCTTTATTAGATCTGCCTCTGGTAAATAAGGGCCTGTGAAATGACTCCTGAAATGGTTGCCCTGTTTCTAAAAGAGATTGCCACCTTTGCTAGTTTTCATCTTTTAAGAAAATGGGGAGTCTTGGGCATAGCTCATTTGCAAGCATGAGGACCTGAGTTTGGCCTCCCATGCATGTGTACACCACATTCACACACATAAGGGAAGTGGGCAGTGAGCATGTAAAAGGTATGAAGCAGCATTAGGGCTAAATGGAGCAACTGGAATCTTCCTATAAAGCTAGTAGGAAGATAAAATGGACACCAACAATCAATAGGAGTATTCTGACTATAGAGATGAATGAAATAGACACGTGCCTAATGATAAGTTGATGTAAAACACAGATCTTCAAAGGGAATGAGTTTATTCTTGAAGCAAATATAAATTGGCACAGGAACATATGCTGAGGTCACCTTGAAAGGCATGCCCTACTATGAAGGTGGTTGCAGGCGATCTCATTGCAGAATAAAAATGGCTATAGGCTTCAGATGGTTTTTTATTTATAATGGTTGCTTTGGTTTTTGGTTTGGTTTGTTAGTTTGGATTTTCGAATCAGGGTTTCTCTGTGTAGTCCTGGAACTCATTCAGTAAACCAGGCTGGCCTCAAACTCAGAGACTCCCCTGCCTCTGCCTCCCAAGTGCTGAGGTTTACGGTGTGCACCACCACTACCCAGCAGCTTCTTAGGTTTTTGGGATTGGAGGAAACTAGTGACCTATTAATACAATTTAAAGATTTTTTTGATTCAGGAATATTAGATTAGACACAGAAGTGGGCATTAAATAACTTTCAAAGAGACTAAGACCTCAAAGTAATTTGTCTCTGGTTTGCAACAGTCTTATACACTACAACTGCACACACTAAATGCAGGTGTGCTTTTTTTTTCCTCCCTTGGGAACCTCAGTGTGCAGTATCTTGAAAATACAGTATCAAGTTTAAGATACCAGTACCAAGGACCACGAACTGTATGATTGAGTAGGTTAGGTGTATGAATGAATGATCCCAAATAGGCAAGTGTAGAGACACAGAAAGTAAATTAGTGGGGCTTTTGGGGAAATGGAGATGGACTTGATGAGTTTATAGGAAAGTTTTTGAGTTAATGAGGATGTTTTGAAATTGACCTTGTTATCTTTCTAATCTATTTCTGAATATACTAAAGATCTTTGAATTATACACTTTGGCCAAATTTTATGGTGTGTGTGATACAGCTTTGGAGACAGAGTCTCACTACATACCCTTGGCTGTCCTGGAATTCCCTATGTAGACCTGAGTGGCCTCAAACTCACAAGAGGTCTGCATACCTCTGCTTCCCTTGTGCTGGGATCAAAGGCTTGTGCCACCATGTCTGGTGAGTTGTAACTCAGTGAAGCTTATAAACATCCTTCCATGTTAGTTTGGAGGCAAGCATAGGAGCATGCCTTAGGCCTAGCTTCCTACCTTCAAATCTTCACATTCCATAAATGCTGTATAATTGTACTTCTTTATTACCTTGTGTGCTTGTGTGTATGCATGCCTATTCTTTCCTTCCACCATGAAGTCCCCCTGCATGGCCTCAGATTGTTGGGGTGCATTTACGCTCTAAGCCATCTCGAGAACACTGTGAGAGAGCACCATGACTGTACTGTAGATTATTTAGTTCAGAATATGAGAGAGGTCAAACTAAAAAGGCTTTCTGAGTTTAAGATTAAAACAGTTGATCTGGATCAACTTTCTCATCTTATGTATTAAATGCATTTTATTTGTTTTTTTACAGTAGACCTATAATAAAAGTTATAAATTTAGTTAATAAATTTTGCTTTATGTATAGGTTTGTCCTTGAAATCAGAAACCCAATGCAGCAATTTATTGTCATTGACGTCATGTGAGGCCATGCCTTTAACCCTTTTCTCGGTGTTTGAAAAAGGGTCATTCTCTTCACAGAGTCCTTGTAGATCCGGAGAGCCGCAGAACAGTGGCTATCCTTTGCTGTGTTTGATGCTTGTATTTTATGCATTGTAATTTCAGCTTTATAAAAATACTTTCTATATTCACTTTATTATTGCTGATAACTACCAGAGGAGGTGGTTAAGTTGTGCTCATACCTTGTAGAATTGCATAGAATATAAATAGTGTTTTGTGAAGATTTTTTAAAGTCGGTTGGAAATTGCTTAGGTAAAAAGATTATACATCACATAGCCAGGTGTGTTGGCACATGCTTTTAATTATCTGCAGAGGCTGTCAGATTTCTCTGAGATCAAGGCCAGCCTGGCCCACATAATGAGTTCTAGGACAGCCTGGGCTATGTAGAGAGACCTTGTCTCAAAAAAAATTTTTTTAAATTAAAAAAAAAAAACCCACCACCAACAAAAAATATGTATCATGTAGTTTCAAATAGAGGGGGAAAGCTCAGTTGAGAAAGTTCCAGAATGTTTACTATATTACAGTTTTGTGTATCTTTATGCTTTTTTGGCCTTTTTCCGAAGTTTGGATATGTGTGTGAATTGAGAAGGTAGGTTGTAAAATCCAGGGGTAGAGTGAAGTGCTCAAGCCTGTGAGCCAGGACTCAGAAGGCTGGGCTGGGAGGGTGGCTGGGAGTTTGAGGTTACCTTCTGCCACAGAGTGACATCCTGTCTCCCAGAACCAAACCAAACCAAACAAAGCGCTACAGCTATACAGTGTTGGGACTTGGCTTGGGAGCGTTTCGTTTATATATGAATGTATAGAATGCTATGAATCTTTACACCTCTCTGCTTTTCAGATTTGATTATAACATGTGGCTGTTTTTTCTGTACCCATTAAGCTCAGATACAGAGATGGCTGATCTTTCCAACCTGAAATGGTCTGAGATCTGAGGCCTTTTGAGTCACAACACTACACTCAAAAAGTTTCAGGTTATTTTGGAACATTTTAAGATTTTTGATTAAAGACAAGGTAGCTCCTTCAAGAAGCATTTCAGATAAGGAACACTCAGCCCTTCTCAGTGAGATCATGTTTTTGTAACATGTTTTGTTATAGTTGTGCTGGCATCTGTACTGAAATCTCCCATTGTAAGTGGTGGGTAGAGTTGTGAGGAAGGGATTCTTTTCCTTTAAAAAAAATTGTTTATATATTTACTATGTATGCAATATTCTACCTACATGTATGCTTGCATGCCAAAAGAGGGCACCAGATCTCATTATAGATGGTTGTGAGCCACCATATGGTTGCTGGGAATTGACCTCAGGACCTTTGGAAGAACAGCCAGTGCTCTTAACCTCTGAGCCATCTCTCCAGCCCTAAACTTTATTATTATTACTATTATTATTATTTATTACAATTAATCCACTTTGTATTCCAGCTGTAGCCCCCTTCCTCATTTCCTCCCGGTCCCACCCACCCTCTTTCTGCTCTATACTGGTTCCCCAGTCCACTGATAGGGGGTTCCTGCTCCCCTACTAATCTGACCCTAGCCTGTCAGAACTGATGCTCTGAGGTATTCTGTTAATGTGAGTTCCCAGACCAACGTGAGGTTTTCTGATTTGATTAAAGCCTGTGTGTTTTAGTTATTTTTAATAGAGACTTAAGAAATGGTAATCAGAGCCTGGCGCAATGGCACAGGCCTGTAATTCCAGGGAGGCAGAGGCAGGTGGATCTCTTGAGTTCCAGGCCAGCCTAGTCTACAAATCAAGTCCAGGATAGCCAGGGCTACACAGAGAAATCCTGTCTCCAAAAAATAAAACAAAAAAACAAAAGAATAAGAGATGGTCGGTGTCAGTGCATTTATCTGTAGTGTCTCTTTAGCTGCGTTTGCAGACAGCACAAGTAGTTCTCCTGGGTGGGTGGGTGGGTGGGTGGGTTGGTTGGTTGGTTGGTTGGTTGGTTGGTTGGTTTTTTCCCCCTAATCTTTCTTTTGATCTTCACTTCTGGAAAGCCTTTCTCAACTGTCCTTTGTACTTTCTCTGTTTACAGCTTATTTGACTCTCTGGAGAAGATTTTACTATTTACTATTTGCTTTTCTGTGATACTGCTTGTTAAGAAACACGGAGTGAAAGAAATGGTGGGGATGGTATAAATGGCTGAGAATATAAGCTTGCTTTCGTTAGAATTAAAAAGAAAGGGGGCTAAAGGTGGGGGCTCAGGAGACATGAGCTAATTTGTGACCCCACCTAGATCTGGTCCTGTTGATATAAGAAGGAGGTGAACACCATGAATCCGTGTTTGTGTGCAGCAACCACATCTCTAACATATCTAGAGTAAGCCCTTTGTGTTAGGGATGGGATGGTCGCACACGAAGGTAGACACGCAGGGTTTGTAGTGTCAGTCAGAGGGGCCTCCTGAAGAAGTTTCCACAAACCAGCCTGGGTGGTGCTGTGCAAGCTCCAGTATTATTAAAAAGAAATACGTTATTTTTATCTTATTCAGTTCAAAGAAGAAATCTCTAAACGCTTCAACTCTCATATTGATCAGCTTGTGTTGATATTTGCTGGAAAAATTTTAAAAGATCAAGATACTTTGAGTCAGCATGGCATTCACGATGGACTTACTGTTCACCTTGTCATCAAAACACAGAACAGGTATGTCTTCTTCCATAACCAGCCAGGGACTTTCCTTATCATCGGTATTTAAACGGTTAAAATGCTTCCCTTTGTTTCTGCTGATAGCAGAGTATGTAAACAACAGCATATTACTCTACTACTAGTATTGGCAGGTTTGTTAGGTAAACATTTCTGTGAGGGGGTTGGGTTGCAAATCCAGGACAGGTCCCCATTTAATCCTTTAGAGACCTCACCTGTAGAAATTCTAGTATCAGAAATTTGTCATTATGTAGAATTTTTTTTTTTTTTGAGTTAGATAACAAATCGTTTTTTAAGCTGTTCTCTTTGCTCTAGGTAAAGTTTTAGACATGATTTTGGTAACATGTTAGGAAACTGCAGATCAATCTCATTTTTTTCTTTTCAAGACAAGGTTTCTCTGTTTTAGCTCTGACTATCTTGGAACTCACTCTATAGACTAGGCTGGCCTTGAATTTACAGGGATCTGCCTGCCTTTGCCTCTTGAATGCTGGGATTAAAGGCCTGTACCACCACCACCTGCTCATCTTAATTTATTAATGTATGATAAATTTTTGAAATTTATTTTTATCATTATTGTTCTGAATATCATCTAAATTTTTGTTTTATCTTATTAATGAGAGAGCTTCATCGCACTTACTTGAATATGGAATTTTATTGTATCATCCCACTATACAGATGCTTACAATAGTGCAGTGGAGTCAATGACCAAAACCTCCTAAAATGTCTTCACAATTTTAACTTTGTGGCTAGTCTTGCCTTGCTGTGCTGTATAGCCTGGGTCAGCCTGAGTCTGTTACTATGTTGTCTTGGCATCCGGAGTACTGCAAATGTATGCTTGGGCTGCCACACTAGCTTCCTTTCGGAGGCAGGCATCAGTCTAATGCAGGCTGGCCACGAACTTGCTCCTTCTGCCTGAGGTCCTGAAAGCTGGGATTATAGGCGTGCCTCACTGTGCCCTGTGAGTCCCCTTCTGCTGCTACAGACTGCAGTTGAAAGCATTGCAGTGGAGCCTGTCTTTCTAGAGCATGCTATAGCATTTGCTCTGGGTGCCTCTTCTAAGCCATTCGTACTCCAGCAGGCTTTTGTGTGATGTTCTCTCAAGAACTGATGAGGAAATGTGTTCTTCTGTGCTTTTTTGTGTATGTGATAACGTCTCACATGACAATGGTGTGGCTTTAGTGAGGACACATGCAAATAACTGTGTGCACAGAGCACGCATGCATATACACAGTGATATATTCGTGGTTGTCAAGCAAGTAGAAGGCCGATTATGCTTTCTGAGATGTTGAAGTGAAAAACAGACCTTTGAATCGGCAAGTGAAGTGTGAGGTCTAAAATCTTACCTGGTCGGATGAGAGCAACTTCTCTAATGAAGCCCTGCTGTTCTAGAGTGCCAAGCAAAGATGGCAGCCAGTTGTTAGTGTCAGAGCCCAAGCCCTGGCCGCCCTCAGCTAGCTCCGCCGCTCGTCTCAGTAGTCCAGCAAAGCAAGTAATGCAGAAAAAGGAGAATATGGCCACACTGGGAAGAACAAGGTAGAATCTGGGGGCACCACCCTCCACCCGTATCTTCTGGGCCTTGACAGAAGGCTAGGTAAGAGGTATACATACAACTAAGTAGTCTTTAGTAAAAGTGAGGCCCTGCCTCGCCACCTGTCCTTGTCCTGGCCTCAGTCTCTCCTACAAGGTGGCGTGTCCAGTTGCCAAAACTGCGATGAAATGGCATTCCAGGAGACAGGCTCTCCCTCCAGCTGGCGTCAGGTCTCCAGCCTTTCCTTCTCCCAGCATGGGAGTCCAGGGGAAACTCCAGCTCCTTAGACCCTTAGAAAGGGGTCTTGACTCGTGCCTAGTTAGAATGTTACCAGAACCAGCCCACTCAGCAGCTCTCCCCTGAGGCATCTGGTCTCCTGCAGTAGTTACAGGTGGCTGTGAGCCACCTGATGTCGGTGATGAAAACAGCTCAGCCCTCTGTAAAAGCAGCCATTGATCTCTCCAGGCCCTTAGAGTATCTTAAGTTTTTCACTTTTAACAATTTCAAGGACTTAGGTTAAACTGCCCCTAATCATGGATCTAGAATATAAATGGTTTAAGTGTTTGAGCTTTGTAGATGTTACTGACCATGTTTGTGTTCTGTGGTGACTTGTTGCCCTTTCCTACAATCACTGTGATTGAGAATGATGAAACATTCATATATACTGTATTCACAGAGGAGAGGCAGTAGTCGTTTTATGAAGTTTTACTGTGCTTCCAGTATTTGTATGTGACATTCAGCCATTTCAGGTAGGGCATTAATGACATTCTGTTTACCAGAGCATAACCTTTGTCTCGCTATTAGAATTTTAAGTTCTTTTAAAAATAATGAGTTCTGCATCTTACATTGTGATTTAATTATTTTCAATAGGCCGCAAGATCAATCAGCTCAGCAAACAAATACCACTGGAAGCAATGTGACCAATTCACCAGCTCCTAATAGTAACCCCACTTCTGGTTCTGCTAACAGCCCTTTTGGCATAGGTAAGCTTTGGTTTAGTGATTCTTTAGATAGGTAGATACATAGAGACATGTGGGTGGGTTAAAATGTTCTCTCCCTCTAAGGGTAGCTTTAGATAAAGTGACAGGATAAAACACAAGTCACTGTAACAGTTTTTTAAGCTTTTCATGGTTTACTTCTGTGTGTTAAGAAATAGCTTGAAGCCAGGCATAGTGACACATGACTTTAATCTCAGCACTGGGGAGGTAGAAGCAGGCTAATCTCTGAGTTCAAGGCCAACCTGGTCTACAAAGTGAGTTCCAGGACAGCCAGGGATACACAGAGAAACCCTGTCTCAAAAAAAGAAGTAGCTAGGAATACAATTATATTTGATTAGCTTACATTTCTTTACTAAGTGACATAGCTGTGTTTTCTGATGAAAGAGCTATAGCCTATAGGTACCTTACAATGGCACTACCACATAATTGCATCTGGTGACACAGTTAATTGATGATGAGCTACAGTCAAGTGAATAATAATTGTTTTCATTTGTGTAAGGAAGGTGCCTGGCAAACTGTGCTAATTGTTATTTTTCTGTCTTGTGTTTTGATTTAAAAAGTCTTGCAAATGTAGCCTGGGTTAGCCTTGAACTCTGGTCTTCTACATTGACTTTCCTGGTGTGGAGATTACAGGTATATCACAGCATTCTGGGCCTATGTTAGTTACTTTGAAACTGTCTTAGGGGCTGGAGAGATAGTTCAGTGGTTAAGAGATGTCTCGTTGTTTGCAGAGAACCCGGTTCAGTTCCCAGCACCCATACTATGGCTCACAACCATCTTGACTCCATATTGCAGGGATCTGATACTGGGCATACATGTGGTGCACATACGTACATGCAGGCAGAACACTCATACACATAAAACTAAAATAATTAAATCTAATAGTTAAAAAAAATCTTGAAACTGTCCTAACCATGCGAAAGAACTGTTTCCCAAGTATCAGTGGTGAGGCATATTTTCTGTCAGCCCAAACCACTTTCCTTTTTTTCCTGCCTGTTCCCCACCTCAGCTGCCTTGTCCTCCACCCCTGCCTTATGCCCTACGTACTGGGCAAGCACGCTACACTGAACTCTCCAGCCTACTCTGCTATTCTTATTCAGCTGTGAATGTTGACATTTTGTTGAGGAAAGTGTTTTGAAGCTAACAAAAGTTGGGATAAATAGACTAGCTTAAATGTCTTTATCAGCACTCTAAGACTGTAGCTGTTAAGTTTTTCGTGGAATCATTTTCAAATATTAGGAATCACCTTTTCTTTTCATAGGAATTTTTGGGTAACTCAATTATGTCAGTATATAGGACACAGGTTTTAGAGCAAGGCGCGACTGCTGTACAGCACACACACAACACTGGTAATAAGTAATAGAAATTCTTTTAGGCTCTCACAGAGATGAGGCTCCAACTGTTTCTCTTCTCCTTCCCTGACTGGGGGGTGGGCTGACACGCCCAGTTTTAATTGGTTATGCTTTCAGTCCAGTTCCTTCACCCTGTGGCTGTCCACCTCGTCAGTGTGCTGCCCTGTAGGCCTGCTACAAATAACAGAAGGCACTCAAAATGCCTAGGCCTTTAGAAACCCTATGAGAAATAAGGAGGAATAAATATGTTGTATTATACTAGACAGGTAAAGAAAGATAGGTCTTAGTAGGCTTTGTTAAATATCAAAGTTGGGGCTGGTAAGATGGCTCAGAGGTTAAGACACTGGCTGTTCTCCCAGAGGTCCTGAGTTCAGTTGCAAGCAACCACATGGTGGCTCACAACTAACTATAAAGGGATCTGATACCCTCTTCTGGCATACAGGTGTACATGCAGAGCACGCCTACATTTAAAAGTAAATAAATAAATGAACAAATAAGTCAAAGCTGGAAATATGGCTAATATTGATTATAGAATGTGCTTAGCCATGGGTGGTTCACTGTGGCAAACACCAGAAAGAAGCAGTGGTTTCAGCTGACGAGCTGCTCTACATTGTGGACTGGGTGTGGCAAGGAGGGTATAGCAGAGAGGGGCTTCCCTCACAGTGTAGCCACTGTCCTCACATTTCTGCCTCTAGACAGAATGAGAAGAAGCAGAGTGAGTCTCTAAATTGTGCTGGTAATCCAAGGAGGCCACATGTAATCTTCCGCCAGCAGAGTACATGGGGCAGGGGAGAACGAAAGGTTTCAGAGCTCACTGTTGCCTCTGGTCATATGGTCAGCCACGAGACTGATAGTGTCTTGTCTCCCATGTTGTCCGTTCTATTCATCCCCTAGTCTCAGATGGAACACAGAATAGAGTGTGCTGCTATCAGTGTTGAGGTAACAGGAACGTCTCTGCTGTGGGTGAGGCTAACTCGGAACAAACCATCAGCCATGTGTGTTGTAGGTATTAGTAGACTATATGTGCAGATTTCTTTCTCTAATCTGGAGTACAAGTATGCCTTTAAAATACAGATGTACAAGTCCCCTGTTTGTAGCAGCAGGAAGTCCTTTCAAATGTACTGCATAGCCCATTGAGCTAGGAACTCATTAGCACCATGATCACCTTCATGCATGTCAGCCGCCGAAGAGCAAGGCTTTGGGGCAACACTCATCTAGCCTAGGAATTGAAGCTGAGTTGTATAGTAGTAAGTGTAACATAATATCATAAAAATGAGCTTTAAATGTTTTAAATGGTTTCTTATGTATTATAGAGTTAGTGATTCTTCATATTTCAGCACAAACTTCTGATTTTTGTTTTTCACTCTTATCCTTTAAGGTGGACTTGGAGGACTTGCAGGTTTGAGTAGCTTGGGTTTAAATACCACCAACTTCTCTGAACTGCAGAGCCAAATGCAGCGGCAGCTTTTGTCCAACCCTGAAATGATGGTTCAGATCATGGAAAATCCCTTCGTCCAGAGCATGCTTTCAAACCCTGACCTGATGCGGCAGTTGATTATGGCCAATCCACAGATGCAGCAGTTGATACAGAGAAATCCAGAGATTAGTCACATGCTTAATAATCCAGATATAATGAGACAAGTATGTTGATAAGTATTTCCTTTCACTTAAGTAAAGAATTTTCATTTGCTGATACATTTAAAATTTTATATATAATAAAGTTTTATTTATGTATAATGTGTGTTTAGATAGATAGGTAGAATTTAAAAATGTTATTTTCATTTAAAAAAATGTTATTTTCTGTGGTTCCAAAGACTGCCTTGTGTGTGTACTGTAAAGTTAAAGAGAATTCCAACCATTTTTTAAAGAAAGTCAGCAAAACATCACTATTGATATGCTATGCTTGAACTCTGAGTTTTCTACTATGCTTGAAAATTCTTTGAAAAGCGCTCTTTTAGAAGATGAGCTTTTCATACCCATTTCCCCTCAGTGCTGTGAGTCGGAGAGAAGGGTCTGAGAGTGGAGAGGTGGTTGGACTCAAACAACCGACTTTGTGATAGCCTCTGAATGTAAGTTGGTTTTAAAGATGAAAGCCACCAGGAATTTTAAGAAGTACCTTCCTAATTTAAATGTAACAAAAGTGGTTTAAAACTCATAAGTTGGCCTTTTGATTCTAGAATTGGATGTCACCTTGTCCTGTAAAATAGAATTAGTGTTTCCATGAACTGAGCAAATGAGGTCAGGCTTTTTAGCAGGTAGAAAACTGGTGAGGAAAGCAGAGACAAGGCACAAGGCAGTCAGCTTCCTAATAGGGTTTGATGCCAGCTCTGGTTGACTGGAGTCTTCAAACCAGCAGTTAAAAGTTCAGCCTGACTTAGCACTTAGCATGCGTGGCTCCCTTCAGTCTTGTGGGGCCTGATGCAAGAGCTTCTTACAAATTTCAGCTAAACGCTGAAGGAAACCTTGCAGAATGTCAGTGTTCTTTTTTTAAGTGGAGATTTCTTTCTTAGACATTGGAACTTGCCAGAAATCCAGCGATGATGCAAGAAATGATGAGAAACCAGGACCGAGCCTTGAGCAACTTAGAAAGTATTCCTGGGGGCTACAATGCTCTACGACGGATGTACACAGATATTCAGGAGCCCATGCTGAATGCTGCGCAAGAGCAGGTAATCATTGGCTCCAAGCCTCAGGCCTAAGAGTTGTTTATGTCTGACACAAGTCGTCTGTGAGTGAGGTACTGCCATATGGAGAATGTGGCTTCGTTGAAAAATACTGTACTTAATACTTTTTTTTTTTATTACAGTTTGGTGGTAATCCATTTGCTTCCTTAGTGAGCAGTTCCTCCTCAACAGAAGGGAGTCAGCCTTCTCGAACAGAAAATAGGGATCCGCTACCCAACCCGTGGGCTCCACAGACTTCCCAGAGTGCACCGGCCTCTGGTAGCACCACCAGCACTGTGAGCGGCTCTGCTGGTAATGCCACCAGTGCCCCCTCTGGGCAGAGCACCTCAGGTCTGGTGCCTGGAGCAGGAGGTATGTGCACCTGTATTGATAATGAAACTGTTGCTGATACTATTTATACATTCATATGCATACCTTTTATGAAGACTCTTTGTTGCAGGCTTTTAGGATTTTCTGAGATAGAATTTTTAAAGTGTATATCTCTTTGGGGTATAACATTTGTGTTAAATCTGTATTTAGAGTGTGTGTGCATAGCATGTGTGTCCAGGAGCCCATGGGAATCAGGAAAGGAAGGGTGTCAGATGTTGTAGAGCTGGAGACATCTGAGAGTTACAGACGTTGTGAGCCATCTTGTGGGCTCCAGGGATTGAACCAGGTTCTCTGCAAAAGCTGTAAGCTCTCTCTTAACTGCTGCTCCATCTCCAGTCCCTATACCAGGGCCTGATCTGGGCATTTGTGCATTTGTTGTCACACGATTAAATGTAGTTACCATACTATACAGAAGATATCCAGAGCTCATTACTGGGAAAATTTAAAAGGAGGAATAACATTTTAAGATGAGAGTGAAATTATTCTGGTTGCTATTTGAAGAACATATATCGAGTACTATGGTTTAATACCTCTTACAACTGTATGTGTTAAAGCCTTGCTGTTGTCACTATTTTGAAAGGTTTTGGAAACTTCAGGAGATGGGTAGGTCACTAGGGATGGTCCTTGAATGTATCTTGGCCCTGCCTCTTCCCTGCTTCTTGGCTACCATTATGTGAACTATCATTCTTTGCCAATATTTCCATGTTGCTGTGGACTAATGTCTCTGAAATCATGATCCATAATAAATTTCTCCTTATGTCCAGTATTTTATCACAGTTACACAAAAGTAAGTAATATATTGGGGGAGTCAGAATTAATGAAAGGAACTTGATTCTGAAGCCATTTGGGTAACCCAGGACATATGAAATAATGGCTTGAGTGACTGAAAAATAGAAAATAAACCATGTATCCACATACTGATGAAAAAGTAAAACAAATTACCCTCATTAATAGTATGATTGTACTGCTACTGTTAGATACATACGGGACATAACATGAAACATGCACATTTAGATGTCTAACACCTAAGTTGTTGCCACACTAATTTAAACATTTCCATGTCTTGCTTCATTCATTCTTTCTCTGAGAGAAAGCAATCTTTAGCTCTAGAAGTTGATAGAAATAGACCACATGGTGTGGTTCTCTTGTATGTGTCTGCACTGATTTTGAAATCCGTTCCTACTGTGTGTGTCTATGATTTGTTTTGCTGAACAGTATTTCCTTCTGGGGGTATACGGCTTCATACCATATGTGCGGCCGTTTTCTTTTCAACCTGTTTCTCCAGACGCTATAGAGATACAGAACCATGAGAATTACGCAGAAGCTTAGCATAACAAGATTGAGATTCCCAAACAAGGTGAAAGCACTATGTGTTGGATCTTAGCAGAGGCCAGAATGGACTTGGAAATTGTGACGTCCACTGAGTTTGGAATGAGGGGATGATGATGTGGGTGAACTAAGGCTCCAGGGTTGGCATGATCAGAGATAAGGATATGTCTGTATTTCTCTGGAAAGACTGGTATTAATTGTCACTCTTAGGTAATTGCTGTTAGTGGGATCCTTGCTGCTGAATATGTTTCGTTTTGTATTGTGCGTTTTGAACCAGATCTTCATATTGTTGATATGTGTGGCTATTTTGGATGCCAGCATATTTTGCGAAGGCTGGAATCCGGATATTGTTCAGGTCTCCAGATGCTGTTGAATTAACAGTCTTGTTTGAGTGTTCTATTAGATGCTTCTTTCCTGAATTCATTCCCATTGTTACGTGAAAGATTGTTACCGAAGATTTTTACATTTTAACGATTTATTTATTTATTATGTATACAGTATTCTACCTAGTTGTATGCCTGCATTCCAAAAGAGGGTACCAGTCTCATTATAGATGGTTATGAGCCACCCTGTGGTTGCTGGGAATTGAACTCAGGACAGCCAGTGTGCTCTTAATCTCTGAGTCATCTCTCCAGCCCCCTAAAGATTTTTAAAGCAGTTTTGTGTTCACACATCATAGTAAGATAGTCAAGAAAGATTGTTTCATTTCCTGGGTTTTTAGTTGGTCTTGTGGTTTATATGTATGGACTCTCAAGGATCAGCTCAAGGGCCAGAGCTAAAGGGCTGGAGTAGAGCAATTACCAAATGTATTAAGCAGGCTTCTGCAGCCAGGCTCGGAGTCGCTGTCCAGCTTCGTGGGTGATTGAGATGAGGACACTACTTGAATTTGGGAGTTCAAGACCATTGTGAACAGTGAGTGACCAACAGTGACTGACTCCACCCTTCCCCAAATCTGAGTTTCTGGGTCTTAGTTCAGAACCCATGAACTAGAACCTTTCAGGGTGAGGTGTGAGATCTGTGGGGAGGGAGGCTAGTTTACTATTTTTAGATTAGCATAAAGAGCACTGGGCCATACAATGGCATCTTGTGCAGATGAATTATTACACGTTTCTCTTCTTTGTTCCCCTTTCCTTCTACCCTCTCCCATGGCCCATCTTCCCAAACTGGCTTCTTTCTGCTCCTAGTTAATCCCAGTTTTTGCTTTTTTTGTTGCATGTATTCAGCTGTTTCCCACATCTGTTAAGATACTTTCCTCCCTTCTCGTGATCCCCTTTTTCAGTTCCCTGGTGTTAAACACACTCAGATATAATTAGACACACACACAACTTTATATCTGATTCTACATGTGAGGAAAAAAATATTTTTAAATCTGGTTCATTTTGCTTAGCATAAGGATTTCTAGCTGCTTTCATTGCGTGTTCTGCAAATGTCATGATTGTAGTTTTACGTATTTTATATCAGTTTGTCTGTTGGTGGGTAGTTAGGCTGACTCTATAACCTGGCTGTTGTGAATAACACACTAATCATTCAGGTCTATAGCCAGGAATGGTATAGCTGGGTCACGTGGCGGTTCTAGTTTCATGTTTTTTAGGATCCTCCATACTGCTTTCCACATGGCCGCATAAGTTTAAATTCCCATTTTCAGTGACCGATGTGCCTCTTGACCCATACCATCCCCACTGTGTCTCTTGAGCATTCTAACTGGAGGGCGGCGGAATCTCAAAGCAGTTTTAAAATGTGTTTCTCTAATACCTAAGGATGTTGAACTTTTTAAAGGATTTGGCTGCCTTTTGAGAATTATCTACTCTGCTTATTACTAAATGGATTTACTGAGTGAATGATATGAGTTTTTTGTTGTTTAATTTTTACATTTCTTTATGTAGCTTCACTGTTAATCCCATAGGGTATGTAGTTGGCAAAAAAAAAAAAATACCCTATTCTATGGTGAGGTGGCAAGCTGATGGATTATGGTGTAAAACCTCTCTTACAGTAGTGTGTGATTGCATATAGAGTTTACTTTTATCATTAGACTAGACACTATAGTTACCTTTCTAAAATACCTTTAAGTTTTATATCTGTGTGAGTGTTCACTTGTGTGTGGTATGTGGCCACAGAGACCATTGATCATCAGGAGTTACAGGCCACCCAATGTAGGTGCTGAGAATCAAACTGGTCCTTTGAAAAACAGCAAGGCCCCTTAACTCGTTGAGCTACCTCTCTAGCCCCAACAGACAGCTTTTTTGTAGCTGTTGAGAGGAGCGCCGCTGACTGACAGTGCCTGTGGTGCTATGACACAAGGGTTATTTTGGCCAGAGTTTCAGAGCATTCAGTCCATGGTTCCTTGGCCCTGTTGCTCTTGGACTTGGGCTGAGTCTCCCTCATGGCTGGGAGGTTGAGGACCTGAGGTGATTTACCTTCTTTCATGAAGCTCCATCTATGTGATGGCTCCACAACTTTTGAAAGGGACCAAGCCTTTCACATGTGGGCTTCTGGGGCACTTACCGAGCCAAGTGCCAGGACGTGGTTTATACCTGGAAGAAGTTGAAGGAAACTTCCATAATGAAGAGGAAAGGGCCTGCAGTAAACAAAAAATTATTTTATCTTGTCAGAGAAAGTGTAAAAATATATTCTGGATGAGGAATTTAAATTGATTTATTGCTGAGAAGAATCAGAATGAGGGGAACAATTGATGGTCCCAGACATTGTCGTGGGGTTTCTCAAGACAAGAAAGGTCTCATAAGAACTGAAGTAATGCCATCTTTAAGCCAGGAGCTGTTCTTTCTCTGCTTCTTACTTGGTTCTTCTCTGTTGGGGAAGATGACATGTTCTCACTTCGATGCCCAGAGCAGGCGGGTTGAATCAGGTGGCCTCAGTAGAAGGCTGTTGGGCTGTCTGTTTTGTCCTTTTAACGGCATGTTGTCTACAGTGACAACTTTGCAACTCTTTGTTTGGGTTTTTAATTTAACATCTTGACGCTTTTAACACTTCATGTTGAAAGTGTTGGTCAGAGAAAGTTAGATAGCAAAAGGAGTGCGCACATGCCATGCAGAGGTGATGTTCTTCACGTTTGGGCTGTGTAAATTATCTGTGTATATTATCTCTAAGGGGAATCCTAGAGAAGGATCTGGCAGATTGTTCCTGTAAACAGTAAAATCATATTGTAGGGCTTTGCACATGAAGAGGCACAACCAAGACTCACTGCAGCTCAGGCTGGTCCCAAACACCAACTTCTCAGTGTCATTGAAAATAGTCTTGCAAGTTTCTTTTAATCCCAGCCCTCAGGAGCAGAGGCAGGCAGACCTCTCAGAGTTTGAGGCCAGCCTGGTTTACAGAGTGAGTTCCAGGACAGCCTAGGCTACACAGAGACCTTTTCTCAAACAATCAAGACGGAGAAGGAAGGAAGGAAAGAAAAGAAAATAGTCTTACCTGTGGGGTTCTATGAAAACTTGAGGGTTTTTGTCTTTTTAAGTTTTTACTATGTGTGTGCACACATGTATGTACACTGTGTGTGCTTATTGAATCCTCTGGAACTGGAATTACAGATGGTTGTGCCTCCTTGTAGGCACTGGGTTTGGAACCTGGGACATCTGCAGGAGCAACAAGTATCCTTAACCACTGAGTAGTCTCCAGTGCAAGAGTTAAATTTCTTCAGTAGTTCAGGCTTTGTAATTTTCTTAAAAATCTAGGACAGGACTACTATCACTTTAATATTGATGCTGGACCCCTGGCCTTAATTCTGAGAAAAACTATCTGTTCTTCTCCCATTTGCCTGTACAGTCTAAATATAATCAACTGTGAATTGGTCACTGTTGATACATGACTCTCTGTTACTGGCTGACAGAATTTACTGGAAGCCAGGAGTGGTGGTGCACACTTTAATCCCAGCACGGGGAGGCAGAGGCAGACAGGTCTTTGTAAGTTTGAGGCCAGCCTGGTCTACAAAGCAAGTCCAGGACAGCCAGTGCTACACATAAAAATGCTGCTGCAAACAAACAAACTTAACTGGTTGCAATATAAGTGAAGAAATGAAGTTCTAATGAGATACTTCATATTAATTTTGTAATTTTTCTGATCATTGCTCTCATGTGAAAGAGGAGTTGGTTTGGGGTCGGGTTTTGGTTTTGTGGTTGTTTTGTTTTTAAATATATATATATATATTTTTTTAAGTTTGATTTAAGTGTATGGGTGTTGCACTTGCCTGTGTGTGCAGTGCCTAAGGAGGCCAGAACAGGGCTTCGCACCTAGCACTGGAATTATAATTTGTTGTGAGTTGTCATGTGAGCCTGGGGTCCTGAGCCTGGGTCCTCTGGAATAGCCACCATCTCCTAAGTGCTGGGCCATCTTCTCATCCCTGTTGTTTCATCTTTTGAGATGGGATTTTATTTGTACCCCAGACCAAGTTGGAACTTGTGTTCTCCCTCAGCCTTCCGACTCTCTCATGCCTGGAATATTGTAACAAGTGCTGACTCTCATAATGTCCATGTATGTTACATTCTTTAATACGGAACAGTGTTTTGCCATTTTATTTGGTAAGGTAATCGTACTCCACTATGCCTTAACCCCATGATATGAACCATTTCCTTCTCTTGTTTTACTTCTTATATGATTAATTTGCACTTGCAGTTAAGAAATGCAAGATGCTAGAGTAGTTTCTTGCAGCACTGTGAAGCCGAATGAACAAAGGCTGACACCATAGGTGCCTGTTTGGGTGCCCCTCTGCCTTTCTAGAGTGGAAGCACCCAGCAGGAGAGGTAGCGTACCTGTTCCTACAAAGTGATACTTGCTATCAACAAGCACTGGATTTCAGTAGCTTCCGTATTTCTACATAGATTTATTCTCACTAGAAGTTTTCCTCTTAACCATGTAAAAATGTAAAAACAATGTTCACTTTGTGGGCTATACAAAAACAGATTGTGAAAGCCAGATTTATTTTGTAGGCTGTAGTGTGCCAAATTGTCTTAAGATATTTTTTAACTTTGGAGTGTAGAAAAAGCTAACTTAAAACTTGAAAATAAAGGAACACTACAAACAAGACTTACAGCAAATTACAAACATGAGTGGAGATAGTCAAGTGTTTTAAGCCAAATAACATTGAACATTATTTCAAAAACCAGAATGGAAATGAAGAATAAGTAGTTCAGTGTTATGTCAGATCTGTTCTCTCTGCACTTGAAGGAAGCGAACTCTTTTTTTTTTTTTACTCCTATTGATTGATTGATGCCTCTGGAGTACCATTGTCAGAATTTTTGTGCCTTAGTGCCATTGCTGAGTAAAATAAGGGTTGGTCTGAAAACTGAGCTAAGTAACTAACCAATGGGTATTGACACTGTTTAGGTTCTCAGCCCTTACTAGGTGTGGACATGCTAAAGAAAGGAGTGGAGTAAGATGGGATAGCATTTTCTAATGCCTCTCAGAAGCCTTGTAATTTAAAACTTAACTGTTCACTTGTGAAGGTTGTCATTTATATTTGGTACTGTTGACCATGGGGAACCAAACTGCATAAAGTGAATCTGTTGCTATGGGGATATGGCTATGTGCCACTCAGTTAGCTAAACTTTAAGTACAATATACACTGTGTTTGATATGTCTTAATCTGTTTTTGTTTGTTTTTTTTTGTAAATAAAATTTTAGCTAGTATGTTCAACACACCAGGAATGCAAAGCTTGTTGCAACAAATAACTGAAAACCCACAGCTTATGCAGAACATGCTGTCTGCCCCATACATGAGAAGCATGATGCAATCACTAAGCCAGAACCCTGACCTTGCTGCACAGGTGAGCTTGTACTTGTGTCTAAGAGTCTTCTGAACTAAATACACAGTCCAGTGATTGTGTTCTTGGCACATCTGTCTAATGCTCTCACAGAATATTAGAGATGGAGACAAATTGTATTTCCAGCTTTTGGGGCAGTTTTACTTCATATATACTGGAAACAACCTGGTTTATCCTATTTGTTGATGAGATGTACCTTTAGACAAAACACTGAAGTTTCTAGAGAATTTGCTGTGACCGTGGTGCTGCTCTTGTCTGTCTGTCTGGGTGTGGTTCCGTACCACCTAGAGCAGCGCCCATTGCTTGGCCTGGACAACTCTGGGGGCCAAGGTTTAGAGTACTTTTCTTTATAGCTGTTGAATTTAAGTTTGAAAGCTGCTAGTTTCATTTTGCTGAATGAAATAGTTTTTATTTTAGCATCGTGCAACCACATTGGTACAAGGATATAGCAGATGTCCTTGAGCTAGGGTCGTCAGTGATGACTTACATAACAACAAGTAATTAAAGAATGATGCTTTTGATTAATTTTTATCTTAAAATGTGTGTTGCGGGTTGTGTTTTTTTTGTTTGTTTTTTGAAAGCTAGTTCGCTGAGTTTATTAATGAATGCTTGTTGTTACTGTCTCCTAAGCCATGGTTGTTACTTGGATACCTAAGATATGGTATGAAGTGACCCTTTCCTGTATTTTCGAGTATGTGTTTAGTTACAGCACTGAATGTATCTTATTCTGAAATTTTATTTTTAGAAGCATACTCCATGTAAGTTTATGTTTGTAAAGGGCCTGGCTGCTCTACACACTGCAAAGCGAAACACTGACAATGCTAGCAGCCTTGGCTGCCCTGGACTTGCGTTGTAGTCCAGGCTTAGCTCGAACTCAGAGTGCGCTGCCACCCTAGGTGCTGGGGTCATAGGCGCACACCACCACACCCAGCCAGCTGGCGTCTCTTATAGAACATTTAAAACTTTAATAGTGTGCTCTGGCATCAGATGGGTAAAGTTATGGCTTACTCTTTTGAAACTTAAGTATTTTAAATGTAAAAACTTAATTGTGGTATGAAGTTTCAGGTAAGTTAGGCAAATATAATAAATACAATAAATAAAAAGATGATTTTTTTGTGACAAGCTTTTTTTAGACTAATTTAATTTATTTGAAGAATTTGAATAATTTAAGATGAAAAATGAATGTGGTAACTGGTTAACAGCCTCAAAGTAAAGCAGCATTTGTCTGGAAGACGGAAGAAGCGTCCCTGGCCTGGAGCGGCTCCTGCTGTGGTCACTGCTTATCTGAAGCACTGTGTATCCCTACAACAGCAAGTGCTGTGCTGATGTTGAAGTCTAAAATAATCCACCTTGAAGGAGGGAGGGGAGAATTCTTTTTTTACAGGATTTACATACAGTTGTTCTTCAGTGTGGTTTCCTAATTGAGGGCAAAGATCATTTCCTCCTCGGACTTTGGACAGGTAAACAGGCCATCAGTAATCACTGGAAAGTGATATACAATTTGTCTTTTTTGAACCTAGTAGTTTCTGGTTTGCTGATTGTGTATGATGAGCTTACAGGCAGGCCCAGCATGTTAACACTGGCCCTGACTGTTAATTGGTCATACTTTGAAGGTCAGGAGGTGGCAGCTTTTCTACCTGTGGTGCTAGTGAGGTGGACTCTAGATGTCTTGGTCTCATTTACATCTTTGGGTCTTGGGTATTTTAAGACTTCTCCAGAGGACTGTTGGTGCTAGTTTGGGCTGGTTTTCATCTAGCAGCTCCATTTCTCTGGCAGGTTGGTGGCTGTCTCATGGCTATTCTGGACCTAATCTCAACTGTTAGTAGTGGGCAGGCAGATAATAGTGGCTCAAGATCTGGGCTTCCTCTGGGCCTGCTGTTGTGTGCTGAGGTTTCTAAGCAGCCACATTTCTGCTTTGACGTGTCGCTGTCTCTTTTCCTCTGTGGTGTGGTCGAAAGCTTAGCTTCCTGAGAGCCTGGCCCTCCCAGTATTTTTTCCTTCAAAGGCAGAGATTCACCTTGCTTCAAGGAAACAATTGCTTTTCTTTTTTAGGGCACTGCATGTCACCCATCATCCACCATTCTCGTTGACAGAGAAGAGACCTTCCTTCCTACCAGCCTTCCTTCCTCCTTTCTTTCCCTCCCTGAGCTCCTTGTGGATAGAACTTGCCCTGCTCCTTTTATTATGTTCTCCCTTCTTCCCTTTTAAGTGCCGTTTAGGCACTTGGAGGAAGGTAGAATCTTAAACCAGGTACATTACTTGTTTCAGATATTTCCAGTTAAAATGTTTGAACACTTGCCCCATAGATGATGCTGAATAATCCCCTATTTGCTGGAAATCCTCAGCTTCAAGAACAAATGAGACAACAGCTCCCAACTTTCCTCCAACAAGTGAGTAAGAAAAGATGCTGCTGTCTTTGTGATGATCTGCTTGAAAGGTTTGATGGTGAACGTGTCCTTCTCCTTCCCAGCTGACAGCACAGTGCAGAGGAGTGTGTGATTTCGCCCACTTGTAGACACTGAGCCTTATCCTCCCGGCCCATGTCACTCCTGACTGTGCTTACACTGTGAGGAGAGAACCGTGTTGCCTTTGCTCATGAGGATTTAGGGCTCCGGATGCTTTGTTAATATCATAGGCCATTTCCCTCACTTGCCAGCCTTGAAGTGCTTCCTGAGATCATGTCTACTGTATGGTTTGGACAAGTCTTGAGTGATAGGAAAGTGCTACCCTCTCTTAATTCACAGGTTGGGTTTTGTTATAAATGTCTCAATTTCTTCCAAATTATTAGAGCGCTTGTTCTTCGAGAAGTAGATCTCACTTCCTCAGAATCAGAATTAGTAAGGTTAAGATTGTCAGTGTTGTCACATTAGGAAGGCTTAAAAAAAAAAAGTGCCCAAGATTGTTGTAGTGTCATATAAAAGCATAAAAGTGGTGTTGGTTTTTTGAAACTGGTAGTTGTCAGGGTTCAAAGCTGATTGAAATGATTGTTAGACCAGCAAGTCATTCTCCACGGTTAGTGATTGTGTTTAGTGTTTGCAATGGTGTGAGCTCCCTCTTGTCAGTCAGGTATGGGTATTTGAAAGCAGTGAAGCTAAACTGGGGAACAGTTGTTTTAGATGGCAGGCTGGTACAGTTGTTAGGTCAGCAGCAGACAGGTCAGGAGATACTGTGCACAGCTTTCACCAGATTACCACCATCCCATAAAGTGTGCATTTGGAGTTGTGTAGACTTTTTTTTTTTTCCTTTTTTTCTTCTGTTGGAGAAAGGGGAAGTGTGTTTCTGAGATTGCTCTTAATTGTCTTTGCTCTGAAAACGGCTTTTATGGTAGGCTTGTGAATGGCTCAAGTAATAATTTGTGTATGGAATATGTTGTCAAAGAGGAGAGTTTGTGTTTACTTTGGGAAGAAATATGGAGTAGTGGTGTCTGAGAGTAAGATTTTAAATTTTCTACAAAAGTGTTGCAAAGTGAGAAAACTGTATCTGCCTTGCTCTTAATTCTTTGGTAACACTAGTCTCCTTCCTTCTTAGATGCAGAATCCTGACACGCTGTCTGCAATGTCAAACCCTAGAGCGATGCAAGCATTGTTGCAGATTCAGCAGGGCTTGCAGACGTTGGCGACAGAAGCCCCTGGCCTCATTCCAGGGTAGGCTTATCAAATAATGGTTCATTTCTCTGAGAATTTTAGGTTTAATATCATTCTGCCTTTTATTTTGTTTGAGTTGTTTATATTTAATAGAATAACCTAGCCGATATTGTGTTGAAATGTAACCTGTAACCTGTGATTTCCTTAGGTTTACTTCTGGTGTGGGGGCAGCAGGTAATTCTGGAGGCTCCTCAGGAACCAGTGCAGCAAACACTGCACCCAGCGAGAGCTCGAGCCCCACAGGGGGCGCTGTGGAGCCAGGCCACCAACAGTTCATCCAGCAGATGCTGCAGGCGCTGGCTGGGGTGAATCCTCAGGTGATGATGCGTCTTCCTACAAACTTCTCGACGTTCCTTAAGTTTAGAATTTTCAAAAAAGGCAAAAAGAAAGCAGCAGCTGTTTTCTGTTCAGAGTAATGAAAAGTACTATTCAAGATTAAATGTAAAAAAAACATTTATTTTTACAGAGACGAATACTTTCACTCTAATGCCATAGTATTTAGAAGTAGCCTTATAAAATATGAGTTTTAAAGTTCTTTCTTCAAAGCCATTTTAAATAAGTTTTATAAGAGTTTATCAGGGAGAATCTAAAAATATTGTCAGTGTTCCAAAGCAGCTGTACCTGGGCTTCCTACTCTAGCCTGTCCACTACCCAGCACATCCTCTGTGGGAACATTTATTCTTACTAAGAAGTTAGCACTAAAAGGTCTGGAGAGATAGCTGGTTTGATGGCTCAGAGCACTGGCTGTGCTTCCAGAGGGCCCAGATGTGATTCCCAGCACCCATTTGGCATTTCCCCACCACCTCTAACTCCAGTTTCGGGGCTCTTCCAACTTTGTGGGCAGCAGGCATGCTATCAGACTGGTTAGCGATGTGATAGAAGTACATTTGGTATCAATACAAGAAAAATGCCTAGAATTCTAAACTGTTTGCACATGGGCTTTAAAAACAGTTTGCCTATTTACAAGGCTCCGAAGTGATGGAATTTATTATGCTTATTTTACCCTTTGTTGGAGAAGAGGTCCCCAGGGAATCAAATCCTCACCATGTGTGCTTACCCCATCCTGTATGGCTTTTTAAAAAGCAGAATCATTGATCTGCCTGTCATGGTTTAGGAACAGAGTATTCTAAAGTAAAGTGCTAAACAACTTTGAAATAGGATGGGTATTTGTAAATCATTTGAAGTACACACATATGTTTAAGGATAAAATATGTACTAAGTGGCACCTGGAGATTATTTTTCTTTAAAAAATAATTGCACATGGTCTTGTGTGTTTTAGCTGAAAAAGTCCATTCTGTTTCATAAATAACCAAATATAGTGACTGTAGCTCAAGGCAATTTAAGAAAACTGTGCAGACAGCACACATTATTTAAAATGCAATAGAAGTTTTTGAAAAATGACTTGGGTGTAGCAAAGACTGGCTTTCCTTAGATGTGCTTCATTGTTCTTCCCAACAGCTACAGAGTCCAGAAGTCAGATTTCAGCAACAACTGGAACAGCTCAGTGCGATGGGCTTCTTGAACCGGGAAGCAAACTTGCAAGCACTGATAGCAACAGGAGGTGATATCAACGCAGCGATTGAAAGGCTGCTGGGCTCTCAGCCATCATAGCAGCATTTCTGTACCCTGAAAAAAAAATGTAATTTATTTTTGATAACGGCTCTTAAATCTTTAAAATAACCTGCTTTATTTCATTGGAATTCTGTGCTGTTATAAACGCAACAACAGGAAGAGTCTGGAGGTGAAGTGCAGTAAGATGTGCGGGTTTCTGTATCTCGAACAGTGGGAATCAATGTTTCCGGTTAAGGCTGCTGCATGCATCAAACACTTGGCATTTATTGTATTTTTTTTTAATATCACCTTTTCTAATTGGGTGAACAATTTTTTGTCCTGCATCTGTCCAACTAACTTGCTTTTTAAACATAACCTATGGTAGTAATTTATGTAGAATAAAGGCATTAAAAAAAAAGAGCAGATCATTTGCGCTCCATGATTTGTGGTACAATATTGCTTACTGTGACTTTGGCATGTACTTTGCAAATAATGCTGTAAGATTTATACTACTGACAACTTTATTTGTATACAGTGCAAATTATTGCACATTTCTAGGTCATCTAAGCAAAATTCCTGTAACCAAAAAAGTCAAATAAGGATTCCTAATCGTGTAGCATCTTACAGCATCTTTGATAAACATCTCTCAGCAAAAGTGCCATTTAGTCAGGTTTGTTGAAAATAAAGAAAAACTAATTCTGGTTATCTCTTTAGGGACAACTTCATGTACAGGCAACATAATGTACAGATATCTCAACACTTACATAATGGCTGCACATTACTTCTGTGCAGACTGAAGGAGCACTGTAACGTGGTCCAGTGCACCTGCCCGGGGCTTCCTGCTCCCCATAGGTGTCTAAACAGCATTGAGTTTCATTGAACTGTCTCTTTGACTGGAAAGTGCTTATGCTCCTGTTTTAATTGCTGTATATCTTATGGGTGTGTCAGCTTTCTCATTCGGATTGAAAATGATTAGGGAGCCACTTGGTTCTCAAGTGTTTGGCTAGTTCTATTAAGAAATACTTGAATGTTCGGAGTCTCAGAAGGGGGTGGGGAGGGATGAGACAGAGTCTGTTCTGGATTAGGCCAGCCTGAACTAGTATACTGGCAACCAAGATTCTGTGAAGATTCTAGTGTCAGTCGGGTGAAAAAGAGCCGTTTTAACGATTTTAAGTAAGTTCAGCTATTCTATAGCCTCTTTCTTCCTTCCTCAAAGAAGTTTTATTTGCCTAAGTCTCGAACTGTTGGGGTGATACATTCCGTTGGGACCAATTAAAATTATAACTTTAGGGTCGGTGATATATGTGACTGGCTCTGGTTCAGTGTTCTCTTAGGTCATTGTATTCTCTCTTGTACAGTTGCCCAAAATTATAATGTTAAAATAATCTAAAATGAGTTCAGACAAATAAAATCAAGGGAAATAGAAGGTGAATTCCATAACTTCTGTAAGTTGCTTGCTGTTAAAAGGTTGAGAGGCCAGGTTGCCCGCAGACTGTACACTGTCCCGACCTTTCCCCAGGAAAAGAACATGTACCGAGGACGGGATGGAGGCCTGGCTGGAGGAGGTCGGCAAGGATAGTACTCACCTGGGTCTGCTCTCAGCCTTGCTCCTCAGTGTGTCTGCTTTAAAGACTTCTTGTACTGGTGATGGCGATACGCAGGTGGGACAGTGTCGTAAGCAGCTTGATTTATTAATCGCCAAATAACAATAAATCTCCAGCTTTTACACTTGGTCTGTGTCGACTTATTTGTAGAATGGTGTCTGTTTTTTCTCAGTATGGCTTAATGCAAAGGCTAGGTAGTTCTTCTGTTGGGAGCTGGGCGTGGTGACACACACCTCTAAGCCCAGCACTCGGGAGGCAGAAGCAGGTGGTTGTGTGAGTTTGGGGACAGCCAGGGCTACACAGAGCAACCCTGTCTGGAAAGACAACAAGAACACCAATAACCACAAATTCTCTTGTGAGATGGGGGTTGTTTTGTACAGCACACCCTTACTCTGTAGCCCCAGCCACTCTTAAATTCATTATGTATCCCAGACTGGCCATGGAGCTGCAGATCATCCCCAAGTCTGGGAAATGTTGATAACAGCCATGCTATCCTGTAAGTGGTTTTGCTATGTGAGCTGTCTAGAGAATGAATTAGGCCTCCTGAGTGTGCTTTGTTGATGCCTTTGGCTCACGGTGGGTCTACTTAGGAATGACCTCCAGGTAAGGACGGCAGTGCCGGTGGCTGGAAGTCTTAGAAGTGCTAAGAAGACATTAAGGGTCCTTTAGAACACGGTGAGAAAAGAAAGGTCAGCGTGAACTTTAAACAAGTAAACAGGCAAATGACTACTAGGTCTCTGTTCAGAATTTCTAATTTCAAGCCGGGTGGGGTGTGCCTGAAACTGGGGGAAACCCAAAGTTTGAGGCCAGTCTGGATACATAGTGACATCCTATGTATCATAAGAGGAAGAATTCTTAAATGGTGGATTTCAAGTTTGGTGTGAACATAGTAATGAAAGGGATTGTTAAGTAGACGGCCTTACCACCTAACCCTGACTAGCCCCAAAGTCACAAAGGTCCACTGGCCTCCATGCATTTTGTTTTGTTTTAAGGAACAGTATTTCCTTTCATTATGGAAAAGCAGCGGGATGTGATGAAAGCAAAGATAGCCTTGGAGACAGACTGCCGCTGTTACAGGATGGTAGCCCAAGGAAGGAGTGTGTTGCAGAGAGCAGAGACATGCTCAGCCTAGGCACAGCGGCCAGCTCCCTGAGCCTAACGTGAAATACGCGCACATGCGGCCAGCAGGAACTTCATCGTGCTGAAAGCTCTGGACCAAAGTGTTCAGTTGTTTTAGAGTAGCCGTGTCTAATGAAACATCTGAGGGGTGTACCCCAAGTCTAGATACAAAGTCCATTAATGCTTGACACACACCAGAAGGTGATTTTACAGTATTTCAAATAACTTGAGTCCACTGACTCATCCAAAAGCACAGGTATGGCAATCCCTTCCCCTGATGTAGACAGTCTGGCTGTTTTGACATCACTCTAACTCATGGCTGGATACAATGCCACCAATGGACACTCATTTCCTTACACCTGTTCACACATAGTAGTGAAAATATGGCAAACTAACACATGGGAGAAAGCCCATGCTCAGGCTATAACATGATGGCCTCACTAGGATCCCCACACCCACCGCTAACAGCAGCCACAGACAGCTTCTCCCTCACGTTTTACTGTGTGTTCTGTAAACATGCCCATGTTGTTATTTAAGTGAGAAACATCAGTAGCAGCAGCTGAGGGACCAGCAAGTGGGTCTTCTCGAAATGTGGGAATATGTTGCCGACTGGCTTTTTCAAATGTTTCTTCTAGCGTCATATGCCTCAGTAGAAATGTCTCTTTAAGGGCTGGAGAGGTGGCCCAAGCGGTAATTCCCAGCAACCACATGGTGGCTCACAACCATCTATAATGAGATCTGGTGCCCTCTTCTGGTGTGCAGGCATATATGCGGATAGAATATTGTATACATAATAAGATCTTTTTTTTAAAAAGTCTCTTTGAGAGCTGGGTTTGTGGTGCTCGCCTTTAATCTCAGCACTCAGGGAGGCAGACGCAGGTGGATCACTGTGAGCCTGAGGCTAGCCTAGTCTACAAAGTGAGTCCGGGACAGCCCAGGTTACACAGAGAAATCCTGTCTGGGGGAGGGGGGAAGCCTCTTTGATAAGCCAGCATGACCACACAGTGTAGCCTCAGTAAGCCCATCACAGCTGCACCATGCTAAGCTACAGGCACGTTTGTTGTCCACATTGTCTGCCTGTCCTGTTGCAGGACCTGGCCATCTGTTTGCCACGGCCTGCTGAAGAGGCGGTTGTCTGGAGTCTTGCTCATTATTAACCTCTAGAGTGCCCTCAGTGTTCGCGTTTCTCGATGGATTCCTCAGCTGCATAGCTTTATGCCATGTTTTTCTGTTCATCATTACTTTCGACTCACCTTCAACAGTGTCTCCTCATCTCTCCAGGTCGTCTCTGCTAGCCATTCCAGCACCACCCTTGTTAGTAAGATGGCTCACACTGACAGTGTCGAGCACTTTCCCAGCAGCTTGACTTCCTGTGCTGTGAACAGAGGCGCTTCCTCTTTCTTGTCCTACCTGCTGGCCTCTGTGACATGTTTTTATATCACAGAGCAGGGGGATAAAAAAAGAAAAAGAAAACAAAACAGAAAAGTGTAAGTAGTCCTTGGAAGTCTTACTCCATGTGGGGGAGAGGAGACTGGCATCGGGCCTGTCTGTATGCCTGTCATTTTGTTGTACACAGAGTGTGCTTGGGTAGACAGATCTGAGCAGCACTACAAGGTGTGTACAGCCGAATAGGACTGGAAGGGCCTTTTCTTTGGGGGGCATGCTGGGTAAATTGTGCTGTGCACCTGTGTCTTGACAGCAGCCGATAATACCAGGTCAAGTGTACAATTTTCTGCTTGTGGCATCACGTTACAGATTTTCACGTCAGGGATTCCCAAATGCCCACCCTCCTCAGCAGAGAGAGATGTTAGAGCTACTTTAATTTAATAGGCCAAACAAAATAAATGGCAAACTATAAAAGGATTGAATTTTAAAAAGCATATTGACATAAGTGTCCATGACCAAAAGTGTGGTTATAAAGTTATGACTGCGTACATTCTCTCGTAGAGTAAAGGTGTTAGGAATTAGGTCCTCTGATAAGACCACAGTTTAACCAGCCTTTCTGACCTCGTCACACACCCTTTGCTGCTGTGAGCGAACACAGCTGCTCCTGGCAGATCTCGCTTCCTCTGGGCTCTGTGCACGCTTTCCTTGCTGAGTAGAAAGCCTCCTGTTCTTTTCAGGCTCAGTTTGTGTAGCCCAGTGATTGATTCTGTGATCATTTAGGTTTTCCCATCAGCTACTATTTTTCCTGTTCTGAGATGATCTTGGAGGTATGGGAGAGGCACCCTGTGCTGCTCCTCGACACTGTCTTTTCCTAGAGCAGTGGTTCTCAACCTTCCTGATACTGTGACTCCTGCTGGGCTGACCCCAGCCGTAAAATCATTTTGCTGCTGCTTCACAACTCTAAATCTCTGACTCCTGCGAAAGCATTATCTGAGAGCATTCCACTGCCTGGGAGTGGGAACTCACCGAAAGTCATTCAGTGGGAGAATAAAATTGTGTCATATATTCACTTCGGTTCATAGAAGTGAAGCAAGGCTCTGGGGAGACAGCACAGAGAATACACTGCCTGCCAGGCATGAGGGACTTCAACAAGGAGTTCAACCTTGTAATAGAGTGGACGGGAGTGGGCATTCTCACACAAGGCGGCAACACAAGCAGAGACTTGACTGTCTTGGGAGTGGCGTTACTGTGTGCTGCCTGAGAGTTTGTTTTAATAATGAGTGTTTGTTTGTTTCCGGTGTGTTGTATGTGGTGAGCACACTTGTCATGCCTGTGCTTAAGATCAAAGACCCATGTCATGTTTCCTTCACCCATGTCATGGATCAATCTCCTCCTTTGTTGGACGGTCTCACTGAACCTGCAGGTCATTGATTTGGCTTTTCTGGCTTCGTTTACTTGCACGGCCCTGGGATTACAGGCACATGTAGCCATACCAAGCTTCTGCATGGCTCTAGGCTAAGTCCTTATGTGGCAGGTACTTCACTAGTGGAACTGTCCTCAGCCTGTATCTGCCATTCTTAACTGAGAAGCAAGGGTCTAAAGGAAACAGGGTGAACGTAGAGAAAGGGTTAGCAAGCGGCCATCCACATTGAGAGATCATAGTACCTGAGCTGAGTCGGATGTGTTCTGTCTGTTGCTTCGAGAGATACTGTGATCATAATCAGCTTAGGGAGAAAATGTCAATTGAGCAGGCCAAACCAGGCCGTGGTGGTCCATCAGCGACGGAAGTCAAGGTGGGAATCTGAAAGAAGGCTTGCTTGTTATTTCACACAGCAATTCTTCTGATGGAGGAACTCATAGCCAACCAAGGAGGTCCAGCGGGAACCGTGGAAAAACTCTGCTGGCTCACTTACAGGCTGGCTTATGTGCAGGACCACCTCCCTGAGCATGGCATTGCCACAGTGGGCACGCTGCCAGTTAACAGTCAAAACCTTCTTCCACAGACATGCCCAAGGCTCTACTTTGAGATGGCTCCATGCTGTGATGAGTTGACAGGTAAAGCCAGCCCGGGGTGCTGGACAGATGGCCCCAGTGGTTAAGGGCGCTTGTTCATGGAAAGGACTTGGGTTTAGCTCCCATACCCACGTGATAGCTAACGAGCATCTAGAATTCCCCTTCTGAACTCGCCAGACACATGTGGTGCACATTGTACATGCAGACACGTAAACTAACAAAGTACAAGCTAACCAGACAGGGCTGAGGATCAGTGAGGTCTGTCCCAGGATCAGTGCACGACCCTGAGGTGACTGGCTGGAGACTGCTCTGGAGCAGCGAGGAGGGCCGGACGGCAGCTGGAGGCACACTGCCTGAGCCTAACATCTTGGGCTTGACCTTTCACCTCATCAGCCTGTTGAGGCCCTTGGTGTGCACACTTGACCATGCACGCACACGCACAGCCCTGAATGGGCAAGCAACACCCTGTCTTAATGTGTAAGGCAAGGAGTGATGCCTGAGTTGACCTCTGTCCTCCATGCTACACCGTAGGACATACTCGCTCACATTCAGATAAACATGCATGCACACACAGATATTAAAAAACAAACAAACAAACAAACAAACAAAACGTGTTCATCTCCAAATGACTGTGTGTTAAAATCTTGTGAGTGTGTGTTAATTTCCCAAGCCCTCCTGAGGCACATTGTTAAAGGAGTTCTACAATAAGCAATAAATGCAGCCTGTTCCTTGCAGATATGTATCTACATTATCTAACTGCATGAAGTCTTCACTTGGGCAGTGTCCGCACAAGCACCAGCGTTGTTTTCAGAATGGCCTCTGGGTACTCAAGATTTGCGAGTGCTGACAGGGATGCTCAAGAAGTTTGGGAGAATTTCTAGGCCTCTTCCCACAAAGTAGAATTCCAATTGCCCGACATTCCATCTAAGTTGCTGGGGAAATCTTCTGGAAGGGTGCAAGATCAGGAAAGCCAGCTTGCCTTTCCAGCTGATTCTGAGGCTGATAGGAATAGCTCTGTGTTGACTCTCAACTCCACAAACAGGCCCGCTGTCCAGTCATCTCTTCCTCGGTAGAATGCTGACGGTACCCTTGCTATTGTGTCTTAGTTATTCTGAATATAACCGTACAGGGAGAATGAACTAGGTTGTGAGATTTAGAAACTCTTTCTCTTTTCTTGGTATTTCCCTTTTACTTATTTCTCCTGCCTCGCTGTTCTTCATAGGCTTTCAAGCCCTTTATTGAATAAGAATCAAGATAACTGATTGCCTTGTTCCTATGTTTAGAGGAAATACTTTTTTGTTTTTCCTGTATTTGTTACTTAGCCCCTTTAGGATGTTGAGGTGTGTGCCTGTTATTCTCGGTTTTTCTGGCTCTTTTATCTTGAAGTGATGTTTAATTTTGTCAAGACCATCCACATTATTGAGGTGAACATGTGATTTCTCTTTGGCTGACATACCGGACTCTTTTATTCTTGGGATGAAACTAACTTTTATTTCCCCCCCACACCCCGTGGGTGGGTTTTTGTTTGTTTTTTCTGAGACTGGAACTTACCTGGCCTAGAACTCCTGCTTTTGCCTCAAAAGTGCTGAAATCAAAGGCGAGCACCAACCACACCTGGCCCCACTGTGTATTAAAAAGATTTCGTTTTTAAGTTTCACTGTGTGTATGCCTATGTTTGTGTGGGTGCTGGTGCCTGAAGGGCCAGAGGAGGGCGTTAAATCTCCTGGCACTGCCATTCAGGAGGTTATCATCCACCTGGCGTGGGTATTGGGAACCCACCCTGATCCTCAGCAAGAACAGCACAGCGCTTAACCACTGAGCCATCGCTGTAAGCCCTAAGGTGCGATTCGCAAAATACACTGTTCAATTTGGGAAACTAATGTTTTGTTGAGAATTTTTTTTATCTGTATTCATCAGTGAAATTAGTTTGTGTGCGTTTATCTGGATTTTATACAGGGTTAATAGAATAGCTTCATAGCCATTTCTCTGTAATCACCACAACTAACCGCAAGCGAGGTTTGCCTCAGGAGCTGTTTCCCTTTCTATTATGAGTAGTTTGAGAAACACTGGTGCTAATTCTTAAAGTATGACGGGGCTGAGAGATGACTTAGCCATTGACGGATGCTCATGCTGAGGACTCAGGTTTGGTTCTCAGCACCCACGTGGTGGCTCGTAACTGTCTGTAACTACAGTTCCACCCTCTTCTGACCTCCAGCACCTAGCATGCATGTGGTACACATACATGTATTTATGCAGGCAAACACATGTAAATTCTATAAATACTATTCAGAGATACACCAGTTTGCTGCTGGCATGCTGGGGGGTGGTGGCAGGAAACAGTGCATAAGCCATTATTTTCTTATAAGAGCAGAAAGCTTGGTGTGCGCAGTAAGAACTTTAGTCCATAACATGTAGTGGTCTCAATCTGGTCTGAGGTGTTTCAGAGGCAGCACACAAACACCTGTAATCCCAGCATGCTCCGTGGGAGATGGGAGGCAGACAGAACCCTCTGAGGGTTTCGGGTGCGCTATCCTGGCTAGTGTCACTGTAGCTGGCAGCCCAAACCTGGGAGAGCCAGCCTAAAAATGAGGTGGGCTAAAGTCATACAATTGCCAACTTTATTCAGCGTACCAGACAGTTTATACTCTTGAGGGTTAGGCAATGTCGTATGAGCAAGTTCCCTAGAGTGCAAGCTGTATACCGTCACAGGGCAACCCATCCTTGGAAACATCATCTGAGCAACAAGTAAAGTGCAGCCGAGTGTGGTGGTGCACTCCTGTAAGTCAGCACTCGGGGAGGCAGAGGCAGGCAGCTCTCTGAGTTGGAGGCCAGCCTGGTCTACAAAGTGAGTCCAGGAGAGTCAAAGCTACGCAGAGAAACCCTGTCTCGGGGAGGGGAAAAAAAAAAAGAGCAAGTAAACAGCAATGTGAAATCTGGAACAACATGTGTTATGGAGGAACAGGTTACAAGACTCTTGTTTTTTCACAAGCTCTCAGAAGTCTCACACAGCCTCATCCATATGCTGTGTTCCATCCAGCTAGCATAGCAGACCTGCTGGTGTGTGCAGACCACAGTGTTATGTGCATGTGTGTGCTCAGAAGCAAGCTTCTGTAACAGCAACACAGCTGCACGCCGGAGAGACTAGGCTTCTTCACATGCTTGATCTTAAATTAGCCTGTGGTTATTGCATGTCAGAAACCTGTCAGTCATTGGAGTCCTGACCAGTACATCGAGACAAATTGAAACCTTTGTTTTGATTTGCTTTTGTGGTTTTGTTTGTTTTGTTTTTGTTGTTGCTGTTGAGGCAAGGTGTCTCTGTGTGGCCTGGCTGTTCTGGAACTCACAATGTAGACCAGGCTGGCTTCAAACTCTAAAGATCCACCTGCCTCTGCGGAGACACAAAGAAAGCCAGTCATTGTAGAGGTGAGTTTTGTCTCTTTGCTTGAGGGGCTCAGCCAGATCTGTAAGAATTGTGGTGTACGTCTCTCGACATCTCTTGGCATGGTTTGCACATCCGGACTCAGGCAGGTATTTGAACATCCGCCAGAGTAGCTATTCTCCTGCCTGGGCATCTGTGCTGTCAGGGCGATAACACAGAACAAACCGCAGATTGTGGTCATAAACTCACCTACAGCAGAACCCTTTCTGCAATGTGAGGTAGAAATGTCTTCAGGATACAGAAAATAGATGTGCCCTCCTGGCCCCATCATTACTGCAGCCAATTTTTTCCTGGCCCCACACCTCCCCTCTCCCCTTCTGGAGCCAGTGTCTGTCGCTGTGGCTTGCCTGGAACTCACTGAGATCTGCCTACCCTTGTCTGCTTCGAAGCTGGCTTGTTGGTAATCCTTTCCATTGAGTTATTAAACCGTATGTTCCAAGCTTTTTATTTTCAGTTTTTTAGAATCCCTCTCTGAATTTCTCACTGAAGTTGAATTTTCATCCAAATTGTAAATTGACATCATCTGAAGTTTCTGGAGGTTATGCGTTATTAAGACGAAGTATTTACTGTTGGGTGTATGTGTGTGCCTCTGAATATATGATTACGTACCTCGGGCAAGCAGAAGCCTGCAGAGGTCAGGAAGAGCAGGTCGGCACCCTTCATTGCTGAGCTATCTCTCTAGCCCCCACTTATTTATTTGCTTGTTTACTTATTTATTTGATCTCACTATGTAGCTGTGACTGTCTGGAACTCACTCTGTAGACCAGGCTGGCCTGAACTCAGAGATCTGCCTGCTTCTGCCTCCTCATTGCTAGGATTTAAAGATGTGTACCATGATTGCCTGGCTTCCATTTATCATTTTTTAAAATTAGGCTTTCCAGTTGTTTATGTAGCAATTCAACCAGCATAATATCATTGCATCCAGCTATTGGAGTGCTAAGACCCAAAACAAAATAAAAATTAATAAAAAGAAAATAATAATAATGTAATAATAATAAAAAGGTAAAATGTTGAGTATGAGTGTGTGTGTGTGTTGAAGGTAGCAGCATCTTTCAGGTCTTCTAACCCTGCAGTCTGCCAGCCTTTTGGGTAGGATTTACCCCATCAGTAGATGGAGTTTACTGCAGTTCCTCTTGGCTCCCACTGGGCTGAGCTCCGGGCTGGTCACTAGTAAGTTGCCGGGTCGATGCTGATTAATTTCAGAACTTGCTGATCTCCGTGCATCAGGACCTGCTGCTGCTCTGCCTCCAGTATGTATTGTAGCCTATAACCTGTTTGGGTTTTCATCCTCTCCGCCCCCCCCCCCCCGGCCCCAGGGCATCCCCTTCTGTGCACCTAGAGGTAATAACACCCCCGGCTGAAGGGAGTCAGAGAGTGGGGTCAGCAAGAATTCTGCGTGCAGGAAGAGAGGAGGGGACCGTTTGCTCTGCCTGTTAGCACTTTCAGACCCACCCAGCAGCAACTGCCCCGATGGGGAGGAGGCTGGAGAAATGTGCAATCCAAACCTGTGCTCAGAGCTTTCTGTTTCCATGGTAACAGCGTGCGTGCTAACGGCTTGCCCCTCACCACAGAGCACTGCAGTCCATGAGCACTGCATTCTCCAGCCCAGGCTCCCTCTCCAGCATGTTCCTGCCCCTCACTGTGCCTATACCTGACCCTCCCCCCTTCTGTGCTTTTGTGGCTGTGTCCATGGCAACGCAACGGCAGGGCGTTCCGAGGATCCCTCACATTGATTGCTGCTTGTTTTCTGGTCCCCAAAAGGGCTGGATCTCAAACATTAGCCCTTTCTCAATATGGTGGCTAATTGTGCAGTGCTTTGGGATCTGGGGGCGGGGGGTGATAAAATCGGTCACATCTTCAGACCCTGCCTTCCACATGGGCTGAGTCATCTTCACTCACCAGGACAACCCTCAGCCCTGAAAGCTCAGCTTTAACTGACTCCCAGTGGAGTGGCCCAAGACCTTGTTAAAGTGGCATTAAACATCCCTTTTTGTCCTAGCAAGCCCGGCCTGTCTTGTAGTGTAAGTCCAGTTCACCCCACCCCTTTCCATGCTCCATTCTGCCTCTGATTTCATCCGAATAACAGCTCCTCTCTGCGGTCCCACAAATCACAAGCCAGAATCACAGCAGAGGTTGCTGCTCACCTGTAGTTTTGTGGCAACTGTCCAGCTGTCCTCGCCTGGTCAGAAGCCCACCAGCTCTGGGCTTCACCATAGTGAAGTCTCTTGATGCTTCCTGCCAAGTGTCGTTTTACATAAACTGCATATGGAAATAGGGTTCTGGATCTGGCTGCTCTGCGTCTGTAAGGCTCTCAGGTCAACCACGTGAACACCCTGGTGGAGATGGCTCAGTGTGCTGGCTGGGAAGGTGTCTGGTGGCGTTTGTGGTGCTGGGGTCAGCCTCAGAACCTTGTAGGTACTATGCAAGTGAGTGCTCTACACCGAGCTCTTCCTGCAACATAGATCCTAAGGTGCATTAGAGGTTGAGAAGCACTGCCTTTCTCTTCATTTTCTCATCACATGATGGAAGTCTTAAGATCCTGTTATGGCAGTATGTGCTAGAATGGTCCAAGTCTTATCCAGGGTTTGCTTTCACTTCCATCACAGGAAGGAGTTGGGCATGGGAACAGTCTACCAGGGACTGTCTCTTTCAGCAGATCTAGACCCAAGTCTCAAGGCTCCTGCCATGGCCTTCCTTCCTCACGAGGATGCTAGCCTGAGATACACGATGTCCTGGCTTTCTCTCCTCCTCTGTCTGAATGGAGCCATCTAAGAACCACAGCTTTATGTTAGGCTCCAACCTTCCAGACGACATATCATAACCAAGACTCAGCAAATACAGTTCCTTCCTCACTTCTCAGTGTGAGGAATTCTCATTTTTATTTATTTTTTGTTGTTTTGAGACACGACCTCACTCTGTAGCCCTGACTTGTGGGGAACTTCATATACAGGCCAGAGTGGCCTGAACTCACAGAGATTCAGCTGCCCCTTGGAATGCTGGCATTAAAGACAAGTTATCACCACACTCGGCCAGTGTGGGAAACTCTTACCCTCATGTGTCAGGAGTATGAACACTGGAATGTGTCAGCTCTGAAGCCAGGCAGGACATGCCCCAAATAACTCGGCAAAGAGGAAGAGCAAAGCTTTATGTTGCCACAGGATATGTGGTCACCATCCTTGTTGCTCTGACCAAGCGTTTGGCAAGCAGCGGCATGAGGAAGGGTGGGTGGGCTTAGTCTGGCTGTATGGTTTGGCAGGATACGGTCTGTCATGGCAAGACCGAATAGTAGCTGGAGTTGGCGGTGACGGACGACATTGCATCCCCAGTCAGGAGGTATACATGCCCAATTCATGTTGTCCTTCATTCGGTGTAGGACCCAAGCTGGTGTGTGGTGCTGCTGACGGTGGGGTGGGTCTTCCCAAGTCCACTAACCTCATTAAATAAATAAAATAAATCCCACGTTGGGTGTGGTAGGACGCCTTTAATCTTAGCACTCTGAGTGTGAAGCTTGGTCTATGTAGCAACCTCCAGTACAACAGGGACATGCTCTCAGAAAAACCAACAAAAATGGGATTTAATGAAGAAGAAAGGAAGCCAGGCACGGTGGAACACGCCTGTAATCTCAGCACCCAGGAGGCAGACACAGGTAAATCTCTGTGCGTTTGCGGCAAGCCTGGTCTACACAGCAAGTTCCAGGACAGTCAAGGCTACACAGAGAAATCCTGTCTCAAAAAGAGTGAGAGAGAGAGAGAGAAGAAAATCCCTCATAGATCTTTCCCCTTGATGATTCTAAGTCCCATCAAGTTGACAACCAAGATGATCCGCCACACTCACTACCCAACCAAAAGAGCCCTTTGATTCTCTGAAGTCGTAACTGTCTTGGAAATGGAGCCAGTCTGAGCTGTCTATTAACAGCTAAAGAAGACGTGGTGTACATGCACAGCGCATTTCTGTGCACTTGTAAAAGACCCAAAACTCTCCCAAGCAGGACCCAAACTTAAAGCTTTATATACATATACAGTGTATGAGTGAAAGCACGAAGTAAGAAATCTTAAGAAAGGGTGGAGAGCCATGAATTGGGGAAGGTGGCCACCTGGGCAGAGGAGGAACCAGCAAGAGAAGATCAGTTCATGGGGTGGAGGGGAAGGCAGCGAGAGAGGGGAATGAGTTAGGATAAAGAGCAATGACGCCCATGAAGATGACAGCAGCCGTGGGAGCCCACACCTTCAATCCAGCGCAGGGGAAGAAGCAGGTAAACCCAAGTCTGAGGCCAACCAAGGCTACACAGAGAGACCCTGTCTCCAAAACCAATCTTGACAATGACTGAAAGATAGAAATGATATATTAAAAGAAAACAAAGCCTATGGTTTTGTGTGCTAGCCTAAAACATTTAAACAGTTGCCTCTGTGCCAGGCCGCGTGGCGTGGAATGGCTGGCTGGGTTTTGTTCACGTTTCTATTGCCGAGACCCGCTTCCAGCACGTTCCCAGGATGGCAAGTTTCTTTCATTTGTATAAATACAGGCATGAGCCATCGTCCTTTGAAAAGGTATTTTCTAGCACTGATTACGGGATTTCCTCTGACCATCTGGTGATATCATGCATACTAAACTTCAGTTTAAGCTTAACTTTTAACGTCCGTCTCCTGCCACAGCTGCACACAGCCAAGCACACCAGACGCCTACCAACACAGTCAAACAGCAAGCTCCAAACAAGGCGGTTTGTTCCCAGTTAAGAATTCGGAATACATGGTGGCTCACAACCATCTAGCAAGAGATCTGGCGCCATCTTCTGGCTTGCAGGTGTAATGCAGGAAGAACACAGCACACATAGTAAATAAATCTTTAAAACAAAAATTTTTTTTTTTCCAGAATACAGCTGGGGACACTGGGGGCCGACACCTTGGATCCCACGCATCGGGATTCTCTGAGTTTCAGGCCAGCCTGTTCTACAGCGTGAGTGCCAGGACAGCCATGCTACATACACAGAGAGACCCTGTCTCAAAAGAATTCAGAACGCACATGAGTTGAGGAACTCGGAGGCAGAGGGCGGTGTGACCCACAGGTGTGAAGCGATCACTTCATTTGAGGGCCTCCATCACAGCGGCAGCGATCTCTGAGACACTTTTGTCCACGCTGATTTGGATGACGTTTTCGGGAGCTGACGGGGGCTCCAGAACACTGAACTGGGACTGCAGTAACTCGGGTGGCATAAAATGTCCTTCCCTTTGGAGCAAGCGACCAGAAATGATCTCAAAGGACCCGCAGAGGTAGACCACCACGAGCTTTGCTCCAGCCAGCGGTTCTTCCTTTGCTGGCTCATCACTTGGCGCATGCGCATCACCACTTCCTTCGATCAAGATGTCCCTGTACATTTTCTTCAGGGCCGAACACGCTAGAACAACATGCTGTCCCAGGGCCACATCTCTGTTTCCAAAATATAAGAAACAACCACACACACACACCCAAAAGGATGAGGGCTGCAAAATGAAGGCATTAAGAGGCTGTTGATTCCAGGCAGTGGACTAGTCTCTGCCAATGTACAGTATTACTTGAAAATGGAGATTAAGCATTGGGTGTCCCCAACTTTAAGGTGAAGATCTATCATCAGCGAACGAAATAATCCCCAGGCATCAGTCCCTCCCTTGTCAAACGGGCCCGTACAGAGCTGACTGCGTGCCTGGTGAGCTAAGAGGATGGTACGCTCCACCTCATGGGTGCATCTAGCTGTGTTTTCAGACGTGATTTTTCTTTTTAATTTTTACTGGATTATATTACGACCAGATGACTTCATACCTTAGTAAAATGTCGTGCAAGCTGCACAGCCATGGAATCCTGTCCTGAAATTAGAACAGACTCAAAGTAGTTTTCCCAGTATTGCTTATACAGAAAGAGTTGTACAGCCGCAAAGGATGACCTTACTGGTTATGGGAACTGGGCATGAACAGGCTGGGGGAGGGAGATAGGGGGAGGGAGCCAAGTCCACAGGTCCACAACCACAGAAACATGGCCATGGTTCTGGAGTCAATGGCTGTCACATCTCCTCCCAGCTCCCCGTGGTGTCTTTGATGCTCACAGGCCCCATACTGTGGCTAACCTATTCCTTCAGCGCATCTGCTAAGCTCAGGACCCACAGCAGAGCTCTCCCAGCCCTCAAGTTACCATCCTCAGGTACCATTTGAACTGGTCTTCCGAAATGACTCTTGCATTACCTGTGCTTAGCCAAGCTTACCACATCCAAGCACTAACAGAGATGGAAAGCATGAAACTGTCATTATAAACTCGTTAATTTTAACTCCCTGGATACAGTTTTCTTTCTAAGTTTTAGTTATTTTATTCTCTGAGTATTTTGCCTGCCTGTGTCTAAGGGCACTGAGGACACACAGTGTCCACGGAGGCCAGAGAGGGCTGGGGAATCCTCTGGAACTGGAGTTACAGGCAGCTCTGGGCTGCCACGTGGGCGCTGGGAACAGAACGCCAGACCTCTGCACAGCAGCCAGTGTTCTCAACCATTGAGCCGCTCATCCAGCCTCTCGGCTGTGTTCTCTAAAGAAGCTCCCGGGGCTGCTGCGTAGCAGAAGGTGACTCAGCCCGGAGTCCCACTGTCAGCCAAGAAAGCTCTACCTTCCGTCCTGGCTTCTGTGAAGTGTTGCCTGCCTTCCCCACACCCCGCTCCCTGTTTTGCATTTGAACAGCTCAGGTTCACTTCTCAGAACACCTGCCTTTGGTGGACTGTCAAGACCTTCAGCTCAACAGGCAAAGTCTGGCCGCTGAGGCCTCCTGGAGGAACGGGCTAGGGGCTGAGATAGGAAGGAAGGACATGGGTCACTCAGTGAAGGAGGAAATCATTCCAGATGGCCAGGGGACAGTGGACACAAGCCCTGTGAGGAACGAATGGGGCCATGGGAGGGACAAAGTGGCTGTGTGGCTCCTGTGGAGATGGAGGAGTACCTAATACATTTCTAAAGAGACGAAATAACCTAAAATCAGCTAAAAGCCTAGAGGGCCTCAGAAGAGTGGTGTGGTGTGGTGGTTTGAGGAAGAATGCCCCCCACCCCCGCTGTAGACTCAGATGTTTGAATAGTTGGTACCCAGTTGATAGACCTTTTGGGGAAGGGTTAAGAGGTGTGGCTTTCTTGGAGGAGCTGTGTCACTGGGATCAGACTCTGAGGTTTCAAAAGCCTTGTGCATTCCCAGTGTGCTCTCTGCCTCCTGTTTCAGACCGATGTGTTCTGTTTCTGCTGCCACACCTTTGCTCCGTGACCTCTGGAACCTCGAGCCCAGTTAAATGCTTTCTTTTTTATAAAATGCCTTGGTCACGGTGATTCGGCAACAGAGCAGTGAGATGTGTGGCCACATCTGAGTTTGCAGTGGGGTTCACCAGAACAGTGTCTGGGAGATGAAAGGACCCGGGAGGCGCTAACTTCCCTGTGTGAGCACAAGGAAGTCTCTGCCTTACAGATCAAAACTCTGCAGCCAGCTGTGGCAGGCTGGGCAGAGGTGGCTCACTCCAGGGGGGCTGAGCTCATGGAGAAGTTGGGGGTCTAGGCTAACAGACATGGAGGTGTTTGTTACACAGATGTCTGGCGCCCGGCGCCAGTGTTACCTGGTCAGTCAGTGGTACCCCGTTCTGCATCTTCATCCGATTCTCTGCAGAGTGGTAATCGTCGGCGTCATAGAATTTCCATCCCAGCTTTACAACAGAGGGAAAGATATATGCAGCGTCAGCAAGGCCCATGTGACAGTCACCAGGAGCTTACTGGGGGTGGACATCACTAGTCTGAGGCTGACCTTCTCACTGACCACTCTCATGCACTACCAGGAAGAAACCTATACTGCCATGCTAAGGCATCTGCACAAACCATAAGCCAGAAGAAAGGGAGAAAGCAGTGGACAAGAAAGCAACAGATAAAGGACTTTACCTTGGAGGCCAGCAGTGCACCCACCGTAGATCTGTGGAGAGAATACAGATGTTTCCGTTTCTGCCCAACACGTGAAAGTGTCAGCTGTTTTGAGATTCCTGAGAGATGAACAGTCATCACAGCTGGTACTAAAATGCAGGCCCCTCTGTGGCCCTAAAGCAGAGATGCCCTTAACCTTGAGTCTACAGAGATCGCGTCCACGGTCCTTAGGAATACCAGTGAAAGTGTATTATCCAGAAAGCAATGTATCAGATCTAATTAAAACACTGAGCCAGGTGTAATGGCACATGCCTGTTATCCCAACACTTGGAGGCAGAGGATCTCTGTATGTTTAAGGCCTGGTCCACATAGTGAGACACTGTCTTGTTTGTTTTTTCAAGACAAGTTTTCTCTGTGTAGCCTTGGCTGGCCTACATTTGCTTTGTAGACCAGGCTGCCCTCAAACTCACAGAGATTCTCCTGCCTCTGCCTCCAAGCACTGAAATTACAGGCGTGCGCCATCTTGCCCAGCTGAGACACTAGCTTGAAAAACAAAACAACACCCTCCCCACCACACACAAAAAAACCACAGAAAGTTTTTTCTCAATAATCAGTGTTTTGTAGCTATTTGTGATGGTGTGTACCTATAGTCCAGGGCATGAGAGGTGGACACAGGAAGGCGGAGAGCCGGCTCTCAGCAGTTTGGATAGCACACTGAGATGCTGACTCAGAAAACTCAAAAACAACAGAGAATCAATGTTTTAGGCCCTGCTTTGTACATGTTTATCTTTTGCGAGAGAATATGGAATGAACAGCACGGTTGTTTTATCAAAGACTTGAGGGGATTGTTTTTTAAAAAAGATACTATTGCATTTGTTTTGTGTTGGCCAATTTGTGGGCATGGGGCCTGCCCTGAAGTGTGGTTGATACATCTAGTGAAAGAGGGGTTTAATAAAAAGTTTTAAACCCAGCAGCACTGTGTAAAGCTCAGGGGCCCATTAAATATGCAAAGTGTCGTTTGTTTACCAGATACACACAAGGGCTGGAGAGCTGGCTCAGCAGTTAGACCACTGGCTGCTCTTCCAGCGGCCCTGGGTTCAGTTCCCAGCACCCATATGGCAGCTTGCAACCATCTGTAATTCCAGTTGCAGGGAATATGATGTCCCCTTCTGGCTCCCTTGTACAGCGCACCTATGTGTTACTCAGACATACATGCAGGCAAAAAACCCACACACATAAGACACACTTAACAGACAAGCTCAGTGACTCAGCACCTGTTAGTGCAAAGCACTCCAGGACGAGAGAGCTGGTGATGGTCATCACTAATGACTGTCCCTTGGCTAACTGGGCTTCGCAGAGGAACTGAGCCACGGTGTTGTCCACGTGCCTCTAGGTTACCCAACCAACTGAAAGAACACTCCATCATTCATTACGAATGTGGGTGTCTCGCCTGCATGTTAGTGTCCCACCTGTGTGCAGTGCCCGTGGAGGTCAGAAGACATTCTAGAACTTGGGGTATAGCCCATTGTGAGCCACCGTATGGGTGCTAGGAACTGAACTCAGGAGTTCTGCAAGGGCAAGCAGTGCTCTTAACCGCTGCACCAACTCTGCAGCCCCAATTCAGCCAATTTTTATTGAACATGTGTCCCCCACCAGTTCCCAGATGGCAAAGATGAAACCACTGTAATGTTCTACGACTAAAGGTGAGTGCCACCATATCTGGCCCAAACCAGAGTTTTGTACAGAAAAAAAAATCATTCTTAAGGTCAAATTAGATTAATAAAATAATAATTTATGAATAAACATGCGAGCCACCAACTGCAGTCTAAGAGAAGAGCCGAGTATATTTGAGTGTCAACTGGGAGGAAGGAGGAAGAAGAGAAAGGAAAAACCCACTGTCCCTGCTCCTCCAGGGGAGAAGGATGGAGCAGAGAAAACTAGAGGACAGGATGCTAGGACACGCACAAGGGACCACAGCAGGGACGAGGCTCAGAAGCAATGGCCGGATCTAAGGTTACAAGCCAAACTTCATGGGCCATATGTCTCCCAGCTGGTCCAAAAGACACTTTCAAAGACAGTAGGCTGCCGGGAAGTCAGAGGCAGGAGGATGTCTGCGAGTTCAAAGCCAGCCTGGTCTAGAAACCCTGCGGCCACCAGTGTCAGCATGGCAGGCTTTTAAATCCCGGCAGGCCTGGTCTACAGAGTGAATTCCAGGACAACCAGGACTACACAAAGACTACTAATTTTGTTTGTTTCAAAAAACAAAATTAAGACGAATAGAAATAGAAATAGAATAGAATAGAATAGAATAGAATAGAATAGAATAGAATAGAATAGAATAGAATAGAATAGAATAGAATAGAATAGAATAGAATAGAATAGAATAGAATAGAAAGACAGTAGCCAGTGGAGGAGAGGGAAGGAATGCAGAAAAGCAATCTGAAAGGCTGAAGCTATCCCAGCAGTTGAGCCGGACCCCTTGCCGTCACCACCCCCCTCCATCTCTAGTGCGGAGTGAGTTCCCCTTAGTTTATCACCCCACAGTCGCTAACCCTCAACTGAGTTCTCATTCAGCTCCTCCATCGAGCCCCCAGCCCCAGAACTCTGTTTCTAAACCAGCCCTTCAAGGCCACTCCATCAGAAAGCAAACACCGCAAATACCCTCCGGCTCATCCACAAAGGACAGTCTGAGCACCTTCCGAGCGCATCGCTGGACAAGAGTGGCGGGGTTTCTCATGGGAAAGAGACTTGAGAACACAGTGAACCGGCTTCCCAATTCTACAGCAGCGGGATTCTCTGCTCTGCAGTTTCTTTTTGTTCATTCTGTGTGCTGAGACTGAACCCAATCAAACACGTCAATCAAACACGTCACCACTGAGCTGCACCCACGCTCTGGGCTCTATGTTGCGTTTCACTTTCAGTAGAAGAAATCTTGCAGTTATGCGGTGTCCACCAAACCAATACCTACCGCTTGCTTATTTCTGACCTGGCTGTACTAGGCTGCAAAGAAACTGCGTATTTTGCAGAGATCTAGCACTTTCCATGTGAAAGTTCCAGCTTAAGCAGGAGCATGGTCAAGGAAGACTACACCTTGCAGGGTGATCCTCACTTTTCAAAATATTATTCAGAAAACTCACTATCTGCCCAACCAGACAGAGCTTTGTAAAGACCCAGGACGAGGTCTGCTGGTTTAGGACTTTGCACCCTTCCACCTTGATTCTGCAAGATGCCGCCAGGCCCGGACTTGTAAGGCTGAAGGCTGAGAAGTGTGACACGCACCCCGCATTTCCTACGTCATAACTCTCCACTCTGTGCTCCAGCGGCCTCTTTACTCCGGGCCACCGTTCCCGGGCAGCTAGCCACCAACTACATGGCTCCTGCGTCTCGTGCGTGGCGACCCTGGGAGCTGCAACGGTGCAGAAGAGCAGGGGGGCTCGGCAGGAGCAGCAAAGGCAGGTCTCCGTGGGCTCAGGCCGCCCCACCGCCTCCCCGCTCCCGCCCGCCCGCCTGCCGCCTCCACGACCTACTTCCCGGAGCCGCTCACGCCCATCACTAGCAGCACCGTCGGTGCCTCCATCTCCCCGCTCCGAGGTTCTCAGCGCCCTTTTCCGGGCCAGGCCCCGCCCAGGCCCCGACGCCACAGGCCACGCCCCCGCCGCTCCTGCACTGACCGCTGGGTCGTGCAGCCGGAGGGCACCTGCTGTCGTTTCCAGGTGATTGTGTCCTGCAACAAGGAATCCACCCGGACTCACGGACAGTGGTAGAAATAGACACGCTTTACTAACAAAGACAGCAGTGAAGGACAAGGAGTCTGTGTGTGTCTCTCTCTCCCCTCCCTCCTTCCTCTATCTGCCTCCCTCTGTCTCTCCCTCCCTCTCTCTCCTCTCTCTCCTGTCTTCTTCCAGGTGAAGGCTACCCCGGAGTTATAGAGAGTTGCAAGCTGCTAGGGTAGATCCTCTGTAGGAGCAGAAAGTGCCCTAGAGCAGGTTGGCCTCGAACTCACAGAGATCTCCCCAGGGCTGGTTTAAAGGCTTGTGCCACTACTACCCAGCTTTATATATAATTTTTATGTGTACACATATTATATATATAATATATACATATGCATATTTATATACCTAATGGTGTGACTTCTGGGCCATATGGTACCTCTGATTTGAGAAAATACCAAAATGTTTTCCAAAGCGGTTGTGCCATTTACATGCCCACCAAGCAAAGCATGAGCCTTCTAATTTCTCCACGTCACCGCTATTTGTTGCTGTCACTTTCACGCTTAACCTAACCATCCTGATTGTCACTTTTTAAAACAAGATTTTTACTTTATGTATATGAGTGGCTCTCCTGCGTGTATGTAAGTGC
>CM053743.1:46117348-46157124 GCA_028658305.1 Pachyuromys duprasi | reverse complement strand
AAAAAAAAAAAAAAAAAAAAAAAAAAACCAAAAGAAAACAATGCACACATACACACAATCTACCTAAGATGGGATGGGGTGGGGATCCAGGGAATCATGGCAGCCACTTGACAAGTATGAGCCCAGAGACAGGAGCTCAAGCAGAGGCCATGAAGGAATGCTACTTCCTGGCTTGCTCCAAGCATTTTTTAAATCTTGCTTTTGTGTATCACCCATGACCACTTGCTCAGGGTAGCACTGTATACAGTGGCCAGTACCCTCCTGCATCAATCATTAATCAAGGAAATGCCACACACACATGGCTACAGGCCAAGCTGAGGAGGTGTTTCTCCATTGAGGTTCCCTCTTCCCAGATGACCCCTGCTTGTTTCAAGCTGACAAAAACCCACCCAGCACAGACATTGTGCTTCATGGAGCCTGCTGCGTGGGACTTCCTCTTGTGTGTACCCATGAGTGTTACTGATTCAAGCAAAGATTGTCAGAACAGTAATGGTGAGCAGAAGAGAGTGTCCCAAACCTACCACAGCCTGTGGAGACACATTATGAAGTCTTCCCATATCTGTATACACATGTATGGAAAACTCCTTGATTTGATGGACTGGGTTGATGTGCTTGGGAGTTTAGCTTTTGTTCTTCATCCTCATGTCAGCTTCAAGAGGTAAAATTCTAAGCGTGGTGCCTGAAAATATAAGAAATAGTGAAAGTATTGAAAGGAGTCCAAACCCTGTAAACAGCTTTTCCTTGTCTCCTGGCCAGTTTGAGCCAGCTGGGAGACACCATTCCTGGGGAGAGGTAACTAAGGGTACATGTGGCCATAGCTGCATGGCCCAGTGCCATAGGAGCTTCTGGCACTCATCTGGGCTTGGTGACACACACCTTTAATCCAGCCCTCTGGAGGCTGAAGCAGGCAAACTCTCTGAGTTCAATGCTAGCCTGGTCTACAGAGAAGAAAGAGTGAGTGAGAGAGAGAGAGGAAGGAAGGAAGTCAGGAAGGAAGAAGGAAGGAAGAGGAAAGGAAGGAAGGAGGAAAGAAAAGGAAAGAAAGAAGGAAGGAAGGAAAGAAAGAAAAAGAAAAGGCAGGTGGATCTTTGAGTTCAAGGCCAGCCTGGTCTACACAGTAAGTTCTAGGACAGCCAGGGCGACACCTCAGAAATGCAAGGGTAGAGAGGTCTCTTCATATCTACTTTCAAACAGTTCCACCAAAATGATAGTAAGAGTCACACGAAGGGCTCATTTTCTGAATTTACAGGGTTTCTCTACATAGCCCTGGCTTGAAAAAAACAAAAAGAGCATTTTTTTGGTTTTGATCTTAGGTGAAGGATATCGGACTGATTCAAATGGTCCATAGCAGCAAAGTATTTGCCTCATGCAGGCTCTGAGAGGCTCTTTGCCAGCTGCGGATAGACTGGACTTTGCACAAGGAACCCAATGACCTAACCAGCAGGAAGTAGCCAAAAGAACTCTGCCCTCTCTCCCCACTAGCCTCCTTTCTATCCTACCCATTACTGGGGTGTTGGAAGGGATTGAGGCCTAAGTAAAAGTAGAGTTAAAAAGTAACACCAACATGTACCTATGGGTGTTATTAATTGAAACAAAAATCGCCAGGTTGGGACAGCAACAGTGAGCAGAAGAAAGAGTATACCTGACTGATCTTTGTAAACCAGGCTGATCTTGAACTTAAAAATTCCATCTGCCTCTAGGCCTGACCCACTGCACCCTCACCTATTTTTTTATTTTATGTTTATTTTGAGACAGGGTCTCACTATGTAGCCATGGCTGGCCTGGAACTTGCTATGAGAACCAGGCTGGCCCTGAATTTACAGGTATCTCCTGGCCTCTGCCCTCTTGAGGGGTAGGATTACAGGCCCGAGCCACCGCACCCAACAACTGAGGATCAGATTAAAAAAAAAAAAAAGATGTATTTAGGCACAGAGAAAAATACCTGCTATTATTAGCTTTCTGGGGCAAGAGAATGACAAGCTAGTGAGAGTCTCTGACATGACTATCCGAAGGGCCAAGATTATTAGCTTTTTAAACTCTGGGCCACGCCTTCTGCTGGCAGCCTATACAAAGGACATGGAAGAAGGAAGCTTTTGCTCTCTGCCTGCTTGTTCTTGCTCTCCCTGGCAAGCCCAGTCCTTCCCTGGCAGCAGATCCTTCTCCTTCAGGATTCCGGCATATACTGAAGACCAGCTGAGACATCCAGCCTCATGAACTGAACAACTACTGGATTCTTGGGCCTTCCATTGGTAGATGGTCAGTGTTGAACTAGCTGGACAGCCTGTAAGCCACTCTAAATAAAGCCTCTTTGTGTGTGTACGCACATATATTCAGTCTGCAAGTTTTGTTCCTGTAGAGAACCCTGACTCATGCATTGCATTAATGTACGAGTCCCCCAGACTGGGACTTATTTTCTCGCCATTTTGGAAGCTTCAGTGATGAAGGTGGGTTTTGGTGGAGCCTCTTTTCTGAGTTTGTGGAGGCCATCTTTGCCCTGTGCTTCTGCAGGGCCTCTTTTCTTGCCTGTGTAGGGTGAGATCCCAAGCCTCTCTTTTTAAGGATATTCCAGTCCGATCAGGTTAGAGTCCCAACTACGGCCTCATGTACCTTTAGTTACCTCTCCCCAGGAATGGTGTCGCTCAGCTAGCTCAAACTGGACTCAGCATAAAGGGGCCAGGAGACAAAGCAAAGCTGTTCATGGGGTTTGGACTCCTTTCAATACTTTTAACATTTCCTATATTTCAGGCACCATGCTAGAAATTTGCATCTTGAAGCTAACATGAGGATGAAGAGCAAAAGTTAAATCTGACCACATCAGTGCACCAAATTAAGGACACACACACACACACACACACACACGGGAAGACTTCATAATGTGTCTCCACAGGCTGTGGTAGGTTTGGGACACTCTCTTCCGCTCACCATTACTGTTCTGTACTGTCAGTCTTTGCTTGAATTAGTAACACTCATGGGTACACACAAGAGGAAGTCCCACGCAGCAGGCTCCATGAAGCACAATGTCTGTGCTGGGTGGGTTTTTGTCAGCTTGAAACAAGCAGGGGTCATCTGGGAAGAGGGAACCGCAATGGAGAAACACCTCCTCAGCTTGGCCTGTAGCCATGTGTGTGTGGCATTTCCTTGATTAATGATTGATGCAGGAGGGTACCGGCCACTGTGTACAGAGCTACCCTGAGCAAGTGGTCATGGGTGATACACAAAAGCAAGAAGAAACATTTTTGGAGAGGAGGCATGGTGACCAACACCTGTGATCCCAGAGCTCAGGGAGGCAGAGGCAGGTGGACCTCTGTGAGTCTGAGGCCAGCCTGGTCTACAAAGAGAGTCCAGGACAGCCAAGGCTACACAGAAAAACCCTGTCTCGAAAAACAAACAAAAAAATAAAACAAAAGACATTTGGAGCAAGCCAGGAAGCGGCATTCCTCCACAGCCTCTGCTTGAGCTCCTGCCTCCAGGCTCATACCTTGAGTTGCTCTGACTTCCCTTCATGATGGACTATAAGCTGCACAATGAAATGGGCCCTTTCCTACCTTAGTTAATTTTATTATTTTTCTATTGCTGGGAAGAGACACTATGGCCAAAGTAACTTAGAAAAGAAAATATCTGTTGTAGCAGGTGGAACCAGACGGTCAGAGTTTAGGATCATCATGGTGGGAGGTACCAGGCGGTCAGAGTTTAGGATCATCATGGTGGGAGGTACCAGGCGGTCAGAGTTTAGGATCATCATGGTGGGAGGTACCAGGCGGTCAGAGTTTAGGATCATCATGGTGGGGGGTGCAGGAGCAGGCAGGCTGGCAGAGTGCTGGGGCAGAAGCTGAGCGATCACATCCCAATCCAAAGTCATGAGGATAAGAGAGAGCTAACTGGAAGTGGTGTGGCTCTTGAAACCTGAAAGCCAGACCCCAATGACACGCCCACCTCCAACAGGGCCACACCTCCTAATCCTTCCCACACAGTTTCATTAACTTGGACCAAATATTCAACCATAGGGTTTGGGGCACCTGGAACAAAAGCAGGAGCTCAGTTTTCACAACTACAGAGCTTGGTGGAAGGTGCTTCTGAGACTGAAGAACTCCAGCAGCCAGGGTATTAGTTACCTATTTCTGTGTCAGAGTACAAAAGCAAGGAAGGAGGGAAAGGTTCATTTTAGTTGATGGTTTGTGGGGATCTCGTCCGTCATGGTGGGGGTGAGAGCGAGAGGCGGCTGGCAACAGCACATCTGCTGCCAAGTAGGACCGAGATGAACGCTGGTGTCTGCCTGATCCCTTCTCTGTTCACTCCATGACCCCAGCCCATGGGTTGGTGCTGCCCTCAAAGGAGGAGTACGCTCACTTTTCAGTAAACTTTTTTCTAGAAGCATCATCATGGTCATGCCCACATAGTCTTGCGTAGGTGATTCTAAGTCTAGTCAAGTGCACAACAGATTAACATCACAGTGGGTGTGGTGGCACGCACCTTGAATCCCAGCGCTGGGTGACAGGGGCAGGCAGGACTCTGTGAGGCCAGCCTGGTCTATGTAGAGAATTCCAGGACAGCCAGGGCTGTGTAAAAAACCCTGTCTGGAAAAATAAATAAGGCTGACCATCCCAGCAGATCTCATGTATCCTTGGGCAAGTTGACTGTTTGTGGGGCACTGTGCGAGTATGAGGACACTATGCAGCAAGAGAGGGGAGAAGCAAACCCTGAGTGGTGTGACGTGATCTTAGGACAGGCTTTGACATCTCTGGAGATGAGAGGAGAGGGCTGGAGTGGACAGGTTGGCTTCTGTCACTCAACAAAAAGACCCTGAGGCTCATAGCCTATGCTTTGACTTTTCCTTTGCCAAATATGCAGATTCGACCTGGGGTCAAACAGTGTTTTCTCTGCTCAACCAATGTTTTGCATCTGCAGTCATGCACCACTGAGACGCAGGGACATACAACTTTCTAAGAAGTGCTCCATTGGGTTACTTCAGTGTGCAAACACCATGGAATTATTCGTGCTCATTAAAGCTAGACAGCTCCAGCGACTCCAGGAGTGAAATCTTATGGGACTGTATACTAAACATTGACAGGAACACTACAATTACCCTCAGATGCAGTTGACTGGGCATATTAATGGCATCAAAGCAATAATATCTTCCTTAGGTTAAAAAATATTTTAAAAATTTGAGTTAAGAAGCAAAGGGATGCAGAAAGATGTGATCACGAGTCATCCCACTTGCAGTCTATTGTTTTTCTTTGACTCAACTCTTTATGTGCAAGAAGGTAGGATAGTACAGATAACAAACTTGGGCAACTTCATGTGGTGATAGCCTTGGTTTCTTCACTTGAATGACTGACATACACCTGTCGTGTGATGCTGTCCCTGAGAAAATGTCTGCTCACTCCCCAAAGGGAACCAACAGCAGACCAGATTAAGGAACTTGCCAAGGTTCAACTTGATAAACCAATGAGTTTTATCGGGGTTACTTACAGAAGCAGCTGTGTTCCAAAGATACTGGCATCACCAAGTGCCCACCTCAGAGTGGATGGTAGCTCAGGGAAGCTGGGAACCTGGAGCTCACCACACAGCTTCAAGCAGCTGTGGAGATCGAATCTTCGAGGCACTTCCACTGGTCTGAGTCTTCTCTCAGCACCACTTACTGCTTATAGTCTCTCAGGGGAGGGAGGAGCCTAGTGAATCTGCTGAGTTTCTGGGACTTCCTGAGGTTATTGCTTGTTTTTGTTTGTTTTTGGTTTTTGAGACAGGGTTTCCCTGTGTAGTCTTGGCTGTCCTAGACTTGCTTTGTAGACGAGACTGGCTTTGAACTTACAACGATCTGCCTGCCTCTGCCTCCCTGAGTGCTGAGATTACAGGTATGCACCATAGAGCCTGGCTCATTGTTTGCTTTCTTAATGGGCTTCCCTGCAGGACAAAATGCTTCACCTGTGCCTTAAGAAACTCCCCTCAAAGTTAGAAGGTTTTGTCTCAGAGGAAATTGCTACCCACCAAATCTTCATGATCCTTGTGAAGATTCAGCATCGTACTTACGGTCTAAGGTGGTGGGGTTCTCAACTGTCCTAAGGTAGTGATCCTTTAATAAATCCTTTAACCATAAAATTACTTCTGTTGCTACCTCACAACTGTAAGTTTGTTACTGCTATAAATCATATGTAAATGTGTTTTCTGATGGTCTTAGGTGACCTCAGGGGGGGGGGGTCACGACCCACAGGCTGGGAACCTCTGGCCTAAGGCACTGAGTAAGATTCCAGTGGACATGTGCAAGACCCAAGTAGAGAGCAGGGAATCATCTTGTGCAGTTGGGATCCCCGTGTTAGACAATCTGGTGAATGTGCTGGCGCCTTGATGTTCTGGGCTCGTCTCCTTGCAGTCTACTCTGTCTTCAACGGCTGGGTCGAAGCCAGCTTTCACATACGGGATTGTAGCTGGAGGGCCATCTGTATGTACCTCCTTTGACCAGCTGGCTGCAAGTCCTTTTGCAAAGGAATTGTAAGTGGCAGAGCAGCTGCCGGCAGGCAGGCAGAGCCACAGTGGATGGCTCCCTCTAGCGGCGATCTCCTTGCAGGCCTCAGATATTGGGGCCCTTTAGGCAGCTTGAGTGCTCCAGCTCTCACGTGGGCTGAGGCACGTGGTGTCCCTCAGCTGTGGACACAGCCAGTGGTACAGCTGTTGGCCTGGGTGTTCCCTAAAGACTTGATGGTGCTGTGAAGTTTTTCCAGTGGCTGGAGCCCGCGCTTTCTGTTCTGTGACTGTTGATAGCCTTCTCTTCTTCTCAGCTTTCTCTCCTACCGCTCCCACCCCCCACTGGCCATTCCTGATACTGCAGGAGGCATTGCTTCAGCGGCTGGTAGGTTTGCTGTCAAAGACCTGCCTGCTAACTGCGGGTGTGGTCCCGGCTGCCTGCTGCTCCTTTCATCCTGTTAGTGGGTCAGCTGCACTCGTAAAAGGTCACGGGACAGAAACTTGATTGGATCTAATGTTGCACGTGCGGCCCGGGAGTGTCTCTCAGCGGACTCACCCTGGGAACCTGGCAGTCCTGCTTACATTACCCACTCTTGACCACGATGTGAAGTCCTGCCCTTCTGGCCTAGGTCCTCTGGAGTTTACTGAGGCACCATAATAGTCTGGTATAATGTCCTCAGAGACCATGGTGTGTGTGTGTGTGTGTGTGTGTGTGTGGACCTAAAAGCCAGAACACAGGGAGGACTGTGAAATGCCATCTTCTAGTCTAGACACAGCCATTATTAACCACAAGCTGGCAGCAGCTGTGGATGCTGCCAGCATGCAGGCGGAGCCACAGTGGATGGCTCCCGGTACAAGGGCTGCTCAAGAATGGGCCCCTCAACAGTGAGGCATGGGTGGCAACGGGACTCAGGGTTCCTACCCTCCTCAATTCTGACCTGTTTGCCACTGACAGATTCAAGACAAGGAGCCGCCGCCTTGGTGTATCCACTGGTGACCTCGCCAGGGTCCAGTGGGTAGTTCCAATCCAATAATCGTGAACCTCAGAAAGGGACTGATAAGGAGGTGGCTTGACAGGCTTGGGAGAGAAATGTTAGGGAGAGAGCAATCAGAATTGTCAAAAACCAAGATCAGTAAAAATAAAGGCTTGAGGCTGGAGAGATGACTCAGAAGTTAAGAGCACTGGTTGCTCTTGCAGAAGAAATGGGTTTGGTTCCCAACACCCTAATGGCGGCTCACAATCATCTGCAACTCCAGATGTACTCCAGAATAGCTCCTTCCCTTGAATTTTCTACTTGTTATGCTAATATTTTAGCCTGCCAATGTTCAAACAGTTATGCCCCACATGCTCGAATGTAATTTCAGGGCAATAAAATTAATATCTTAAAAACTATTTTACTGCTTAAAATGTTTAAAAAGTTTTATGTAGGTGTGTGTGGGGGGGCATAGGCACATGAGAACAGTTACCACTGGAGCCGAGAGCTTGAATTAGGAGCCCCGACCTTCGCTGGGAACTGAATAGAATTCTGGTCCTCTGGACAGCAAGTGCCCCTAACCTCTGAGCCACTTCAGGCCCCTAGTTTTATTATCTTAAAATGGAAAAAATCAACCAACCAACCACATTTTCCTTGTATGTACACTGGCTTGTTTTGTGTGTCAGCTTGACCCAAGCTGGAGTCATCAGAAAGGAGCTGATTGAGAAAATTGCTCCATGAGATCCAGCTGCAAGGCATTTCCTCAATGGGGGAGGGCCCAGCCCATCGTGGGTGGTGTCATCCGTGGACTGGTGGTCCTGGGTTCTGTAACAAATAGGCTGAGCCAGCCACAGGGAGCAAGCCAGTAAGCAGCACCCCTCCACGGCCTGTGCCTCAGTTCCTGCTTCCAGGTTCCCGCCCTGTTTGAGTCCCTGTCCTGACTTCCTTCAAAAATGAACAGTGCTGTGGCGGTGTGAGCCGAATAAACCCTATGCTCCAGCTTGCTTTTCGGTCAAGGTGTTTCTGTCAAAGCAACGGAAACCCTGAGACGTGGTAGAAACTGAGATCTTGTCTGTGGACACCAAGCACAGCACCTGACACAGGTCCGTTCACAGTTATACGGATGTGCCAGAGGCTGGTCAAATGGCAGCGCGAACTGCTGCAGGGCACAGGGGCCACCGAGATGAGGAGGGAAGAAAGTAACGGTGGTAGGTGGGGACTGGGGACACAGCTCAGGCTCTAGTGAGGACCCCCTGGGTTTAATCACAAATGACGGCAGGGGGTGGAGGTGAGAACGAGTAAAAAACGGAGAAAATAACTTCACAGAATACGCCTGTAATCCAGCGCTGGGGGAGCGGGGGGCTATAATGTCCCGCGAGTTCAAGAGGCCAGCCTGGGCTAAAGCCCGTCTCAAGGCCAGCAGCGTTTAGATGGGGCACATTGACAACAGGAACACCGGCGAGCTCTGAACATGTCTGCAGGAGCTCGCTGCAGGAGAACAGGGAAGAGCGGCGCCTAGAGGTCAGCCCGGGCCGGGGCTCGGGCCCTGTCTGGGCCGCCAGGCCTGAACGGCTTTCGGCGTTCCGTTACTTGGGCGGGCGCGCTGGCACGGGGCATGAGTCACACTAGTTTGTTTAATCGAGCCACCAGCCCGCCGTAAACGGCCAATAACCGCCTTCGGGTCAGGCCTCGGCCCTCCATCTTGGTGCCGCCCGCGGGGAGCTGACGCCAGGTGCGGGCCGGGCCCCAACAGTCAAGTTTTCAAAAAGCCCGCGCGGGGGGCCCGGGCCGATCCGTTGGGAACGGCCAGGAGTCCCGCGAGGGCGCGCGAGGACGAGGCGCACAGGCGGCAGCAAGCTCCGCGCAGGAGGCGTCGGGCCAGCGCGCAAGAGGAGCGCGCCCGTCCCGCTGCCGCGGAAAACGGAAGTGGGCTCGAGGAGCTGTCGGTGATTGGCTGGCCGGGCACGTCCCTCAAGGGGCTGGCGCGAAGGCCACTGCGGAGTCGGGCCCGGGACTTCCGGCGAGGGGAGGGAGGGCAGGCTGCGGGAACAGCCGCGCGGCCGGCAGGAAACGCCCCGCGGCTGCGCGCGGAGAGCGCCGGCGGGCCGTCTCCCGGACACTGCGGGCCCGCGCCGAGTGCGAACGCGGAGGCCGAAGGGCCGGCGGACGCCCGGCGGCCCGAGGCCCGGACGGAAACCGCGGAGGGCGGGGAGGCCGCGGCCTAGAGCGGCGCTGCGGCGCGGTGGGCGGGACTAAGGCGAGCGCCGAGCCCATTGGCCGGCGGCCCCGGCGTCGCTCGTGACGCACCGCGCGGGGAGGGTGCGCGCGCCTTCAGCGGCCTCTTTGTGTGGCGTCCGGATAGGGGAGCGGAGGTGGCGGCCGCGGCGGCCCTGGTGGGGTTCCAGCGTCCTCGGCTCGCCCTCGGGCCGGCAGCGCGCCCCTTCCCTCCCCCTCCCGCCCCTTCCCCGCCGGTGGTGGCGGCGGCGGCGGCGGCCCGGCCCGGGCTCGGACGAGGCCTCGGCGACCGCTAACGGCGACGGCGACGCCGCGGAGCGCGCAGGGCGGGGGCAGGGCCCGGGCGGCCGACATGGAGAACTCGCAGCTGTGTAAGCTGTTCATCGGCGGCCTCAACGTGCAGACGAGTGAGTCGGGGCTGCGCGGCCACTTCGAGGCCTTCGGGACGCTGACGGACTGCGTGGTGGTGGTGAACCCCCAGACGAAGCGCTCCCGCTGCTTCGGCTTCGTGACCTACTCGAACGTGGAGGAGGCGGACGCCGCCATGGCCGCGTCGCCGCACGCGGTGGACGGCAACACGGTGGAGCTGAAGCGCGCCGTGTCGCGGGAGGATTCGGCGCGGCCCGGCGCGCACGCCAAGGTGAAGAAGCTGTTCGTGGGCGGCCTCAAGGGCGACGTGGCGGAGGGCGACCTGATCGAGCACTTCTCGCAGTTCGGCGCGGTGGAGAAGGCGGAGATCATCGCCGACAAGCAGTCGGGCAAGAAGCGCGGCTTCGGCTTCGTCTACTTCCAGAGCCACGACGCGGCCGACAAGGCGGCGGTGGTCAAGTTCCACCCGATCCAGGGCCACCGCGTGGAGGTGAAGAAGGCGGTGCCCAAGGAGGATATCCACGCGGGCGGCGGGGGCGCGCGGGCGGCCCGGGGCGGGCGCGGCGGTGCCCGGGGCCGCGGCGGCGGCGGCGGCCGAGACCAGAACGGGCTGGCCAAGGGCGGCGGCGGCGGCGGCTACAACAGCTACGGCGGCTACGGGGGCTACGGCGCCTACGGGGGCGGCGGCGGCGGCGGCTCGTACGGCGGCAGCGACTACGGCAACGGCTTCGGCGGCTTCGGCAGCTACAGCCAGCACCAGTCCTCGTACGGGCCCATGAAGAGCGGCGGCGGCGGCGGCAGCTGGGGCGGCCGCAGCAACAGTGGACCGTACAGAGGCGGCTACGGCGGCGGCGGCTACGGCGGAGGCTCGTTCTAGAAGCCGGGTTCCGGATGCCGGGCGGCGGCGGCGGCGCCCCTGCCCCTCGCGCCCCCCCCAGGTGCCCTCGGGGGAGCCGCCCACCCTGGGGGGCCGCAACCCCCCGTTTGCCTGCCTGTCTCCCTCGGAAGGTGGACTCGGCCCCACACACACATTTTTGTGTTACAGTCATTGATGGACTCTATTTTTTTATTATTACTTGGACCTTGGTCGTTTTTATACTAGCAAAATGTCTTGTTTTAATTTGTGTTTTTTTGGGGATGGGTGGGCGGGAGGGAGTGAACTTGCTGATTCTGTAGCAAAAACCTGGGTGGGGGTTGGGCGGGCGGGTAGTTGACTTTGTTGTAAGGACTTGATACCTGGCTACAGCGTTTTCTATGAAACCTACTTGGATCCCATGCCTGAAATTTGGAAGCATATGTACAAAAAAAATCATTTTTACGTTTTATTTTTAATAAATCATTGTGTTTGACCGTACATGTCTAACATTTTCTTTTCTAGGATCCACTCTTTACCGTTTTCAAAGGGTTTTTTTTTTTTTTTTGCTAGTTATTGATATGTACTTTGAGGAACTTAAGAGGTCCTATAGCTTATTTTTTTCCCCCTTCCTGTTTGCCCAGCTAGTGATGTGTTGAATTTACCTTTTACAGACAAAACTTTGAAGTGGTGGATGTGGCTGTTTAAAGTTTCTGTGCATCCATCTGTTTGTAATAAGCGATTTGCTTATCATCTTGACATGGTTGGTCACTTCTTTCTATAAGAATTTACTTCAAAATATGTACTGTGTAGTTTTAAAAGAAATAGTTTGTGTTTTAAGCATGTGTTTTTATTCATATAAACTGTTTAAAACTTTTTTAGATGACCTAGTTTCATCTTTACTGGTTTGTCTGTAATGAATGGTTACAAATAAGGGTGATATTTTACCCTAACACTAAATGAATTTTTTTTTAAATGTATTTTCAGAGCAGGTTTAAAAACCGTTTCTTCTCAAAATCTGAACTTTGTCCTTTTAAGTCCAACCTATGTAGCACCATCTACTGGTAGAGTGACAGTATAGCTGCAAGAGAGTCATTTTTTTTTTTTTTTTTGAACAAACAGCGTGTTCAGGACATTTTCATCAGATTCAGCAGTTCGCTGTCAGAAGTCCGCAGGCTTGAAAGTCCCACATTTACTTGTAGCTGAGCCTCCCAGGCGTGCATTTAACAGCCCGTGTCAGTCACTTCCTACGTGAGGTTTGGCAATGTAAACTGCTATGCATAGCTTGGGCAGTAGCCCCAAACTGCTCTGGTAGCTACTGAAGCAGCTATGTGTACTGGGGTTTTAGGTGCAAGTTGTAAAACAAAATATCTGTATTCTGCTTGGTTAACGTGTATTTGTAGCCCTTCATGCAATAGAATTCAAGTTGTTGTTTATAAAAAAAAAAACAAAAAACTGATAATAGGAGAAAATTGCCTTCCTGGATAGAAACATAGAATAGTAACGTTTATGGATATCACAAATAAAGAATTCAATTCTTTACATGATTGAGTGAGAGTATGTATAACCTGGTGGGTGGCCTCAGAGTACCAGTTAACTGACTGGATTTAATGGTATGGTAACATTTTTGACTCAGATTTTGAAAGCCCAAAGCCTTATGGTATCAAGCTTTTGGGAAAATATTTTTCATTTTAAGATGATTTTTTTTTTTTTTTTTTTTAGTGTTGGAACCTTATTTTGTCATTGTATAACTTCTAAGGTCTGATTCTTGCCAAAATAGTGTGAATACCAAGGCCTTTAAAGAGGTAAAAGACACAAATGCTAGGCTAGTTTAATAAAAGCTGATGCTTCAGATACTTAACACTGACGGGGTAGGGCTAAGTATTTGGCACATAGAGTAAAATTTGGATCATGTTTGGACTGCCCTGAAGTTTTTGCTTGAATCTACACAGACTCCTCGGGAGATTTAATGCAGGTTTTTTTTCGGGGGAGGGGGAGGGGAGGAGAGGTTGCCTCTAGGTTCAGGGAATTATCTGAAACTGTCATTACGTGCTACCTTTGTCTTTTGCTTATTTTGGGTAAAAAGATTGAATTAGCTGGTAGAAAGTGGAAATTACGTAAGTCCCTGTTAGAACCCACATTTGTGGTATATTAACAGCTTAGTACTGTGTGTTCCACCCTTAGAAATCAATGTAATTGGATAGTAGGAAAGGAGTTTTAACATTTTAAAGCACTTCCTGTGTTTCCCTGGCCAGCCTTGGCATGTGGCGCTGTCTTTTTAAACGGTTTGATGTCTTGGTTCACCTGTGAGTCTGAACAGTACCTCTGGCTTAGGTCAGGAGGTGGTATAGGTTTTCATACTTGCATATGTGATTTTCACGATGGAGTGGCCCCAGGGTGAAGATCTTTGTACTTCAGATACTTGGAGTTTACATTCTAAAGTAATCGCTAGTCAAGAGAGTTTGGGAATCTTACATTTATGCCTGAGTGTGAGCGCGAGCCTTTGACAGAGCACTCTGCTCTCCTACCATCTGGGCCCTGGGGATCAAGCTCATGGCTGCCAGTGCTTTTACCAGTTGAGCCATCTTGGTGCACCTGGAAGATCCTAAAGATGGCAATAAAAATTTTTTTAAAGGTCTTTTTAAAAAAGGCACACGCACGTGTGTGGGTGTAGGTGTGTGAGTCAGGTTCCTGCAGAGTTGAGAGGGCAGCAGTGAATCCCCTGAAGCTGGATCGTAGGTAGGTGATTGTGAGTTGCCAGATGTGGGGGTCCTCTTTAAAAGCTGAGCCATCTCCAGACCCCAGAATTTCAAGTCTTTAAAGCTTAGAAGTGCTTTAGGTTCATAAAGTGCTATCAAGTTTGAATGAATGTATTCATGTTTATATCCTAGTGATGTGGAATCTCATTTTTAGGAAAATCATGGCAGATGGCTGATAGTTTGGAATTTAGCATCCCTTGTCTCAAGACAAGAGACATTTGATTTGTAGACTTCATTGTTTACACTCTAAATTGGATCACTTGCATTTTAGGCTGCTCTCTAGTATCTGGTAATTGAAGGTGTGAAAGTGTACCTTAGGGTATGGGTGGGGTTGAGCATCAGCTGACTTTAGCTAGTCTATGGGTGTAACTTGTGTAACATCCACACTTGACAGTTTTTCCCAGGTCAGTGTAATAGGGAAAAGTTCCTCTTGGCCCTAGTTTGGCCATGTTGACTCCCCGCCTCCACCTTGTTTTCTTGCTGTGTAGACTAGGCTGGCCTTCGTAGGTAGCCTCCTGCCTATCTAACGCTAGCGTTAGGGCCATGTGCCCTCTCACCTTTTTGGAGGGATCAGCCAAGGTAAGTGGGACTGTTTTTTTCCTCAGTGTCTCATTGTAGATGAACTTCAGAAAAAAATTTTTTTTTTCCCACAATAGAAAGTTCTTGAAAGCCTAAGAAGTAGATAAGTGTACATGTTTCTTTGTTTTTCAAGACAGGGTTTTTCTGTGTAGTCTTGGCTGTCCTGGACTTTGTAGACCAGGCTAGCCTCGAACTTAGAGATCCCCCTGCCTCTGTCTCCCTGAGGGTTGGGAATTACAGGCATGCCCCTGCCATGCTTGGCTGGAATCTCCTATTTTAAAAGAATGTTTTGATTGGGGGAACAGGCTCTCAAGGAGTCCTAGCTGGCCTCAAACCCTGGGATCCACCTGCCTTTGCCTCTGAGTGTGAGATCGCTCCAACTGCTCTTCTGAAGTAAACATTACTCTTCTGCGTTTGTCCTGCTTGAAAGGGCAGAGTATTCTGTTGTGTGTTAACAGATGTTAGTAGCAGCATTTGCCTTTGCTCGAATTGTAATTTACCGAATACATTTATCAAGAAGCTTTCTCAAGAAGTTGGAGATATTAACAAATTGGGAGGTGTTGGGCAAGGCTTGCCCTGGGTCAGAGGTGTAAATTTCCTGATTGAGACAAGTCCAGATTGCTATTTAACCTGCTAGGTCAACTTATTTTCTAGACTATGCAATTGTTTAGATTTTTTTTTTATGACTTGATACAGTTTTCTAATCACTCTCACTAATTTTTTGCTAACAGTCTTTGAGAGAAAGCCTTAGATTCACTCTTGTGATACATTCAACAAAATTTTTACTAGTAAGGGGCCAGCCTTTTTTTTTTTTTTCCTCTTAAAATACACATAGTTTTGTCTGGATGGTGAGAATTTAAACCGTATGACAGTACCAGCATTTGAGTTGGTCCTATAAGCAGCAGTGACTGTTACAGAAAAATGTGACAGGTGTTTGAACTAGTTTTAATATTTGCACATTCCTACTGCTTAGCTGACATGCAAAGCGGTCATCGGGTTCCTTACGTCATTGTCTCTTTTGAATATGAGGCCACGAAGACCTTTAAAAGAACAGCCATTTAAGTTTCATTGTTTTTGCCAGGCACTAATAATAGCAAAACCAGCTGTGGGACGCAGACTAATTCATTCAGTTTTGGAAATACCAGTCACCTGAGATTGTTAGTGAAAAGTGACTCGGGCTAGAGAGCTGCTTAGCGCTGAGAGCACTTGTTTCTCCTGCAGAGATTTCCAGCACGCACATGGCAGCTCACAGCTGTCAGTCTGGTGCTGCTCCCTCCTGTGACCTCCCAAGGGCACAGGCCTACACAGGGTGCGCACACCTACACGCAGGCAAAATGCTCCTACACACAAGAAAATAAGTCTAAAAGGATGACATCAAAAAAAAGAAAATATTCCGCACAGTGGTCTAACAGTGGTTTGAGGCTCCCCGAGAAGCTGCAGTCTCCGTGACGCACAGGCTCTTCCGGGTCTCCTGGTTTTAACTAGGAACAAGCTTTTCCAGTGGTTTGACTAGCTTGTGGTGAAAACGAAAGTCAATTTTCTGTAATTGAAAGGGTATGAATGCAAATTAAAGTTAAGTCACTTTGGGAGCAGTGAAATGGTTCCAAAGTAGTGAGCTGGAATTACTAGCTTGAGGTTGGAGTTCGGTGCAGCATAGGTGTTCTTGATTTTTAAATTTTCTTACTAAATATGGGAGATTTTAATCTGGAAATTGACTGGGGTGACTATAGTTGAGGGAAAAGCAGCAAAGTGATCAGCCAGCGAGGGAGAGCACCAGATCCCTTTTTGGGATGGTGGCCATTGTAAAGATACAGCCTCTTGGTGATGGTTAATTTGTCTCTGTGGCAGCTGGGCAGAGGAGTCTCGGGTGGGGGCGTTGTCCCCATCAGATTAGGCTGTGTGCGGATCTGTGCTGGATTGTCTTGATTGATGTTGGTATGTGACCGGTCCAACTCACCGTGGGTGGTGTGGATTAAAGAGCACGCTGAAGCGGAGCAGGGCAAGCTAGCCGGGACGAAGTGCTCCTTCGATGATTGATGTAACCTGCATGCCAAAGAAGCCCTTTCTTCCCCAGGTTGCTTTATGCCCACGGTGTTCATCCCAGCAACAGAGAAGTAAACTAAAACACCTCTGAAGAAACAAGTAGAAAACCATTTGAGGGTTCTTTGGTTTGTTTTTGAGACAGGCTCTGAGGGGGCCTTATATTTAGGGTACCCAGGTCCTGAGAGTGTTCTGGAAATGGAGAGCAGTGGCGGATGTGTTCATGCCATAGAGTTGTACATTTTTAAGTAGTTAAAATTATAAGTTTTATTTTAAAATACAAAACGAATACAATACATATGTAAATATACTAAAATTATATCTTAAAATGACACATATAAATTACAGGAAGTTGACTAGCTACAGATGTAATGATAACTGTCTCCCTCCCTGATTTTTTTGAGATAGCACATCACTACATAGACCCAGCTGACCTGGAGTTTTCCATGTAGACCAGGTTGGCCTTGGACTCACAGAGATCCGACTACTTCATCTCCCCACACCCCAAGTGCTGGAATTAAGGGTGTGGTTTTGTTGTTTTTTTGTTTTACGACTTAATTTTTATGGGTGTGGGTATTTGCTTGTCTGTTTATCATTGTGTGCAGTGCCAGGGGAGGCCAGAAGAGGGCGTTGGGTTCTTTGGAACTGGAGTTAGAGATGTTGAACTGGGAATTGAACTCTGGTCCTCTGCAAGAACAGCCAGTGCTCCTGAGCCGTAAGAGTAGTAACAACAAAACCCTGCCACAAATTTAATAAGATCTAAACTTCAGTTTTGTTTCTTGTTCCCACATTCTCCAAACTAAAAATTGTCTTCTGCTGGTTTCTGATGGGCTCTCGAGTTTTCTCTCAATTTCTATGATATGTGTAATTCCTTTAGCCAGGCTGTAAACTCTTGGGCTTTCTAGTCATACCAAGTTTATAGAAATTCATGTCATAGCCAACTGTTGTAACTCAGTGAGCCTAGTCTGAATTTTAAGCATGCTATCAAGAGATCATATTTACCAGTTCTTCAGTCCCCAAGCCCCATCGCTTCATACTAGGGATTGGATTAAGGGGCTCGAACATGCAAGCGCTCATCCACCCAGCTACAACAGACCCAGACTGACTTTTTACTTTCTTTTTTGAGACAGAGTTTTACTGTTAGGCAGGTTGGCCTTGAATGAATCATCTGTATTCAGCCTTTTTTAATGCAAAACAACCAGGTTTTCTTTGTATCAAGGAAAGAACTGAAAAGTGGGAGCAGTAGGTAGAAGACCAATGTTATTAATTTAAAGTTGAATTAATGGTCATTCTTGAATCTGAACGAAGCAGGTTTTTTTTTTTTCTTTCTGTTTGTGAAAAGCGTTTTCACTTTTGTTATGAGAGATACACAGGCTCACCAGCAGGGGGCACCAGTGCCTGAGAGGCTGGAGAGGCTTCTGTGGCGGCTTCCTCCTGCTGCCTTCTCTTTGACTCCTGGGGTCTGATGGGTTCCTCCCTGGCTAAGCCTCACTGATGACCAGAGGACCTTCCTAGAGGGGAGGTTTGGATGCCAGCTCTGTGGAATGCCCTTAGGAGTTCCTAAACTAGAAGTGAGGTACAAAGTGTGTCTGGGCCAGGCACCTGAAGGTGTGGTTTCCATGCACACCTTGCTTGGCTCTGGAGTCTCGGGAAAGTTCCTCTGTCTGTGTCTTGGTTGGCTGATCTTGTAGTAGGTAATAGTGGGCTCTGAGGTGTGCAGACCTAAGTTAAAACTCGAGCTTTGCTGTTTGCTACCTGTCTGTCTCAGTCAAGTCATCTAACCCTTAGACCCTCAGTTCTGTCCTGTTTACACCCTGAGGGCAGTGGCTCTCAACCTCCTTCTGCTTCCACCCTTTGCATAACTCCTTATGTCGTGGTGGTGACCCCCAACCATAAAATTGTTTTCATTGTTACTTCGTAGCTATAATTTTGCTGCTGTTATGGATCGTGATATAAATATTTGATACACAGAATATCTGATATGTGACCCTCAGAGGGGTCGCGACCCACAGATTGAGAAGCACTGGTGTAGAGGCTATAAAAATAATAAAGGGTGTATGTGAAGCAGTGAGGAGACGTGCATGGTAAAGGTGTAACACAAGCATCTTGAGCAATGGCTCCTGAGAAGACTTCCCAGGACATGGACTCCTCTTTCTCAGAGCAGAGTGGTGAAGGAGGAAATGCCAATCCCTCTGGACCAGGTATTGATCTGTTCACCTTTGGACTGTTTGGGGGTCCTAAGTTCTTTCTCAGTTTCTGCCTGTTTTCCCAGGCACTTTAAGTAGTTAAGAGCCCACTCAGTAAGTGGTCCAGGATCTGGTGGGAAGTTTTGGTGTAGAGATTAGGGTGGGCCATTCTTTAGCTCCAGGCTTGCTTGCTCCTTGCTGGACCTGTTGGCGATGGTGGCTACCAAGGATGGATGGTGGCTTCATAAAATGGCCCCCTCCCTGAAGAATTGTTTTCTTGGTTCCAGGACCAGTGGGTCAAGGAAGTTTAATTGCTTTGAAGAAGGTGAAGACTATGGGACTAGTTGCTACTAATGGTTGTTCAGTGCTCATCACAGATGGGGGCTCTCTGTGGGATGCTTCCCTTCCATGTTTAAACCTGAGAATGGTGGAGGTAGATGCTGACCTTCTTAGCCTCCTTTTATAAAAGGGAAGGTGATGTTCCGAAGGTAGCTTTCGTGGGGCCATGCTTCTGGAAAGCACACTTGCACCATGCCCTACTGGGACCTTGAAGACTGTGTGGTCTCCTCATAGGTACATTCCAGTCACCTCTGGAGTTCATTAAAATTCCTCATCCTGGGCTCTGTGAGTTAGAGCTTAACTACCCAGTATATTTGAAATATATAAATTATGCAGAATTTTCTTTCTAGGTGTATAGTTTTAAAAACACAGTAGTTTCTTTAAATTTTTTTATTTTAATTATGTGCATTTGTGAGTGCAGGTACCCTTAAAGAAAGAGTCACACAGGTGGTTGTGAGCCATGTGACATGGGTGCTAGAAGCCAAATTCAGGTCCTTGGCAAGAGCAATCCATTCTTTTAACCACAGAGCCATTTCTCTGACACCCCCAAGTCAAGATAAAAAACCAAAAACAAAAACATTTTCCTCTTCCTTCTCTCTCTGAGACAGGGTTTCTCTGTGTAGCCCTGGCTGTCTTGGAACTCTGTAGACTAGGCTGGCCTCAGACCCACGGAGATCCACTTACCTCTGCCTCCTGAGTGCTTCGGATCTCTTGATGTGTACACTTTTAACCACCTAGGTAAATGGTTCAGGTACACAGTGTGACTCGAGACATAGTTTTGCAACGCAGAGGGATTTTAATCCAGCAACATGGCTATTTTGGCTGGAATATACACACACACCTTTAATCCAAAACAATGAAGGTGAAGTTAGTTTGTAGAAGGAAGCACCCATGTTTGAAAGTGACATGTAATTGAGAGGCAGACAAAGGGACAAACCAGAGAAAGACTTGACAGAATAAATCAGGATAGGATACACCGAACTCTCAACAGAAGAGACAGGAAAGCAGTGCAGAGAGGAGGCAGTTTTACCAGGATGATTTTACAGAGCGAGGTTGAAGAGAAAATAAACTAGACACAGGTGAAGACAGGATGAGCCAGAGACTGGGGAGGAGCCAGAAAATATTGCTAAAGTTAGTATGAGGCCAAGCAGAGCAATTCAGAGAAGCTAAGAGAAGCCAGGTTGAAACAGTCAGCTTGGGGAGGAGTTTGAGCCAGAACAGCTGAACTGAGCCAGCCAGCAAGAATTGTGTGAACTTATTCAGCAGTAAGCCTCAGAGGCTGAACATTAAATGTTCGAGGCCTAGATTAGATTGTATGGAGGCTAGAAGCTTCCAGGACTAGGCCTAGGTTAGCAGATGGAGAAAGTTAGCTTACAGGACAACAATTACTTCAGGAGAATACAAGAGACTTTTATAGTGCAGTGTTATGGTACCTGCATATGTAAGAAAGCAAAGCATTGGAGAAGTAGAGGAAAAAGCCAGAAAAGAGGAAAAAGGGCTGTAATGGAAGTTTGGTTTCTTTGCAAAGTGTTGTTTTTGTTTTAATCCTAAGTGCGGGATTTTAGTTGAGCTGTAGTTTGTCCATGCCTGTTAATTGTCTCATGCAGAGTGTGGCTTTTTCCAGCTGGTAATGGCCTTCCACATGTGGCACAGAGAGGGACATGGTCTAGGACTCAGAGTATAAGAGTGAGAGCTGAGAAGAGGTGTGGCATGGGGCAGTTTGGAGAGACCAGAGACCAGAGACGGTGTGGTGGTTTGGAACAGACAGACAGAGGGAAATGCTTCAGTGAACAGCAGCGTGGAGGAGCCTGCTGGCTGCATCCGTGTTGCTGGAGGTTGATCTAGAGCCCTAAAGAACCCTTTGACCCTAAACAGCTGGGAGAAGGAAAGGGGCCTGGGACCCCTTCCCCTACTAACCTTTTCTCTTCCACATAAGGGTTGGGAGGTTGAGGCCTAAACACCCCAAATCAAAAAGAATTAAAAAAAAGAGCACTTCCAAGGGGCCTTATGGGAAGGAACCATTGGCATAACTGTCTCCAGATGAGGTACTGGCTCCTGGTGCCAAGGCAGAGGGTAGAAGAGAGAACTTTCTAGTCCAAATCCAGACTGAAAAAGGAAGTTTTTCTTTCTAACACAGGTTCTTCTCAAGAAAACTGAGCTGGATGATTGTGAAGAAAGTTGGTATAGATGGCTGGATAAATTGCTTTGGGGAGCAGACCTGGGGTCAGCAGGTGTGCTGGGCTAACTGTGAGGGTAGCCCGAGGCAGTGAGAGGAACATGGGCCGTGGTTGGTGGGACAAAGGGTAAGGATTTTCCTCCAGGCAGGTACCACTTTGGTCCTGTTGATTTTCTTCTGCTAGAATCCAGAAGAGTGGCTCTTCTTAATCTCTCAGCCAGGAGGATTAGCCTACCCCGTACAGGTCAGAATGTGGCCCAGACAATGTTTGGATAATAGGTAGAAGATGTAAAATATAGCAGAGACCATAAAAACGCTCCAGCAGCTCTCCAGAGAAGGGCCCTTAGCTCCACTATCCTTACTTCTGGCGGATGGCTTTCCCAGATGGTCTTCTCCATCCCGCCACGTGGATAATGGGTGGCGGGCAGAGCAGGTGTAATCTGACACATCACGGTGACACTGGTTCATATGGTAAAGGTAGGCTGCAAGGAAACGACCTAGGCTTTATGTTGGCTTCAGTCCTTCCTTCTGAGGCATGAGTGTATTCAATCCTTAAGTATTTCCTTTTCAGATCCCCCCCTTCCTCTTTCCTGTATGGTGAAGACGTGAATGAGGGCACGCACAAAGGGAAGTCAGTTTTATGTCCCTCTTGTGACTCACCCCATACTAGCTGCATGCCTGCACCCTGGCAGGGATCCTGGGATGCGGAGCTTCTGTGGCTCCCGTGACTGACGTCCAGAGGAAACGGAACCACAGAGCTGATTAGAGGAGGAAGAGAAGTGGTGGGAGGGAGATGGGGGGGGGTTGGTGTGAATAAATGCAGATGCAGGGCTGTGGGGTGTGAGCAGTCACTCAGCGCTCTTCTCCTTTGAGGGGTCTCAGCTAAGAGGGCACTCGGGTGTCTGCGGAGATCAACTTGGCAACTTACACTTTTGTCGTTTTGAAGTCAGAATGTTACATCAAGTTCAAGTTATTGGTACTTGTAGTTTTTATAATTGTGTTCCTCCTTTAGCCTGATGACCTTAGGTCTGTGCAACACTGAAGAACGTTAACATTATAATTATCATAGTGACATATGTGAGCATCTCGTATTTTCACACACTTTGCTGTACCGTCCTAAAGTTCCCCATAAACATGAGAGCCCAGTACAATTTCCCTCTTAGGCAGATGTCCAGAGAACACGCAGAAGGAGAGCGGGGGCATATTCAGCTTCTGTAGATCACAGTTATTAGACATGAAAGAGACTGTAGGGATTGTGTCATCAAGGGGTCAGCAGTACGGAAAGACTGCCTGGAGGCCACTGGGCCAGGGCATGCTGGAGTGCCTCCAAGGGTGCCCAGGGTGTTGGTGGGTGAGGAGTCCTTGTCCTGGAATAGGGATGGACACTCACGTCAGTTTTTCTGCACTATCAGGGAAGCTTCTAGACTCATCACTAATTGCCCCAATTATCTCTAAGCCCTGGTTAGGTCTAGGAGACACAAACTAGCTTCCGGCTGTCCACAAGATTGCCTTGCAGCCTGAGAATGCAAATACCAAACTCCCCAAGCCTTTCAATTAGGGGAGAGAACAATAAGGGCAATGCCCTTCCCAGTTATTTTGGAGGCCATTGGCTGTCACTGGGGTGATTTAGTGAAGGGTTTAGAACTGTGGTTTACTGCCCTTCCATAAAGACTGAGTATGGGGCTGGGAGAGCTGTTTCAGGTAGGGCCAACAGCTAGAAGGTAGTGCCCAGGACACAGGAGCTTCGGCTGGAGAGAGCGCAGCACACATGAGAGCTGCAATAATGTCAGTGTCAGCAAGGCAGACTTTACCAAGCTGATCTGTAGCAGCCAGGCACGGTGGCCCAAGGGGAGGCAGAGGCAGGTGGATCTCTGAGACCAGCCTCATCTGCCAAGTGAGTTCAGGACAGCCAAGGCTAAACGGAGAAACCCCGTCTCAAAAAACCGAAATAAATAAATAAATAAATAAATGAGTGAATGAAAAGAAAGCTGTTTTGTTCTGGTGGTCTTTCAGAGCGTCCAGGATAACAGCCTGACGGTGTTCTTGGGATCCCTGCAGCGGTCTTTGGTGGTTTGTAATACTGGGGCGTGTTCAGGCACACCTCCCTCTCTGCTCCGCTCCCGTGTCTAATTCTTCTTATTCATTTCGGTTCTGTGACACCCACCCACCCAAATCCTGTTTGTCATACTGCCACCTCTCAGAATTTACTGTGGGCTTGGGGAAGGGAAATTAGACAGAGCTGATGTGACAGGCGAATTTCCCCAGGTGGGTAAACTCCATTGCAGGCCACAGAGGGGCCTCCTCATTCCGGCAATCTGGCCTGGCCCACAGACTCACAGCCTAGGAGGAGGAGAGGACAAGAGGAGGAGGGGTCAGCTTCTCTCCGCTGGTGAGGATTCCTCTGATCCGTGGCAGTGCAGAAGAGGAGACAAGGGACTGTCCAGTGGGCTAGTCGCTAGGGCTGGGGATGCCTGAGCAGATGTGTGAGCAGCTGGAAAGGTGGCACAGCCCTTGGGTCGCCGCCGCCGCCGCCGCCGCCGCCGAAGCTGTGGCTGTTCCTAGGAGACAGAGAAGCCAGCCTGCGGGGGAGGGGGAGCGAGTGGGTTGCTGCTTTTAGCAGCTGAAAGGGCTGCAGGGAGCTCTGGGTAAGACATTTTCTACCACTGTCGCTTCTGCGGTAGAAGCTGCCGCGAGTAAGTCAGAGGAAGGAGGGTTGGGAGGGAGGAGGTCTCAGCTGCAGCCATGCTGAATCACTGTTGCTGATCAGAAACCCTCGCGGCGCTGCTGGGAGAACCCAGAGAGCAGCGCTAGTTCCCGGGTGCATGCACAGTTTGGTGGCTACTGACCCAGCCGGGCCTCCCGCAATGGAGGGCGAAAGGTACGTATGTGTAAGTGCTGGTGTGTGCAGTGTGCATGTGTAAGCAAACACGAGCTTAAGGTGCAGCCACCGGCATTTGTTTGCATCAGCTAGGCAGGCTTGCAAATCCTGGCCGCTGCGGGATCCCAAAGCAGAGGGAGGGCAGGGAAGTCCCTTTGGAAACCTACCTCTTCCAGGACTCAAAGCTCCAGAGACCAGGCTCCTGCCAAGGCAAGTCTGGCTTTGCTGGGCAGTGGAACACATGCAAAGAAGGAACTTCCTGGCTGGCACTGGGCAGTAGGTTTTAGCGCAGCTGGAGCCAGGATCGCCCTTTTCAGGCCGTTTCAGGGAGGCGTTCCTTTCCCCCAGGGTGTCTTTCTTTGGTGGGGGGTTTGATGTCATTGCAGGGCTGGCCTAGGAGAGGACACTTGTTCACGCCTAGGTGGTTGAATCTTCAGGAAACGTGCCAGGTGGGTGGCTTACCTAAAATCAAGTCTGTGTGTGTAGGTATGTTCACGGACACTGGCTTTGTGTGCTGGGACCAGCCGAGGAGAAACCCACTCCAATGACATTTGCTCACAAGCGGTTTTGTCTGTATCAAAGTTTGAGAGCTGCTGCAAGGCGTGTGTGTCTTAGAGGAACTCCCGTTTCTTCCACACAGACTTTTAATGAAACAGGGACGGACAGAAAGCGTCTTGGAGTGGACGGGAATGAGCTGACCAGGATTTGTCTCCTGGCAAGCAGGAATATATACAGTTCTCGTTTATCTGAGGAGCTGATCCTCTGCTCAGGGCAGAGCCAGGTTTGGCAGAAGTCTCCCAAGCTCCACCACCTCCTCACCCGTGGGTTGGCGCTGAGGACAGGCTTTGCCGTTTTCCTTGAGGAGAACAGGGAGAGAGGCCAGAAGTCTTTTCCTCCAAATCCTGAGTTGCTGGTTCCGGGGGGACAGGCATATCTGGAGAGCACCTTGATGAGTCTGCACAGCTTGTCCTCACTCCGGCTCCCGTGAGAACCAGTGTGCTTCACATCACTCTCTTTTCTGTTTGTTTAGTTTGGTTTTGGTTTTTTAAGATAGGGGTTCTCTGTGTAGCCCTGGATGTCTTGGACTCCCTTTGTAGACCAGGCTGGCCTCGAACTCACAGAGATCCGCCTGCCTCTGCCTCCCCGAGTGCTGGGATTATTAGGCATGTGCCACCACCCCAGCTCACTCTCCTTCCTGAAAGAGCCCTAGAGACCAGTGCTTCTTGATAGCCCACCCACAGGAAGGGTAAGTGGTTCTCAACCTTTCTAATGTGGTGACCCCAAGTATAAATTTTTTAAAAAATTTATTATTATTTTTATTATTACCTCAAAACTGTAATTTTGCTACTGTTATGAATCATAATGCAAATATGTGTTTCCTGATGGTCTTAGGTGACCCCGATGAAAGGGTTATTTGGCCCTAAGGGGTCCCCACCCACAGGTTGAGAACCACTGTCCTAAAACTTTTTAGACCATGTGTACTGCCTTGCACCCCTTTCTGGGCTCTCTTGACAACAGGTGTCCCCTGAGCAGTGGGGCATCAGAGGCCTTGGGGCAGAGGCGGAGGTGTCCTTTCTCTCACTGGTCTGGTTGACAGCAGAGGGAAGGAGGAGGAAAGGAGGCGAATCCTGTTCTGGGGACAGATTACAAGCCAAACGAAAGTCTTTGATTTGCCTCCTCTCTCTCTTTCCAACGCATGGCCGTTCACCCAAGAGTCCTCCTGCAGCGTCTCTGGGTTGAGTGGCTGGCGTGGGACGGCTGCCAGCTGAGCATTTGGGAGCGGTGTCTGTGTCCACAGTTCAGTGTTCTGCTTCATCACAAGTCCTTGTACTGAAGAGCTCTTTAACTGGTCTGTGAGGGCACCTTTTGTCTATGGCTTTTGGGTACCCATTTGTTTTTTTGTCTACCAGAGGCTGAACATATGCAAGAAACCTGAGTGGAGAATTTCCAACATCCACCAGGCTGCCCATTTTGATCCTGTTCTGGGGACAGATTACAAGCCAAACAAAAGTCTTTGATTTGCCTCCTCTCTCTCTTTCCAACGCATGGCCGTTCACCCAAGAGTCCTGTGCTGTTTTGGGAAACAGCTTTTTTAGTCCTTGTTGCTGGTCTTACATACAAACCTCTTTGTTTGTGTGCTGAGACAGGGTCTCTCTATGTTCCTGGTTGTCCTGGAACTCACTATATAGACAGTTCGGCCTGGAACTCACAGAGATCCTCCTACCTCTGTCTCCAGAGACTGGGATCAAAGGTGTGCATCACCTGGCCAAACCTCTTATTCGTATTTTAGGTCTGAATGAGAGGTCCAGGCGGCCTTTTTGTGTATCTGCTTTGTATGAGTTACAGGTCCTCAGACTTGGAGACACATTCTCACAAGTGAGGATGGCGTCTTGTACTTTCTTAACATTCCTCACTGATCCTGTATGGCTTCACAGAGAGCAGGTGCTGGGGAGTAATTTTCTAGCTGGTAACATAGGCAAGTTTTGTGAATTCTTTGAGAATTTCTTACAATGCATTTTGATCATATTCATCTCTCTTTCCTCAACCCCTTCCAGACCCATCCCCACCTTCTTAACCCATCAAGTTCTATGTTCTCTCTCTCCCCCTCCCTTCCTCAACCATTTCAGTGCAGTCTATGTTATCCAGTTACCATTGGTGTGGAGCCTGCCCTAGGATGGGATCAATATACCAGGTATTCCATCAGTAAAGAAAACTGACACTCGGCCGGGCACGGTGGCACACGCCTGTGATCCCAGCACTCGGGGAGGCAGAGGCAGGCGGCTCTCTGTGAGTTTAAGGCCATCCTGGTCTACAAAGGGAGTCCAGGACAGCCAAGGCTGCACAGTGAAACCCTGACTCTCCCTCTCCCAGCAGCTGGCAGACGCTGGTATCTCCTCAGCTTGGGAAGGAGGCTGGGATTGTTTCTGGCTCCAGCTTGCACAGATCTTGGGTGTGCTGTCGTAACTGCTGTGAGTTCCCGTGCACAGCTGCCCTCTTCTCTGGGAAAACAGAGTTTCCTTGAAGTCCTCCGCCATCTCTGCTCTTTCGCCTTTTCCACCCTCTCTTCCACAAAGACACCTGAGCTCTGGGTGATGACACAGACACCCATTTTCTCTTATTCTTTGCATCTCGGCCTTAACTGCCGCCTTTTGTGATGAACTCTAACTAAAAAGGCGAGAGAGAAGATCGAAACCTTTGAACATCCTGGCTATGGAGCTGATTATCTCCGCTCCGCTTGAAATGCTTGGGATGAAGGAGGAGGTGGAAGTAGCTTTGGCTTGTAAGTTTCCTGGAAACCAAGAGTGAAAGCAGAGTCATTGGCCCAGGTCACGAGTCCAACCTCCAGGGACTGGAGGCATTCTGCCTCTCGTACCTGCTCCACATTTAACCTGCTGAAATGTAATTGGGGCTATTTTTAAGCATTAAGACATTTCAGCCAAGTGATTTCTATGAATTATTTTCTTTCTTTGCTACGATGGTTCGGAAGTACCTTTTCCCTTGAAATGTCAATTGAAAGCATGGGCTTTGGAGTAGCACAAACTTAGTAACATGAAGTGGTTTACAAGCCCTATGACCTTGTGTATACCATATTTTTTACTGATCTATTTTTTACATGTAAAGGGAACAAGAACATTTTTCGTGGGGTTGTTGCGAAGATTGAATGAGGCAGTGTACCTAGTAGTTCTTTTTCTGGTGTGAATGGCCGCTGCTATTATTCCTGGACCTTCTTTTGCTGTGCTGGCCCTGAGGGGTTGACAAAGCCTTTAAGATTTTCCTATATCAATTATCCAAAGCGGATTATGTGGGACTATTTGAATGAAAAAAAAATACAGGGAAAGCTAACGCAAATTCTCTGCATAGTAACGTGCCTCACGGGGCGTCACAGCTCTTGTACTGTTAATAATAATAATTTTTTTTTTGAGACAAGGTTTCTTTGTGTAACAGCCCTGGCTGTTCTGGAACTCACTTTGTACACCAGGCCGGCCTCAAGCTGCCTGCTTCTGCCTCCCAAATGCTGGGGTTAAAGGCGTTTGCCATCATGTCTGGCTCTCGTTTTAAGGTTTCCCTGAGATCTTTTTTTTTAAATTTATTTTTAAAATTTTTAAAAAATCACTTAACATCCTTGTTGTAGCTCCATCCCTTCTCCCTTCCCAGCCCCACCCTCCCTTCCTTTTTCCCGCCCCTTCCTCTGTTCCTCAGAGAAGGGGAGCTCCCCTTTCCCATCCACCCCAGCTCATCAAATTGCATCAGGACTGAGCATGTCTTCTTTCCCTGTGGCCTGGCAAGGCCGTCCTGCCAGGGGGAAGGGATCAAAAAGCTGGCAGGTGAGTCCCTGTCAGATACAGTCCCCACTTCCCTTATTAAAGTACCCACTTGAAGCCTGAGCTGCCCGTCTGCTACAACTTTGTAGGGGGCCTGGGTCCAGTTCATGCATGGTTCTTGGTTGGTGCTTCAGTCTCCACAGGTTCCTCTGGGCCCTGGTTAGTTGGCTCTGTTGGTCTTCTTGTGGAGCTCCTGTCATCCCCAGGTCCTTTTCTCTTTCCTCCCACTTTTCCTAAGCATCACCCAATGTTTGGCTGTGAGTCTCAGCATCTGTTCTGAGGCACTCCTGGGTAGTCTCTCTCAAAGGACAACTCTGGCACGCTCTTGTCTGCAAGCTTAGCAGACTATTGGTCGTAGTGTCAAGGGTTTGCATGCTCCCATAAGGTGGGTCTTTGGTTGGACCAGGCATTGATTGGACATTCCCTCAATCTCTGCTCTATCTTTATCCTGGCACATCTTATAGGCAGGGTAAATTTTGAGTTAAAGTTTTTGTGTGTGGGTTGGTGTTCCCCTCCCTCTGCCAGGAGACTAGTCTAGTTAGTGGGTGTCCTCTTCAGTCTCTATGACCTCTACCACTAGGAGTCTCTGCTTGAATCCCCCTCATATCCTCCCAGGAGCCTACCCTGACTTAGGTCTCCAGCTTGTCACAGAGATAACCCCACCCTCCATTTCTCTTTTCTCTTCAGGCTTTCTGTTCTCTTGCTCTTCCCAGGTCTAATCTCGACCCTCTTATCTCTCCGTGCCCCCTCTCCTACTTGTTCCCTTTCTTCAGCCACGACCTCTCCTTCAGAGTGAGATTTATGCATCTCCCCTTGGATCCTCTATGCTATTTATCTTATTCTGAGTCTGTTCCTCGTACTCTGCTTATCTTGTATTACATGGCTAAGTGGATTCACTTATAAGTGAGTATATACCATGTGCATCTTTCCCGGTATGGTTACCTCACTCAGGATGATCTTTTGCCAGTGAGGTCAAGGCTCTTCCCCACTTTCTCTTCTAATAGATTTAGTGTATCTGATATTATGTTGAGGTCTTTGATTCACTTGGATTTGAGTTTTATATAGGGAGATAAATATGGATCTATTTACATTTTTTCAACATTTAGATGTATAATTAGACCAGCACCATTTGTTGAAGATGCTTTACTTTTTTTTTCCATTGTATGGTTTTTACCTTTCTTTCTAAAAATATTTTATTATTTATTTATTTAATGTGCGTTCTAGCTGCATGTATACCTGCAGGCCAGTAGAGGGCACCAGATCTCATTATAGATGGTTGTGAGCCACCATGTGCTTACTGGGAATCGAACTCAGGACCTCTGGCAGGGCAGAAAGTGCTTTTATCCACTGATCCATCTCTCCAGCTCCCTTCCCATTCTTTATAGATGCACGTGGCACACAGCTGCTCAGTGGGCATGAGCTGGGTGCTGCTTGCTCAGACTAAGACCTCAGGAAGAGCTACGGATTGCACTTCTTTTATAACCTTCCCAAGCTCTCCAGCTCTAGGGCTAAATCTTGCTCCGGGGGGAATCACCAAGGCTTCATGAGTGGGAGAAAGTAATTCATTCTCTCTCCTCCTTTCTCTTACCCCCTTTACCCAGCTCTCTCAAACAATGAAAATGGCACTGGCCTTTGCTGTTGGTATTTTAGTTCAGATTTTAAAATCAACCTTGTCGATGGATTAAAAGAAAATTTCCACTTGCAAGATAAATTCAGTTTATAGCAACAGAAAGTGAAATGGTTGCCAGGGATAGAGAAAAGGGGATTAGGGACTGCCTCACAGGTGTGGACTTTCAAATCGGGAAGAGAAGTTGCAGAAATGGGTAGTGGTGATGGTTAGACAGCAATTCAAATGGACTTCGTGATAAAAATTATAAATTTTGTTGTGTATGCTACACACATACAGGTACACACACAAAGACTTAGACACACATGTACACACAGACACATATAGATACACATAGAGACATGACATACAGAGACACATGACACACAAGTCCAGACACTGCCATAGATGACGCAAACACACAGACACATGCAGACATACGATATACACACAGACACACACATAGACACATACACACGCAGACACCCCCCCACCCCACGTTTAGGATGAGACTAGCAGATCTGCAGTGGTTGCAGAGAAGAGAGAGTAGTTGTTAGAAGAGATGTCATCCAAAGAAGAGGCTGGCTGCTTATTTTTCTTAGAGTTGTATGGCTTTCATCACGGAAAAAGTGGGACTGCTCCTGCTTGAGAAGGCTTTCGGGACAACTCTGCTGTGACCGCCTCTATGTATCCTCAAAGGGCGGCTATTCTCAGCCTGCTCTCATCCCGGGAGCCTGCTCCTGTGCCCCAGGGAGCTTCTGAGGTGAAGGTACTTGTGTGTTTGCTCCAAGAACAGCAATAGGTAAATACCGAGGAGGCACCTGGAAAGCCGGCGTTGCTTCCCTAAATGCTGGATTTGGCTTCAACAGGTAAAATGCTGGTGAGACCCAGCGAGGGCCTATGTCCACCAATGTAACATTGCTTTCTGTTCCACCTCCTGCTGGCTAGTCCTTTGTCCTCTCCCAGACCATACAAGTCACGAGCAGACTCTTGGGCAGAAAGTTTTGGGTTCCCACCCCTCCTGAGACAGAGGCCCATGATTACAGGGTGACCATGGAAACCAAACTTTCCATTTTGGATTATAAAAAAGAAAATAATCATTCATTCAAATAAAGCAATTCATTTATTTTCTCCTTCTCCTTTTCACTCCATAGACCAGGCTGGCCTCAAAAGCAGAGATTCTCCAGCCTTTACTCCCTAGTGCTAGCATTAAAGGCTTGAGCCACCATTCCTGGCTGTTCTCAAGAGATGGCTCAGAGGTTAAGGGTACTGCCTGGTCTTCCAGAGGACCTGAGTTCAATTCCCAGCATCCACATGGTGGCTCATAGCCATCTATAATGAGACCTGGTGTATACATAATAAAATAAATCTTACAAAAAAAAGATTTCTTCCTTCCTTCCTTTCTTTCTTTTTTTCTTTCTTTCTGAAGGGAATAAAATCAGCAAAAGGAGGCTTTTCATTTCATACCCAGAATTGGCTTTTTAGAGTTTCTCTGCTAAGTTTTAGACTGTTAAGGCCAATCCAGGCAAGAACATTTTTCTCTATGTGTTCCAATTGCCTGCTTTATTTGATGGCATCCCCACTATGGAAATGACCCATTTTTTTTTTAAATTCTAGACGAACCCTAAAAGTAGGTTAAATTGAACAGACCAGTGGGAAGCCATGTAAAAAATAGTTTGAGCATGCTTTGTTCTAAGATTTTCTTTTTTGTTATGTAAGTTCAGTGAATCTCAGGATGGAACATGTGACTGTCTATGATTTGTGAAGATCTTAGGCTGATTTTCCCATTTGAAAAGAAGGTTTGTTTAATTTTACTGTGCATGCTTGACTATTTGCTTGCATGCATGTCTGACCTTTGAGGTCAGAAGAGGGCACCGCATCCCCGGGAACTGGTGATATAGAGGTTGGAAGCTACCATTTGGGCACTGGGAACCCAACCTGGGTCCCCTGTAAGACAAACAATGCTCTTAACCACCGAGCCATCCCTCCAGCTCCCTGCTTGCCCCTCTACTTGTGAATGCACACCATCATCTCTGCCGTATGGCACACATGGTGTGTTCAGCTCTCCCATTCAAGCCCCAAACAAGCTCGGCTTCCAAAAAGCCTCATCACAGGAATGTGTCTCCTCTTGTCCGATTCTGTCTGCATGAACTCAAGTGTTTTATATCTTTATATAACTTGTTTCTTTTCATCCTATTTTTAAGTGAAGTCATGAATTAGGCCTTCAGGAATGTGATTAGTAACACCAGTTCTTGAAGTTGGCCGTGTAGTAGGCATGGCAGCAGCTACCAACAGCTTTCATGAATCATGGCTGGCTCACGGGAAGGGCTGCCCGGATCAGAAAAATTACGATTGTGCAGGATTTTCTGGACAAATTTTTATCTCAGCTCCAAGAGACAGTAGTTCCTGCTTCATACTATTGATCTGAAGATGAACCTAGATAATGGCTGTCAGACGCTTTAGCACAGATGACTCCCAGTGAATGCTGATTGTGGTTGGCTGTCCCCTGGGAATTGTAGCTCTCTGATGCATGTCTAGAGTGTCCCTGTTTGAGTTATTTCCCAGCCTCATCCTGGTGCAGGGATTCAGGTGATCTTGCTGAAAGAGTGTGCAGCTTATGTGTTACTTGGTGGCAGAGTGTATGACAGCCTGGATTCTGGTGACTGGACATATTCAAGTGCCGAGTTCTTCATCAGCCAAGAGATTGATATTGAAATTTGGTGGGTTTTTTTTGTCTTGAACTTTAGGATTGGGTTGCTTCCTCGATCTGTAGTTTGTCCAGGGTCTCATGGGTTCAGAAATCTGGTCTTTGTATTTTATTGTCTTATATCTATGGGTGTTTTGCTTGAGTGCAACATCTGTACACAAAGCATGTGTTTCATGCCCTCGAAGACTAGAAGAGGGTGTTAGGTATCCTGGTTTGAGCTGCAGCTTGGATTTGGGAGTTGAATCTGGGTCCTTTGGGAGAGCAGCCAGCACTACTCAGTGCTAAACCATCTCTCTAGCCCAAAGTGTTGATCTTGTTAGGAGAAGCAGAATCCTGCTGACAACCTCATGAGAACCTGACGTACAGTGGGTGGCAGGTCCACCATTAATCTGTGGTAAACTGTGTTACCTAGTGGCCAGTATCTTCATTCCCTCTGAAGGGGACCCTGCAGGAGGCACGGGAGGCCAACTTTGTCCAAAGGCTGTGTAGTGATTTTCAGGCTCTGCGCTCAGACCGAGGACTAACCAAAGAGCATACTCTGATGGTTAAACCGCTTTCCTTCTTACCCAGTGTGAGATGAGAGGGACCTACAGCTAGCATCTAGTTTTCCGTCTTTTCTTTCCAAAGGACGTTTACTTCGCTGAGAGATTCAGCGTGGTCTTATTGGAATGGTTCTGCCTTCCTTATGTGACCTTGCTTTTCTTTATTGTCTTGTCTCTAGCTTGAATATAATGTGTTTTGGGCCCCATGTGTGAGGGCTGGCATGAACCAATTGCTTCTGAGCTCTGTCGTGTGAAGAGTTGTGGAGGGGAGTCTGTGAGCCTTGGCTGCCTTGCTTCAGCTGCTTGTCCCGATGCGGGCTCTTCCACACTGTCTGTGTTCTGGAGGTCCTCCCTCCAGGCCCTAGACCCCCTGCTGGCAGCTTACTTGGAGGTCCCCCTTTCACAGGCCTCCTGCCTTCCCTTCGACTCATTGCCTAGATTTTTCCCACACAGGGACCCCAGGACTCACAAGGTACACAGGGACTCTGCTACCAATCTGCCATTCTTTCCTCTCTCCTGGGTGCTGGCCTGTTCTCCCCTGCAGTCCTGCTGATTTTCCATCATCTTTGCGGGGCTGTGTCTCCTCTCCTACAGTGGGGAAGAAGGAAATGGAAGGAGAGAAAGCCGTGTTTTATAGTGGGGAAGTGAGGAAGCCCGCAGCAGTCGATTGGTGGTTTCACCCCATGACTCTTTTAATCGAGGCTCGTTATGGTGGCACATGGCTGTCATAGCAGCACTCGGGCAGGCAGAGGCAGGTGTATCTCTGTGAGTTCAAGGCCAGCCTGGTCTATAGAGTGAGTCTGGGACAGTCAGAGCTACACGAAGCCCTGTCTTGGAAAACAAAACAAAAACAAACAAAGAAACAAAGATGGAACTAAGGTGCCATCTTGGTTATCAAGGAATCAACAAAGCTGCTTATTCAGGAATTTTGTGACTCAGTTATTCGATTTGGCTACTATGAAAATTAAACAACATAAAGAAATTATATTAACATGACCAGCACTCACCACTCTCACATTTTACTCTTGTCTGAGCCTTTGAACTTGGGCCTGTTATATCTCACAGGAAAGGGCTGGGCTTGCATACAACAGGAGCATATATTTGTCCCAAGAGACAGGTTGACAGCTTGAAATCTCAGGGAGGGACAATTTATACTGTGGAAATAATAAATACCTGTGATAAATCAGAGCGCCTTCCCCTCGCTCAGCTTTAGCCACTAACCAGCACTGTATGTGAAGACAGACAAGGAAGAACTCTTCAGAAGATACAGACCAAGTGCTCAAGCCCCCGCTAGGGGCGGGGTCTAGCTCATCACGTGAGGCTCTGAGGCTGTGCTAGATGGCGGGAGAGGCAAGGCGGTGGTAGGACATGGCCTTCAGCAGACAGGCTTCACCAAGCCAAAGAGCATCAGGTACGTAGGCTGTTACAAGTAGCTTAGTTACAGGGTAATGAGGTCTCCAGGGCAACGATGGGGTGACGGAAGACCATGATGGTTCTCCAAGATTCATTCCGAAGCCTGTGGGGAAAGAGGAGGAGGCTTCAGCACAAAATGCCTGGACCACGCTGACATCGTGGAGGAGGTAATGGTGAGAACCCAGGCAATATATGAGGCAGAAGGGAGGTTGCGGTGGGAAGGCCAGAAGAAGAGCTCTGCAGCAGAGACAGCAGAAGCACGGAATGAGAGTTGTGGAGGTATGTGACAAGAGTGTGCATACCAATCCTACCAGGGACAACTGCCCAGTTTCTGGCTTGGATAGGTGTGTTCCTCTTGATTATGTCTTGTGAGGTAGAGAATACAAAAAGGAACTCTAGCTCGATATCTTAAATTTAGGGCAATTTGGGTTATGTGTGGATTCAGTTATGTAACAGGAGGGGAGAAGAGAAGACAGTGGCCATCAGATTTGGGAATTAGAGGGTAGGGGAGGTGGTGGACTATACAGGGGCATAGTAAAAAATATACATACACATTACATATGTATGTATATATTTGTTTATATATATAGTTGTTGTTTTGTTTTGTTTTTTTAGAGACAGGTTTCTCTGTGTAGCCCTGGCTGTCTTGGAACTCACTCTGCATATAGACTAGGCTGGCTTTGAACTCAGAGATCCACTTGCCTCTGCCTCCCAAGTGCTAGGATTAAAAGTGTGCACCACTACTACCCAGATAGAGCATATGTCTTTTACGTATACGTCTATAACAGTTTCTGTGTATTCATTTATAGTTCAGCCTCGAGGCCTAGTCTACCTTCAGCATCTGCTCTTGTCGGTGGTAGCTGAGTCAGCCTGCATGGCCCACTCTGCTTTCCTGTTTACCACTTGTAAGGACAAATGATGGGTTCTCAGAACCCATCCATGGCATTCGACGAGGGCCCACTGTGTCCTGCTCCTGTGCCGGGTGGGCTGAGTTGTGAGTCATACAGTGTTGTGGGGTACACACTGGAGAAAAGACTGCGTGGATATGGGTGTAAGCTGATAGAAAGCATTAGCCAGCTGACGACTACACTGGATGCTGGGGACCCCAGTGTTGCCCTGAGCCTTTCTCAGGGTGATTTTAAACATTAAAAAAAAACAACCCCAAAAAAACATGTCCTGGGTTGACATACTTCAGTTAATAAGAACAGTTAGCCATCAGCAGAACTACAGAAGGTAAAGAGCAAGTTTAGTACATTTAGAGGTTTTCCCAGCGCTGTGGACGTTGATGGATTAGCCCTTTGTTTTTGTTTTGACAGGCGATCCTGTTTCATGCTGAGTTTTACAGCCTGGACGGTACTTCCATCATGAAGTCAGTTGTGCTAAGGTCTGGGGCCTGTTACAAGAGCCTGTCCTGGGTAAAAGGCCCTTACCTGCCAATATGTTGGGTCTGCTGTGAAGGGAAGACGGCTAGATAAGAAAATGAAAAAGCGATCAGACACAGCCATGTTCTGTGTACCAGGTGGCTCGCATGTAGGAATACAGTTGTCATTTAGGAAATTTAGGAAGAGAATAGTTGGGGCTGAAGTATTGCAAGGGTTGCCTGGAGGAGCCAACTCGTAACATTTCCTTTCTGTGAGCTGCTCATAGGGTCTTTGCCTGTTTTAAAAAAGGTTTATTTTTAGTTTCTTATTTATGCGGATATATGTGTGTATGTATGTGAGCATGTGCACACGTGCCTTCTTCTGTGTCTGGAGACGAGAAGAGGGCTTCAGCCTCCCTCCGGTTGGCGTGGTGGGAGGTTGTGAGCTTCCTGATGTGGAAACCGAGTTCTAGTCCTCTGCAAAGTCCGAGAACGCTCTTCATGATGGCACCATATTTCTAGCTGTACTTCTTGGCCTTTTTTACTACCAGAGCTAAAGGAATCACTCATGGCATCAAAGCTGGTTCACACGAGTAAGTTGATTAGTAACAGGACAGTGTGTGAAATTACTTGTTGAGCCAGATCTTCCGTGATTTGATCAAGTGGATTAATTTGACGTCTGTTGAAGCTTAGGCAGAAAATGGCTTAGACAACGATTTCTTGTGAGTGCATTCACGATGGGTTATCACATTTACTCTTAAGTATAGTCTGATTCAGCATCGTGAAGCTCTGGGCGTTGGGGTACACATGAAGGTTCCTTTAGTGAGCAGCCAGAGCGTCAGCTCTACCAGGAAGGGCAGAATGAACCGATCTCAGAGGGGAATGACAGGCCACGCACCCTGTGAAACCCAGAAGGCTGGGCCTCTGTAGGCTGGGGCTGAGTGGGTTGGAAAGTGTGGCCATACACCCTGGATGTGGCGAGAGCATGGCGTCATGATTCAGTGTGGCCTATGTTCCGTAGGTGGGAAGACAGGGTCCCCTGGCTTTATTTGGGGGTCCAAGCACGAGAAGGCTGCAGTGCTGTTGGGTGACAAACCGTATCTAGGGAGAAAGATCTAGGGGAGGAAATGACAGGGCATAGTAACTCTGTCCCTGGCAGGACTCCTAGGCTGAGGCACATGTGCGTACATGTATTGTGTAATTATGTAACATGTATGTGTGCAATGATGTAACCTGTTTATGTACACTTATGTACATATGTGTGCACTTGTCACATGAATGTGCAGTGTTGCTGAGAGTATAAGCTGCTGCCCAGAAAGTCTGAGGATATTGGGAACCCACTCTGCTCTTACTCTGGGATCTCTGTAACCGTGTGCTTTCCTCCCATGCCCCAATTCCCAAAATAACAACTGTGACACTTTATTATTCATGAATAAATGTCTAGGTCATGAGCTTTGGCTCATTCTCTGACCAGCTTATAACTTATTTACCCATTTGTTCTATTCTATGTGTGCTATGTGGCTGGTTACGTCTCCTTGGTTTCTTTCTTTGCTTTTTTAGATTTCTTTCTTTATTTTATATATATGAGTGCTCTGTCTGCACGTACACCTACATGCCAGAAGTGGACATCAGGTCACATTATGGATGGTTGTGAGCCACCATGCGGTTGCTGGGAATTGAACTCAGGACCTCTGGAAGAGCAGTCAGTGCTGTTGCCCGCTGCGTCATCTCTCCAGCCCTCCTCAGTTTCATACATTCGTCTTCCTCAGAGTCTGGGGCGAATCTCTCCTCTGACTCTCTCTCTCTGCTGCACTCCCTCCTCCTCTCTCCCGCCTCAGCTAACAGGCCATCAGCTTTTGGTGGACCGGTGATGCTTGCATACAGTACACAAGAGATTCTCTGGACACATCTCTAAGCCCGTGGGTACTCTTTCTTTAATGTCCTTCTCCCTGAATGATAGGGAAGTCGCTAAGGAGCTTGCATCGCTGAGAAACCAGAGGTTGGGAGCCGCTTTAGATCGGCTCTGTCTTTATAGAGTTATTGGAGGCAGAGAGGAGGTGCTTGGAGTTCCTGCTCATGTCAAGGATGACCTTTGTGGGCAGGGAGGGAAGGGTTTGGGGTGCTCCAGGGACAGTGTGAGTCATATTTTGTTGTGATTTATGGGCAGACTACATTTGAGATCCCTTTGTAAACAGCTGCATGACCAGGCACGTGTATTATTATTGGGCCGTTTTGGAAGGCTGGAAAGCAGAAGAGACAGTCACTGCACAGAGCATGTCAGTTCCTCCAGGACACTCCGTTTGCTCCATACTTCATGCGCATTTGTGAAGTGGAGCTAACAGGAGTCCTGAACTCTAATTTATGAGTTTTCTGTCTAGGACCTTCAGTAGTTCCTTGGTTATTTCCATATTAGCTCTTTTTAAAAAATTATTTATTTTACATACATTGGTATGTACATATGTCTATGTGAGAGGGTCAGATCACTTAGAACTGGAGTTAGAGTTGTGACAGGAGTTACTGCCATGCGGGTGCTGGGAATTGAACCCAGGTCCTCTGGAAGAGCAGCCAGTGCCCCTAACCCCTGAGCCATCTCTCCAGCCCCATTTTAGCTCTTCTTATGCTGACTTTTAAGTATCTCCATAGTGTGAAAACAATATTTATAATGGATATTTGTGTACTATTTTATCGTTTTGATATTTACTTCAGGAGTACAAATAGGCTTCTGTATTAATACATAATCTACATTGAAATATTAAAGAAAAATAGACATATCATTTTATTATATATGTAAGATTATTTGGTAAAATGCAGCATAAATGTGATTTTAAAAACTAAATAAAAATACAAGCGAATCCTTTTCTCCTCTCTCCTCTCCTCCCTGTCCACTCTTCTCCCTCCTCACTGTCCTCTCCTCTTTCTGTTAATTTTTGAGACAGGGTGTCCCTCCGTAGTCTGGCTGTCTCGGACTCACTGTGTAGCCCAGGCTGACCTTGAACTCACAGTCCTCTTGCTTTGACCACGTGATGGATCTGTGGACATGTGCCACCACGCCCAACTTGGGTATTTTCTTATCTCTATAAAACGCATTAACAGAATCCTGTAATAAGCACATAGAACTGGAAACATTGGAATATCTTTGAAATTGGGGCTACGACAGGAATGTTTACGATTGCCTTTTCTCTTTGGCATTATTTTGTCTTCTCAGCCAGTGCAAATATTTTCTCAGTGAAGACATGCACGAGGGTGATTAGAATTATGTATTCAAAGTTAAAAAAGAAACCCCAAGGGCTGGAGGGGTAGCTCAGCCATTACAAGTCCTGGGTGGTCTTCTGGAGGACCCGGGTTTTGAGCCCCGGTACCTGAGTGGCTCCACAGCCATTCCGTAACTCCATTTCTGAGGGGTGAACCGTCCTCTTCTGCCTCCGGGCGCCAGGCGCACACCTGTGCTCTGCAGACTTACGTGCAGACAAAATTCTCATAAGCATAAGATAACTTAAAAAAGTAGCTAGGCTTGATGGCATAGGCCTATCATCCCAGCTCCTCAAGAAGTTGAGGCAGGAGGATCATACATATGAGGACTACCTGGTACATACCCACACCCATGGGGGTGGGGGGAAGGAAAAATATTATCTCTGGCATCATATACTGATGATGTAAAGTTTATCTGCAAAAAAACATTTAATTAAGTCGATGGTCAAATAATTTGATACAGTAAGAGCATTTACTATGGAACTGGATAGATGCTCAGTCTGTAAATGTAATTGCATTGCATAAACTGCAACAATCACCACATATACCTTTAAAAGGATAGTTTCTATTATAAAATAACAAGAAAGGCTGTAATATGCCTAGGAAAAGATTGTAACAAATGTGTCTAAGATCTTCAGACAGAAATCCTTGGAAGCGTGAGTGACTCTGGGAAGGACCCGTGGAGCTGCAGAGATGGTGCAGTAGTTAGGAGCATTTCCTGCTCTGGGGG
>CM053743.1:46053432-46117248 GCA_028658305.1 Pachyuromys duprasi | reverse complement strand
GAAGCTACAGAAATAATGTGTTATTTGTGTGAACTGGCTTTTGCAGCTGGCTAGAGAGTGCAAAAAAAAGATCTGTATGTATTTGAAGCTTTGTGAACTAGGTGACATGTCAGGGAATGGGAAAAATAAGAGTCAATTTAAATAAAAAACTCACGGGAAACTTTGAATTTCTGTTTGATGCTGTGAAATAAAATTCAGTATCTAATAAGTGAAGGCTTGTATATTTAAAGGTAAAAGATTGAAGCTTTCCTAAGAAGTAGGAAGTACCCTTCTGGCGTAGGAATACAAAGTTCTCTATGCTGGGTGCTTCCTCTCTCTAACCACAGTTTCTAACTTGAGATTTGTGCTGGACTTTTGGCTACTTTCCTGGGTTCTTTTTGCTATCTCCCTATACTGCCCCTTTCCAATCCTTTCCAATCCCCCAACACTAGGTAGGAGAGAAAGAAGGTTGGAGGGAAAAGGGAGCATTGATATCACTAGACTGCCTGCTGATGAGAGTTCCTTGGGGCCAGTTTGATCTTGGGATATCTCCCACCAGCAACCAGCAATCCAGCAAACAGCAGCAGGGGCAGCAGCAAACGCTGCCTCTCCTGGGGCTCTGGCATTTATATATTGTCTCAAGAGTCCCCAGAATTCCAAACATAAACTGTCTTCAGCTGGCAAAATCACGCTTCTGCTAGAGCATGAGACAAATCACAGTCAGCTGTTGTGGACAGTCTGAAGCAGCCCCATATCCTACATCTGGGATTGAAGCAAAAACATATTCCCATAACAGTGCTGTGTTTGTAAAGAATCCAAAATTCTCACCACAGAGATTATTTACTTATATATATATATATATATATATATATATATATTTATGTATATGAGTGTTTTTCATTCATGTGTGTCTGTGTACCACATGTGTGCCTGCTATCTGCACAGGCCGGAAGAGGGTGTCAGATCTCCTGGGTTTGAGTTGCAGATGCCTGCCACGTGGGTGCAGGGAACCAAGCCCATGTCCCCTGAAAGAGCAGCCTTGAATACATAATTCTAATCATCTTTGGGCATCTCGATATTTATCTTCCTTTGTTATCTTCCTTCCTTGTGCAAGGACTCCAAATAGCCCCAGAGCTCATTGGCATGCCGAAGTGAAGGTAGGTAAGGGTGCCAAAGGGGAAGATTGATATGGTCAGATGAACTCTGGGTCTGGCATTTCTGATAGTGGGGAGTCCCACTGTGGCGTCTCTAAAGACCCCCCCAGGCCTGCGGAACATTCCCTTAATAAAGCACTGTTTTCGTCAGCAGTTTGCAAGGTGAGGTGGCAACAGATGGAGGACACTTGACTAGGGAGACCACCTTCAAGGCCCAGATGGGATGGACTGTAGGTCCTCAACTGTGTACCAATGGGCACGTTGTCATTTCCCCACTCACAGAGTGGAGTCTGGCCTAACAGTTCTCTCCAGGGTTCTGGATTTGACCTTGACGCTCCTGTCTAAGCAGAACTTCCTTTCCTCCTCCCATGACTTGGCAACATATTCAAAAGTTTTAGAGTGTGGTTTCAGTGCAAACAGTGTTGAGATTTACATAGGCCATGTAGCTTGTGTTTCCCATAACAATTGCAGACTCCTTTTTTTTTTTTTAATTCTTACCTTTATTTTATGTAGGTGGGTGTTGAGCCTGTATGCATGTCTATGTACCATGTATGTGTATGTTACCCATGAGCCCAGAAGACGGCTCAGGTCCTCTGGAACTGTAGTTACAGACAGCTGTGAGCCACCTCGTAGGTGCCAGGAATTGAACTTGGGTCCTCGGCAAGAGCAGCCAGTTCTCTCAGCTGCGGAGCCACGTCTCCAGCCCCACCTCCTCTCCACCAGTGGAATCATAGCTTCCTAGACGCTTTCAAACGTGGATCCCCGTTCTCCAAACTCTCGCCACTGTGGCTGATCTGGATTATAGATGTGGTCATCTGCTTTCTGTTTGAAACCCGTTCCTGCCCCCTTCATGGTCCAGGGGCACGATTCCCCCAGCTAATATCTTTCCCAGGGTGCCCCCTAGGCTCCCTGACCGTGGGTGCTTTTCCCCTTATGTAGGTCACTGTGCCTGCTGTTCCTGCCTGCCAGCCCTCATCTTCTGGGAGGCCTTCCTCTAGCTCGCTGTCACTACACCAAGCCCTTGTGCCGTAGCTCCTGTGGAACTGTAATGTGTAACACATGCCCCAGTGCTCTGTGGTTCTCTCCTTCTCTGAACCCTGACTTTTGTGATGAGACTGGGGACTTCCTTTGCTTACCATCACGTTAACTGAAGTACAGTACCTGCCACGTGTTAGCCCCCATTACACGCTAAGAGAACCCACATCCCTTCACAGTGAGTGTCAGAGTGCTTGAGCCACTTCTCTTGTTGGCACGGGATGTCCTTTACTGCTGCGTCCTGGGTGAAGAGAGCGGGCTGACGGAGATGCCCTCATGGGTACTCGTGGAAGGCATGCCACCGAGCCTACTAACGCTCCATCTCTCTGTCCCTCCCTTTTCCCGTGTGCAGCGTCAAGCCAAGCCCTCCGCCCACGGTGCAAGCCGAGGAAGCAGAGAAGAACCCGAGGTCGGTCACTGTCAACCCTGCGCACATGGGGAAGGCCTTCAAGGTCATGAACGAGCTCCGAAGGTACTCGCCCTCCCTGTGCCCGTTTGCGTGGAACCCAAAGGTGAAGGTCACCAGGGCCTGAGAACAGAGGCCGGGACACAGCACCCCCTGAATTCTGACTCTCCCTGCCCGATCTCTATCTGCTGCCCTTGCAGATTCTGAGACTGGAACCCTTTGTGAGCCCGTATATACGTGTGTGTGTGTGTGTGCATGCACACGTCACAGTATTTAATACGTACATTTCAGTGGTTCATCACAGGGGTGTTCCTTTGATGTTAGAGCAGGTCTGTGGATAAATCTGAGAACCGATACTGGAATAACTGAGCGCCGACACAGAGTTGCACACTAGAGACTGTGGATGGCATGCATTGTCTGGCTTCCCTCTGTCACTCCTTGGACTGAGGGCTCACGAAGAGCATGACACAGCTGGCAGAAAACGCCTCTCCTGGAATGTATGTTAACCCTGTAGAGAAAGACTCTGGGTGAGAGGGCATCCGATCCCTGTGAGCTGGCTGAAGGCCTAATGGAAGGCCGGTGTGCACGCTTGGCAAGCATGTTACAAGATGGGTTCTGGCACTGAAAGTGTCTTCCTGTGCAAAGCCAGCGAGCAGCACTTCTTCCTGCCTCAGCAGCTGGCCAGACTCTGGGAGGAGAGTGTCAGAAATTCGAAAGGTTGTTGGAAACAGCCTCTCAGAGCAGGCGTGTTAGGAAGCGGGGTGTACCGGGCACCGGGCACATTGTGGGGGCACACAATGTTACTTATTTTTTAAAGGGTGAAGCAGAACCAAGGATAAAAATGAGCATCAGAGACACAGGTGACAGTTGAGCCAAGTAAGAGTTAAGGACAGGAAGGGCTGTGGGGTAGGAGGGGCCTTCTAGGCAGCAACTGAGAAGTTTTAGCTGAGATGGGGAATGGAATGTATTTAAGCATCCTATTTGATTAAAAATAATCCTCTGCACTTTATTAACCATTGTTCGTGAGCATGTAAACACACACGTGTACGTGCATGCATGCGTTTGTGTGTGTGTGAGACAGCGTGCACCTGGGATTCAGAGGGCAGTGCTCATCAGCTCTCTCTTTTCACCCCTGTGTGGGTTCTGGGGATTAAACTCAGGTTGTCTGGCTTACAGGGCCAGTGCCCTTACCCAGCGAGCCCTCTCCCCAGACCTGAAGTTCCCATTCTCTGCTTTTTCCCCCTCATTTCTTCTTTCTACATGGTCTAGTATTTTACACACACACACACACACACACACACACACACACACACACACACACACACACACACACACACACACACACACACACCCCGCGCGTTCGCGAACACACAAAATCAAATTAAATTAAGGCCTCCTGCGAGAGTCCCTGGAGAGGCGGGGACTGCAGTTCTCGGGAGGGATGAAGCTCATGGACTCTGAAGAGCCTGTGGGGTGTCCCCCAGCCACTGGAGCACCCGAGTTTGCTGCCATGGGTATACATTACGTCACTCACCTGACATAAGAGCAGCTTTTCTCGCCAGGACTGAGTTGCGCTGTCCAGCCACCTGCAGGGACCTCTGAGCACACACATAGTTCCCCCTCCTCTCCCTGGGCTACCGCCACCCTTCATTTGATCGTGAGCGGCCACACCATGCCTGGAGGTAGCTCTCTGTGCTTTCTCCAGCAGCGTCTGCTTGGCTTGGGTCTGGTTCTGCCAGCCGTCCAGCTGCTCCTCCTCTGAGGGCTCGGCCTGCTAGCTCCTTCTAGACGCTGTGGGAAAAGGACTCTCATGCCCACACTCACGTGGGTGTGAGAATGCACATAGTAAATGCCCCACTAAGCCTTCCCACTTGTGCTTGACTCACACGTGTGCAGTGTTTGGGGTCTAAACAGCACAGTCCTTCGCTGAGATGTAAATGAACAGTCTCATCCTTTCTCTTTCTGTTTTGCTCAGACAGATCACACTGTCTCTATTTGGCCGGGGGAGTTTTTAGGCCAGGTCTTGGCAGGAGGTGCCCCCGCCCTCTGTCTTTGTCTTTTTCTCCAGACTGTATTTACTGCGGCAGAACACTGAGAAAATGTAGATGGATCAAAAAGTCATACACAGACGTGGTTCAGGGGTTAGAACCCCGGCTGCCCCCGCAGAGGACGTGGATTCGGTTCCCAGCACCCATCTGGCAGCTCACAGCCATCTGGATTCCAGTTCCAGGGGAGCCAATGCCCTTCTCTGTCCTCCCCAGGCACCGCACACACTCAGTGCGGAGGCATACATCCAGTCACAACACCCGTCTATACACATAAAATAAAAATTAAGGCTAAGATTATTTTAAAGTCAGACATAATTTTGTTAGTGGTAACCTGTCGATAGGTCTTTGGGGATTCACTTTCTCTTCTTTGGTATATTTACAGATTTGACTTTTTTCTTAGTTCTATTGCCGAACAATATTTTTTCCCTCCTATGTCACTATTCTCTAATGCCGAGAAAATGGAAAGAAGATATTCCACTTTTGGTTTCTATAAAATAAGAGCCAGCTCCCTGCTCCTGGGTATTATCTGACACCTCTCGTGAAAACCCACTGGAAGCAGCGTTCCATCTCACAAGCAGAGACTTTGGTGTCACTCAGTGTTGGTTCCAGTGCACACCAACCTCGTGGCCCTGGGCAACTTAATTCATCTCCCTGACCTCACTCCTGTCAAGCATGCCCGGAGGCTGATGACAGCACCATTCTTGCTATGTTGTTAATGAATAAGGTGCGCAGAATAGTGCTAGCACACGCATTGTGGTTGTTAAACACATGTGCCCCGCAGCAGTTCTTTCTGTAGAATCAATGCCCGGAACTAGAGTAGGTTCTGGGCTATTTCAGTTCAAGCACACACACTCCTTGCAATTTGTGAATCACACAGCTCCCCAATCTCCACTTCTTTTGGCTCCTGTGGTAGAGAATGGGCTGTTGGCATGGCAACCGCCCAGCCTCACCCTCCGTCGCGTCTCAGTGCTTGGTTCTGGCTGGGATACTTTGGGGTGGCAGCTGTACTGACTCGTGGTCCCTGACCTGGAGACCAGCAGATAGTGGGGAGAAGGCCTTTCCAGAGCACACCCTGACCAGGCCTGAGGGGGGAGCAGGCAGGACAGAGCGGCCGGCCAGTGTTTGGAATTCCCTCTTTGTGCCGACGGTTGGTTGTGTTCTATATGCATGCGTTATTTCACTGAGCTGCACCCCGGACTCTGTGCTGGCTTCACCCACTGGGTGTATGCATGAGTGTGTGTGGATACGTGTGTGTGTGTGTGTGTGTGTGTGTGTGTGGCACCGATCAGGGTGCCCATGCCACACTGTGTTGCTTGTGGAGACCAGAGGACACCTTTGTGGCGCTGGGCTCAGGCTGCCAATCCTGCTTAAGCCAGAACCTTTGCCTGGGAGCCATCTTCTTCTCCCGTGTGTTTGCACTACGATGAACTCATTACCCATAGTGGACCACATGAGCAGGCTGCTTTCTGTTTTCCTTTTGGTACCAGCTTTGTGAAGAGATGACTAATGAGCACTACGATTCACTTATTTAAAAGAGTGTAATTTAAGGCTTTGCCAGTCACCCAACTATAACCGGCTTTAGAGGAGTTTCATTTATTTCAGAAGAAAGTCCAAACACTTTGGCACTAGCCTGGTGTGCAAGCCTCCTGTCTTCTTCATGCCCAACAACCACTGGCCTCTCTGTCTTATACAGTGTGTGCTCTTTTGTGTCTGCTTTCTTTTGGTTAATACAGTGTTTCTGTTTTGTTGGTTTTGGATGTGTGTGTGGTGCATGTGCGTTTAGAGTCATTCCTCAGCTGTCGTTCAGCACTTTCTGAGACAGGGTGTCGCAGTGACCTGGACCTCACCTGGCAGGCTAGGCCAGCTGGCCAGCGGGCCCCGGAGAGTTGCTTACGATTACAAGCGTTTCTCCACACCTCACCTTTTTTTTTTTTTTTTTAATATGGCTTCTGGATATTGAGGATATGCTTCTAAAGTGGACACTTTACAAGCTAAGACATCTTTCAGTCCTGTTTCTGCGTTTTTTGACTCTTGTAGCCCAGGCTAGACTCAAATTCCGGATCCTCCCGCTTCCATTTTCTAAGTGCTGGGATTCCAGGTGTGTGTGTGGCCACACAACCCTATGTCATGGTGTGCGGTTCATCTATGCTGTGGCACATCCCAGCGTCTCCTCCCTTTTACTTGGGGAGTGGTGCTTCCTCCCGCCAGATAGCACATTTGGCTTCTGGGAGCACTGCTTGCTCTCAGTCCTTGGGGGCATGTCTTTGTGTTATGCGTGTCTCCATTTCTTGGGTGTGGATATAGGAGTGTGAGGGTACAGGAGTGTGAGGGTACCGGAGTGAGGTTCCTCTTTTCCAGTTTCTGCAGCTCCTCTCTGATATCTGTCATTAATTGCGATGTTGCTCGTAGGTATTGCCGTGGGTGTGAGGTAATGCTGATGGTTTGAGTTTCTCTGACAGTTGTGGGCTGTTTCCTGTGATTATCAGCCATTTTGTCGTCTTATTTAGAAAGATGTGTTTTGAAATCTCTTGTCTCCATTTTAAAATTAGGTTATTTTTCTGTTGATTATTCAGATGTAAGTCAGAGCTGGTTTTATATTCTGGATATATGCCCATTTCCATATAAATGATTTTTGGCAAAAATCATTTTATGGGTTGGATATCCTTATTTCTCAGTGAAATCCTTTAAAGTGTAGATGTTTTAAACATGGGCAGCTAATTTGGCATCTTTTAAATTTTTAAAAAATTAATTTATTTTTTATTAATTAGTGTTTATCACTTTGTATCCCAGCTATAGCCCCCTCCCTCATCCCCTCCTAACCCCACCCTCTTTTCATCATCTCCTCCCATGCCCTCCCCCAGTCCACTGATGGGGGAGGTCCTCCTCTCCTTTCACTTGACCCTAGTCTATCAGGTCTCATCAGGACTGGCTGCATTGTCTTCCTCTGTGGCCTGATAAAGCTGCTCCCCCCTCAGGGAAAGGTGATCAAAGAGCCAGCCACTGAGTTCATGTCAGAGATAGCCCCTGTTTCCATTACTATGGAACCCACTTGGATACTGAGCTGCCATGGGCTACATCTGAGCAGGGGTTCTAGGTTATCTCCATGAATGGTCTTTGGTTGGACTGTCAATTTCAGAAAAGACCTCTTTGCCCAGATTTTTTTGGTTCTGTTACTCTCCTTGTGGAACTCCTGTCTGCTCCAGGTCTTCCTATCTCTCCCTTCTTTCATAAAATTCCCTGCACTCTGCCCAAAGTTTGGTTATGAGCCTCAGCATCTTCTTCAATACCCTGTTGGGTAGAGTCTTTCAAAGCCCCTCTGTGGTAGGCTCCTGTCCTGTTCCCTGTTTTCTCCCTCTTCTGATGTCTGTCCCATTTGCCTTCCTGAGTGAGGATTGATCATCTTATCCAGGATACATTTGGTGTGAAAGCTATGAGGCCAAACTACAATTTCTCCATGTTTTCTTCCAGGAGGTTGATATTTTTGACTCTTAGGCCTTTGGCTCGCTGTGAAGTACTTTTTGTATACTGTATGAGGTAGTGATCGGCCTTCATTCCACTGCATGCTTACATCCAGGTACACTGTCACTATTTGTTGGAAAGACTATTATTTCACAGTTGACTGGTCATGGCACATGTGTAAGAAGTTGACTATATGGCCAGAGAGATGGCTCACAGAGTAAATGGCTTGCTGTGCACAAGGAACTGAGCTCAGGTTTGCAGCACCCAGGAAAAAGCCAGGTGTGGCAGCTGAGGGTGATGAGGGTAGAGACTGGCACACAGACCCTCAGAGCAAGGCAACCTAGCCGATGGGTGGTGAGTCCCAACTGGGTAAGTGGCTCTGTCTCAGAAACTGAGGTGGAGGGCTCACAGGGTGGCTCAGTGTGTAAGAGCACTTGTGGCCAGAGCTGATGACCTGGGTTTGTTCTCTTAAGGACTGTGATGTTGGAAGGAGAGAACTGGTTCCAGCCGTTTGTTCTTTGACACGCACGCATGCATGCATGCACGCACGCATGCACACACACGAGCGCATGCTTGCCATGGCACATTGCCTGCAGCAAAATGAATGAGTGTAATACAACTCAAAAGTAAGGTGGAGAATGACTAGAGAAGATACCTGACATTGACCTCAGGCTTCCACATGCATGTGCACACATGTACACACATGTACATGGGCACAAACATGTGCCCTCTCATATGTTGGTTGGCCACAATGTCATAAAATACATTACAAATAACAAAAGCCCATTTTTATGGACTTCTAATTCTTTTCTGTTGATCTGCATAGCTGTCTTAGTTGCTATTCCTATGACTATTTATTAGTTATTATTCTCTAGTATTGCTATGATCAAATACTCTTGACAAAAGCCACCTAAAGGATAAAAAGCCTATTTGGGTTCACAGTTTGAGTCTGTCAGTGTTGGGGAGGTCACAGCTGCAGCTGCAGGAGCTTGAGGCAGATGATCACATTGTATCTACAGTCAGGAATCAGGAGGCAGGGTCCAGCTTACTTCCTAGAACCCCAGCCTAGGGAATGGTGCTGCCCACAGAGGGCAGGTTTCCCTATCTCAATTAACCTAATCAAGATAACTGCCCTTAGGCCTGCCTACAGTCTCCTGGGTTGTCCTAGGTCTCATCAAGGTGACAACTGAGATACCATTATAATACCTGTTTTAATGTTAGTATGATTTTTTTTTAATGTTAGTATTTTTCTTGTTCTTTTTTGATACTTAAAAAAATAGTCTATGTGTTAGCTGGTGATGCAGCCTTGGGATGTTTGGGGAAAACGCTGTGTTTATAGTCTGGAGAACTGCATTCAGGATTCGACCTTCTGGTTTGGGCATCTCTTTCCTTCTCTGGGTTTCACAGGCCAAATGTTGTCAAAGCCTACTGTGCATCTGAAGTTCCTGCTGTCTCAGGCTTTATGGTTCCACTTCTCTGAGAGAAACTGGAAACAATGCATTGGTGGTTGACAATGGCTAGAGGTGCTGCTCCAGAAACTTCTCTTCTATCTACCAGCCTTGACAGACTCATTGATCCCAACATCCTTACCTAGAATCTGGACAGGACCAAACTACAGTCAGCTGAGATGTGCTGGTCTTCACTGCTTTCCTTCCTGTTGCTAGCGTTTTAAGGAAGAGACTGGTGGTGATCAGGGTACTCTAGAAGGGGCTTGGGGATCCAGTTACTTGCCGTAAAACTTCCACATTCCTGTGTGCCTTTGAGGAACCTTTTGATTTCTCTGCGCCTCAGTTTGTTCATCGTAGGATACAGGCATAACAGCATTACTTCAGCTGTTATAGAGAAGATGAAATGAAATCGTGTCTGGGGGAAAGTGCTTAGTGCTTAGAGAAGTACTTAGCATTTCTAACGCAGCAAACACTGTTACATCAATGATAGGAGAGATAAGAACTTGGAAGGCTGCTGGGGAAGTTCTTGGATTGGCAGGGTCTTGTGGCACCTTAAGGCACTCAAATATCCATTTTCTTTTCTTTTTGAGATGCTAGGGACTGAACCCAGAATCTAACAAACACTAGGCAGACACTCCTCCGCTGACCTATACCCTAAGACAGTGGTTCCCAACCTTCATAATGCTACAGCCCTTTAATACAGTTCCTCATGTCATGGTGACCCCCAACCATAAAGTTATTTTTGTTGTACATTAGAACTGTAATTTTTCTATTGCTATGAATTGTAATGTAAATGCTTTTGGAGATAGAGGATTGCCAAAGGGGTCTGGCCCTAAGGCTTATTTTACTTTTGTTTTGAGACGCAGTCTCACTAAATTGCCTAGGCTAGCCTTGAACTTGAGGTCCTTCTGCCTTAGCCTTCTGAGTAGCTAGGATTATAGGCTTGTGCCATCAAGCTCAGTTCTTAATTGCCCATTCTGTCAATGAATGTAGATTGGTTCATTTCATTAACTTGTTTATTTGTTTGAAAAGATGTAGGGCCTACTATGTGGAAGTATGCAGCCTAGTGTCCAAGGTACAACATTAACTATGCTAATTACTTTGCCAAGTCCACAGTGGAGTAGAGGTGACTGCCATGTAAAAAACATAGTTGCAAGATTCCTGTGTGTGTATGCGTGTGTATGTGTGTGTGTTTACAGGTTCTTGTAGCTTCACATGTGTGTACATACATGCGGAGGCCAAGAGGTCAATGTTGGGCATCTTTCTTAATCATTCTCCATCATATTTTCAAATAGAATATCTTTAACTTTTTCATTTTTATTTCTTACAATTTATTCACTGTATATCTTTAACTTTTTGATAATTTTGGACATGCAAGCAATATCTTGATCATACGCACATCCAAAGTCCCCTCCCAGCTCCCAGGCACCTCAACATATCCCCGTTTCCCCTTCCTGTCCTCCTCTTTTTTGATTAATAACTGCTGCTCATTTGAGTGTTGGCTTATTTTGTTACCTTGTGCAGCTAATCATCGAGTCAGTGAGTTCACGAGAGCAAGGCAGAATTTCGTAGCCGCCTTCCCCATCCTCCAGCTGGTAGATTCTTTCCTCCCCTTTTCGCTGATGTTCCCTGAGCTGTGGTGTGCAGACTGATACAGATGTCCCTTTGAGGGCTGACCGCTCAGTGGACACTTATTCTCAGCACTTTGACCAGTCATGAGTCTCGGCGTTAACTACTTACCATTGCAGAGAGAAGTTTCTCTGGTTGAGACTGATGGTGGCACTAAACTGTGGTCATAAGTGTACGTGTTTAGAAGGCTGTTGGACAGCATGGTGCTTAGCAAAACGATTAAGAGTAGGCTGCTTCCTAAATAGCCTATGGCACATGCAGTGGAGCCTCTTTGGGGAACTGCTAATACCTGGTCTTGCTCATGAAGTGCTCATGTTCTGTGGCATTATGTCAGTCCCTGAGCCACTGTTGTCCTGATTCACTGCCGCAGACATTCGGAGCAGGGTGATGACGTAAATGAAGCAGCTTTGGACTTGACAGCCATGGGATAATTGGGCCTCGACTTGTCTCTGTGCCAGGCTTCTATATTGGTAGCGTGCGATCCGGGTGGGATGGGGGCAGGGCGGGGCGGGGTGGGTGTCCACACTGTGACCCTCTCTGTCGCATCACTGGTGTCTTACAGTAAGCGGCTGCTGTGTGACGTGATGATTGTGGCAGAAGATGTGGAGGTAGAAGCCCACCGTGTGGTCCTGGCAGCCTGCAGCCCTTACTTCTGTGCCATGTTCACAGGTATGGCGAGGGCACATGGCAGCCTCAGGCCCTGGGAGAGTTCTGAGGGTGGCTGCATGAGGTGGGGAGAAGGATGAGGGGAGGGAGGAGAGGCGGAGCCTGTCAGGAGGAACATCTGCATTCTGCGCTTTGTGCCATGGAGGGCTCCGAAGTGTCAGCCATCCCAGCTGGACCCCACCAGGAACAAACGGACAGAATCAAAGCACTTGTTAGTCTCAGGCTGCAGCAGCATGGTCTTGTGGGGAAGCTTGTTAGCTGTGGGGCCTTCCGGCCTGTCTGCTGGGCCTCCTGAGGGCTGAGGTAGAGAAAAGAGAGAGGACCTGGCTTCTTGACACCTGGCCGAGCGCTTTCCCACGGGGATACAGCTGGTTCTGTAGGGGACTAACCGATGTCTGCCAGCACCTTTGCCGAGTTTTCAGGAAAGGAGTCGCCTTGCCTAAGGATCTGACCCGTGTCATGCCTGGGACCTGTCCCTGAAACCCGAAGCCTGAGCTTTCTGTCTGCAGCACCTACGTGCAGTGCTCCAAGGAGTACTGTGGGGCTTGTGAGCCATCAAGCTTGCTCAGATGTCCCTGCCACATGCTTCCCAAGTGGCCTGTGCTTGCTCTGAGTGTGGCAGCCATCACCTCGCACCCTGGCCTGTCCGCTAGTGTCTACATCACTGGTGCCCCTGGCTGTCATGTCACTGGCTGCAGACACACGAAGGCTCTTTCCGTCCCATGTCATAACCCTTTAAAACAAAGACAAAAACAATAGCCTTCTGTTTTTTAACCTGTCTCCCCATATCTCGTGAAGGTGGGGCTCTTGTTCAGACCTGTTTGTTTCCGCATCTTAAATGCTCACAGCAGGACACAGGTGTTTTGTTAACATGTGGATGAAGTGGCCCTGCTTGAATGTGAGCTTCGGGTGCGTGGGAGACACGTCTTGTCAATATTGAGTCCACACTGCCCGTCACAGAAGACAGTGAACGAGTAAGGTTGGGAGAGGAGTTTGCCAAGACTGGTGAATGCAAACGTTTTTACTCACTAGAGTGACCTTTCCCTGCTGTGGTGCACAGCAGGGCGGGCGTCACCTTGTTGGAAGGGCCTTGGTGTAGCGCTGTTAGGAACAGCTCGTGCAAGCATCTCCTGGAGAGGGGCTCAGGAGTTGTCGCCTGCTGAAGTAGACCACGTGGCCTTGTTTCACTTGAGCCAGGACAGTGTGTACGTATCTTCCAGAAAACCACCTCTGCTCCCCACGCAGGAACCTCAAGCCACTGTCCCTTTAGAGCGGCCTCAGACTCTAGTCGTAAGGGCTTTTACTTCCGTCCCCTTCTTGCCTCCACCTGAATCTGGTTACTTTAGAATAATTTATCTCGTCTCCAAGAGTTATCCAGCCACAGTTTTGATCCGCAGCTCGGCCAGTCACTGTTTGTATGTGTGGTTTTGCAAATTCAGCCTTGACAGAGGAATCCGGTTAGAAGTATAATGAACGGAACAGTCGACTCCAAGGGGTGCCTGTGGGGTGGTTGAAATGCCTTAGTGAATAGAAACAGTTGGGGATGCATGCTTCCAGCTGATCTTGGCCTCCGGTGACTGAGGGGATGAAGGAAAGGGTTGGAATGCTCTGCACAGCCCAGGCCCTCCATGAGACCTGCTTCCCCTCCGACCCTCATCCTTTATTCATCCTTCCACCCAACCATCTGAATACCTTTCACTCATACTGATTACAGAGAGAAAAGTCAGACAATGTGAGCGAGGAAAAGGTAAAAAATAAAAACGAATGCATGCACTATAACATTTAGGTGACTGTTCTTCCTGATGTCCTACTTATAGATATGTACATATACAAAGTATCTTTCAACATAAGTGGATTCACATATATTTGAATAGCCATACCTTAATAAATATATATTTAAACATTCCTATTAATCTGGAATATTCTTCTTTCCTGTTTCCGTTCTGCCTAGCTTCTCTTCTTCCTTCATTATGATTTAAGCATCTCTGCCTTAGGAGAGTCTTGCCTGCCCCTCCAAACTTGCTTAAGGCCCGCTGTCAGTTATTGCCAGTGTAGCTTACATTTCTTTTTAGTATTATTGATTATCTCAACACTTCCTTAATCTCGCCTTTTCCTTGTTAGTCTTCACTATGAGGTTAAGGGCTATACCTACTTAACCATTACCTACCGTAAACTTAACGGCACTCAGCGTTCAATCCCTAACGTGTTTCCACGTCCACAAAATCAGGTCTGTATCCTAGTTTCAGTAGCCTCAGAAGATTCCCTCCTAGCTGAAAATTCATCCCTTACTTGCTGACATTTATAGTTCTTCCCGGCATTTTCTGTTGTAACTAACATTTCATGGGAATCTTTGCATTCCTAATCACCAATCATTTTCTTTGAATAGATTTCTGTGTCAGGAAGTACTTGGCTAAAGGCCACCCACATTAAAATAAACCTGTTTTTACATCCACTTTATGAGTGTTTTGCCTGCACTCATGTATGTGCACCTTGTGCATGCCTGGTGCCCACAGAGGTCACGAGAGGGCGTCACATCCCCTGGAACTGGAGTTTCGGAGGTTGTGAGCCACCATATGGGTGCTGGGAAATGAACCCAAGGCTGAACCTGGGTCTTCTGCAAGAGCAACAAATGCTCTTAACTGCTGAGCCATCTCATCAGCCCCAGCCATGCACGTCTTGAAGATGGAAATATTTTGTATATATACATATCCGTGGGGAGGCACCTGAATGATTAGTGTGTATAAGGTTTTACTTTTGTTTGTTCATATTTTCTGATTTTTTTTTTTTGAGAAAAGTCATTTAGACCCTTAGTTGGCCCCGCCTGTGCTCCTACATAGGACTTGTATGTGTTAGAGACCTCTTGGCTCTTCTTAAAACCTGGTACAGGTTTAAAAAACAAACAAACAAGCCAAATAACATTGCAAAATGTTCCTGCTTATCAGAGTTGGCTTCTAAAGACATAAGCCCACCAGAAGGCCCAGGTGGTCTCACTGTTTCTCTCAGCGTCTTCTGGGCCAGAGGAAAAGGAAGTCCAGTGGCTTTCTTCGGACTGTGGCATGTGACCTCGGTCGTTCAGTCAGGCTTACATACTGCCATCTTTTCATTCCACGGCTCTTCTGAATGTAAAGCCACACTCTTGACCTTGGTGCTTCCAAATGCGAATCCACACCCCAACCATGTGGGACCCACAATAGCGCAGGAGACATGTTAACTAAAGGTCCAAATGCTTGCCAGAGTATCTACAGCCATCCTGCCTGCAAACAGACCTGGAGTGGACACGTAGCTTAATTGCCTCCATTGCTTTCGGCATGGACTGAGTGAAGAGGCCAGGGTTGCATGCTGCCCCTCCTTTGGTTGTGAATACGGAATGCAGATGACTTTCCCATTCCATCACCTAGCATCTCCACTTCAGGGGGCACAATGATAGGCAGCCTGGCCAGCTCTTCTCTCTCTCTTTAGAGAGAGATTTATTTTATTATTCTTTAAATTATATGTCTCTGTGTGGATGTGTACACATGAGTTCAGAGTTCAGAGACCAGAAGTGTGGCTCTCCTGGACTTTGAGTTACAGACAGTTGTAAGTCCCCCAATGTGGAGCTGGGACTTGAACCTGAGTTCTTTGCAGGAGCAATGTATCTTTAACTGCTGAGCCACCTTCCTAGCCCCTTGTTCTCTTTATTATGACCTTTACTCTGGGCTCTACATCCTGTCTTTATTCAGAGGTCTCTGACATACATGCCATCTAGATAGAGTAAAAACAAGTCTCATTTTATGATATTGAAGGAATCAAGGTCTAAGGAGTATGCAAGCTCAGAGTCTTAGTCCTAACATAGTGGCTAGAACAAAACACCTTTGGGCTTTCAATCCAAATAAAACCTTGGGAATAACCTAGTTCCATTCTTCTGATTCTAGTGTGTTATAGTCATTGATGGTGGTAGTGGTGGTCATGATGATGGTAATGCTGATGTCAGTGGTGGTGATCATGATGACAGTAATGATGATGACTATGGTGGTGATGGTGGTGGTGATGGTGGTGAACATGATGATGGTAATGATGATGGCTATGGTGGTGATGGTGGTGATCATGATGATGGTAATGATGATGGCTATGGTGGTGATGGTGGTGGTGATGGTGGTGGTGATGGTGGTGGTGATGGTGGTGATCATGATGATGGTAATGATGATTGCTGTGGTGGCGATGTTGATGGTGGTGGTGGTCATGATGATGGTAGTGATGATGGCTATGGTGATGATGGTGGTGGTGATGGTGGTCATGATGATGGTGACGATGACAGAGGTGGTTGATGATAATGGTGATAGCTATGATGGTGGTGGTGACGTGTTGGTGATGGTAGTAGTGGCAGTCACAGTAGCAGCAGGTGTCATTCTGAGAGTGGTGAAGGAGAATATGAAGTATCTTTACGGCTCCACACACATTTCCTTCTGTTACTAACTAAGCAGGTGGAGGAGGGATGAGGTTCCGGGGATCTGGATGTCGGGGGATCTTTCTCACTGTGGTCTAGCCTTCACACGCTCATTGCTTCCTTTGGCTCTTACCCAGCCTAGGGATAGAGGCAGGACGGGAAATATCCTTATTTCCCAGGAGATAGAAGTTAGGCGTTGGCAGTAAAATAGCTCAGACGCCAGCAGTGGAGGACCAGCTAGGATTCAAGGAGAAGACAGGGTATTTCTTTTTGCCATGTGAAGTTAACAGCTGAAGTGGGCCTTAGAGTTCAGTTCTAGCCCACCATGTTAGCAAGGCACATCTTAGAACTCAGGTGAGGGTTCAGAACACCATCTTAACACTTGCGAGGGGTCATTGAATAAGGGCTAAGTGGTTTTCTGTTCTCTTTCCACCTCGTGCACAGAACCAAATTACAGCAGAGATCATTCAAGATGGGAGGAAGGGAGAACGCTGTAACATAGCCTTTTCTTCCCTGCAAGGACACGCTCTTCAGAGACCTGCTGCCGACATACTGTGTCTTTCTCGTAATGAAGACACCATTTGCTTAATAATAGGATAGGACTTGTCTGGAAGATAAGCCATTGATTTTTCTAGACTTTGCCAATCTTGTATGATAATGAAGGATTTTTCTCTTCCTTGCTCGTTGGAGCCTCTGTCCACCTGTTCGGCAGTCTCTCTCCTAAAAAGATCTCATTTGTATGTCCCGCTTGCTTGTAGAATTTAGGATGTGGACTCTTATACCTGATACGAGTGTGGAATTAATTGTTCTTTGGGGTTTTCTATGGTTTGGAGAGAGGGCTAAGTTTAAGGTGCCAATGTGGATTCTGAAGGCTTCAAGTTCAAATCCTTTAATCCAGGACACCAGACTCTTTCCCTTGCTTGCTACAGGGACTTTCTCACTGCGTATCCCTCTTCCCGGCTTGTTCCTCTTCCAGCTGAACCAGTTAACGTGGTGTAGTGGAGTGCTCCTCCCCAAACAGACACGTGCCACACCCTCAGCTGCCAAAACTGCTGGGGCTTTCTGCAGCTGCCCCATCAAGTGTGAGCTCTTTCACATTGTCTGCTAGCACGCAGGCAGCCCTGATCCTGCATGGACATCTGGCCCAGACTCACTTTGCATGTGGGCTTCAGCCAGACTAAAACTTCTATCTTTCAATGTTTATTGTCTCTCTCTCTCTCACACATACAACACACAACCACCATAAAATAAGTGAGGAGGTGAGAGGACAGTCTTGAGGTGGCTTTCTCTTCTGTCATGGGTTCCAGGGGCGGAACCAGGCCAGGCTTGTATTGTCAGTGCTGTTTCGGGGGGCTCCACCTCACTAACCCTAGACCGAACATTTTATAAAGGCCACATTCTTCTTCCTCACTCCTAGACCTTTTCACACACCATTCTCTCTCCCTGGAATGCTTCCCCCACATCCTCACTTCTTTTCTGAATAGCTGTGACACCTCCAGATCAGCAGCCTTTTTTTTCAAGACAGGGTTTCTTTGTTAGCCCTGGGTGTCCTGGACTTGCTCTGTAGACCAGGCTGGTCAGCGGCTTTAATATAAATCAATGCAGTGGGATCAGTGGGCTCCATGAAAAGCAAATGTGTGCTTCAGTGTGTTCGCATCAGGGTGCCGGGGTTTCTGGCTGATGGTCTTTCTGGCCAGAGTCCCCTTTCCTAGAGTCTACTACCCTTTGCAGTTGTGGGTTTGATCGTGTCTACCTCTGTTCTCCATAATCCCAACCAACAGACTTAGCTCAGTGAGGGATGACAGATGGCTTGTTTACCATTATGTCCAATAGATCCAGCATACGGTACATGTTTGATATGTGCTAATTGAGTGAACAAATGTCTGTCACTCGTGGGTCATTCATGTTGACATAGGACAAGGAGAGAGCCAAAAGATATGTAGAGTGCATTTCTCTGGGGTGTCTGGCAGAGCCCCTGGGTAAGGCCAGCCAAGGTGGCCCCCAGGGAAGAGCCAGCAGAGGTGGGAAGAGTTACAGGGTTTGACTCTATTTTCTGGAATTATTTTGTCAAACTGTTAGAAATTAGTGAGAATCCAGAAGGGCTGAGCCCCTAGCTTGATGTGGTTGACATACCATGTTATCTTAGTACCTGGGAGGCTGAGGCAGGAGGACTGTGAATTTGAGGTCAACCTGGGCTACATGATGAGACCCTGTCTTAAAAACAAACAAACAAACAAACAAACAAACAAACAAACAAGAACGAGCAAGCCTCGGGATGGCTTCCCTCCCTCAGAAATGACTGTAGTTCACTGCAGCATGAACTGCAAAGAGAGAATGTCTTTCTTTGGCTCCCACTCTAAAGAACACTTCCTCGGCGCCTGCCTCCTGCCGGCTCCTCTGTTATGTGACGAGGCTGCCGGGCAACAAGCTGGACAAGATCTCAGTCCCCTTGGTTCTCACTTGCTAGGTATTGAATGGTGACTTGCCCTTAGACTTTTGACCCATGTTTTAAGTTTTACAACTCTTCCATCAAAGCTGTTGGCTACAGTCAAGTTCAAAATATGGAGGGACTTATTAGATATATGAGTCTAGGTTGGGTCTAGAGTCCGGCCAACTTTGAGTCTCTTACCTATGAATAAACAACTCTTGAAATGCCGCTTTAAATTTGTCGAATGGCAGTAATGTCATTCAGCTGTGGGAACTGTGAAAAGGATTAAAGGAAGTTTTGTGGATAACCACTTAGCAGATGGCCTGGTACACTGTAGTGATTTTTACTGCCATTTCAGGCCAGGTTTAAACTAAACTCTTAATCTGGTGTAGTCATTTCTGCTGTTTCGTAAGAGATCATAAGATTGGGGCCAGCACTGTGGCTCAGCAGGTAAAGGCACTTGCTGCCAAGGCTGAAGGCAAGAGTTTGATCCTGGAAGCCCTGGTAAAGACAGAGAAGCTACTGTTGCCCTTTACATGCATGCTTTGACAGACACATGCCAGCACATGTTCATATAAGCATCCCTCTCTCTCTCTCTCTCTCTCACACACACACACACACACACACACACACACACACAAACACACAAAGAAAATTGTAAGAGTATTTTCTACAGTAATGTGACTATGGTTACATCTTAGTTTACTACAAGGGAACTTTCCTTTTAAATATTTTTTTCTGTATGTGTGCACACATCATAGTGTAGCTCATCTTTGCTACTTTGTGGGTTCTTCTTTTCCCCGCCCTCTCTTCCCCCCTGGTTTTCCCCCTTATCACTTACATAGGAGAGAAAGGTTAGGAGCGAGGGAGAGATTCTCGAATCTTAACTCTTTTCTTTTTCTCCTTGCTTGGAGCTGGTCTTTACTATTTTGTGGGTTCTTTTTCTCACCCTTTACCCCCAGGTTTCACTCCCTATCACCAGAAATGAGAAAAAGGATCGAGAAGAGAGAGAGAAGATCCCTGAATCTAATTTCTTTCTTCTTGTTTCTTCTTTGAGCATGGCTACTAATGAACTACTCCCCCCCCCCCCCCAATGACCACCAACCACCAACCTCACCTATCAGGGCTCTAGCATTTATATACACAATGTATGATATACACTGCTCCCCACAACATGTGTACACACACACACACACACACAACTAGAAAGCTAAGATCCACATACAATATTTGTCTTTTTGAATCTGGGTTACCTTGCTTAGTATAGTATTTTCTTGTAAACTCCATTTTGTTTTATATTGGAAGAAAAGTCCATTGTGTAGGTGGGCCACGTCTTTGTTTTCCACTTGTCTAGTTGGTAGACCCGTAGGCTGATTCCATTTCCGTGCTGTTGTGAACAGAACGGCAGCCAACATGGATGCCTTCAGTGTGTGTTCTAAACTGATACAGCTGGGCCATCAGTTCTGTTTTAATTTTTTGGAAAACTGATTACCAAAGTGGCCTTACCAGTTTACACTTCTACTAGCTGTGAACACATTTCTCTTTTCACACATCCTCAGAAGAATTTATTGTCACTGGTTTTCCTGGTGATAGCCATTCTGACTGGGTTGTAACAGAATCTCGAAGTAGTTTTAACACGATTCCCTGATGGTTAATGACATCAGACAGTTTAAAAAACATTGGCCCTGTTGCACTTGTTTTTAAACTCTATTTTATTTGGTGTGCTTGTGTCTCAACCTCCCTTCCACCAACCCTTTAACCCTAGGTAAGAGAGAAAAGGGTAGTGGTGATGTACACCCCTTTGCTTCTCCCGGCTGTGTAGGGTCGATGGGTTCTTTTGGGGCTCTCTACCGATCTTCGTCAACAGCAGACACAGCTAGCAGGCTCCTCCAAGCTGCGGAGCCATAAAGCGTTTCTCCAGCGTTTCTCCAAACTGCCACACCATCCATCTGCTCAAGCTGCTCCACACCACACTCTCTCCGGGCTCTCCTATTTATCTTCCCTAGAGTCCAAGACCACGCCCCTCTCTGTGCTGCACGGGGCAGGCCTTCCCAGATGGCAAGGACTGCGCCCCACAGGAGGCAGTTATCAGCTGTGGGCAAACTAAAGCCCAGAATAGAACCCCACACTTGGGCATAAAACAAAAACATGTTTACATAACATAAGACAAAACTTCCATTACACTGACCACTTTTGTTTCTGCTTTAGAGAAATATTTCACTTGCCTACTTTCTGATTCATTGTGTGTGTGTGTGAGCACAGCCACGTGTGGAGGTCAGAGGACAACCTTTGGGTGTTGGTTCCTCGCCTTTTTGTCTTGGTTTAGACAGAGTCCCTTCGCCACTGAGTAGCCCAGGCTGGCCAAGATTCCCTTGTGTCCTGCAGGGACGCACTGGGATTACAGGCAGCTTCGATGTGGGTTCTGCAGACCCACACTCAAGACGTCCGCCTTGTGAGGCAAATGCTTTTACTCACTGGGCCATCTCCCCAGACTAGTGCTTTAGAGTCTGTAACCCTGTGTCTAAAGCACGGCTAGCAAACGTTCTCTCCCATCCCGTGTGCTCCTCTGCTCCAGTTTCCTTTGCTTCAGACAGCAATTTCTTAAGCCAAGTATTCGAGCACAACACAGAGCCACTTTGATGTAGACTGAGGAATGACAGGAGGGAAATAGTTGAAATTCCTTGTTTTCGTATTTCAGTGATTATGTTTCTGTAGGTGCAGAGCAACCTACACGTGCTGTAAAAACAACACAGTGCATAAAATATCACATCTTAGGCTTAGACGGAGCTAACATGTCTCAGGCAGTTTCTGGGCATTGCACAGAGTGAGGGCACGTGTAGTGCACAGTACACATGCGTGTTCAATGACCACACACTGGTGAGCACTGCCAGAGACAAGGTGGATTCACCGAGTGCTTAATTTTGAGCACTATACAGGATGATGATCCCCAGTCTAAGAACCTCAGGCTAGAAAAGCCTGTTTACCTTTTGCAGGCCAGAGAAGCGTGAAAGAATTTGATAAATCTGTTATTCTCCCAGAAATGGAATTCCTCTTACCTCTGAAAATACACACACACACACACACACACACACACACAGACACACACATTTTAACACAATTTTAATAGTTTCTACTTGTTTATCTAAAGTTCTAAACCTTGACTTGACTCCCACACACAGATTCCACAGAGGGAAGGCGGTCAGTCCAGGCCTGACTGTATGCCTCTGTGTTCTTACTGTAGGCTCTTCTTTCAAAAATCCTATTTCTCAGGCCTGAGTTCTTACAGCTAGCAATTGGACCGTCACTAGTCAACAACTCCTCCTCCTTTTCCTCCTCTCCTTCCTCCTCCTCCTCCTCCTCCTTCTTCTTCCTTTTTTTTTTTTTTTTGAGACAAGGTTTCTCTGTGTAGTCTTGGCTGTCCTGGACTCCTTTCCTAGACCAGGCTGCCCTTGACCTCACACAGATTCCCCTGCTTCTGCCTCCCGAGTGCTGGGATCAAAGGCGTGATTCACCATTGCCTGGCTATTAGTGAACGTCTAAGTAGTCGTTTGGAGGTAAAATCATAAAGTTCTGATTTCTTTGATTGCGCTTGATCTTTTTTGCATAAACTCTGGAGGATTGGAACCCCATCATCTTAGGGGGCAGCACGAGTCCACCACCTTTCCCTCTTTCTTTCTCACCATTGCCTCCTGTCCCAGGACACAGTGACTTCTAGTCTTCCCAGGGAAGGGAAAGACAGTGGGGGCCTCCTGGTCCGGTTTGTCTACAAGGAGACTCCCAGGCAGGATCTGACAAACCCAATGCCACCTACTTCCCCACCGTCCGATCTAGAGTCGTTCAGATCTGGAGCTATGGCAGGGTGGCATGTCTGTGGAGTGTGGGGGTGGGCAGCAAGGGTCGAGGTGTGGCACTGCACCATATTTTTTTTTTTGGGTGTCGGGAGCCCAGTGTTGTACTGTGCTGACTCTTCTTGGCTCTGGCTTGAATTTGAGAGTGAAAACCCATCAGGAACTTTGCATACTCCACTGGGGCTTCTGGCTGTGTTTCTTCTTGTAGTCAGATGCTCTGCTCTCTCCGTTGCCTGAGGTTCCCTGAACTCGCTGAAGAGTCTTGGTTCTAGGTCAGCACTGGCACCATCAGGGTCTGTGACTGGGAATGTGGCGTTGCCGTTGTTCGTGTGTCCCGGCTACACCCTCTTCCTCAGGTTGGTGGCAGGGACTTCTGGCTGTTCTTCCTGCTTCCAGTTCGGCTCTCTCCACTTCTGCATCCAGAGTTTCATTCAGAAATCTCCACCTGGACAGCATCAGAGAAGTCTACAACTGGCCAAAAGGCAGAGAACACCTGACTGTAGAATGCCCCAGTCAACACAACTCCTACACCCAAGGCCCGGAGGACATCAGAGAAGAGGAAGCAGAAAAATGGCAAGGGCCAGAGGATCAGGGCATGTCTTTTGAGAGATGCTGTCTTTTATCTGTGATAGGGAGTTGCACCTGTGAAATGACAACATGGTTACCTAGGCAAGACCCCCAAATGACAGCACTGGTTGACATGCCACTGTGGACGGGGCATGCTCACAGGGCACCACCCTAGGTGAAGAGGTACAGGCAGTCAATGGTTGCTGAGAAAGAGAATCCGTGTTTTCCAGAGAGGAGGCTATTTCTCCCATAGGTCATCCACTCCTGCATGGGCAGCCCTGAACACACAGATACACGAGCAGCACCAACTGGACTCAGCAGGTTGCATTTATGTGTGCGTGTGGAAAGAAAGGTCATGACTTTTAGAGGGAGGTGTGGGGCACGAAAGACGTTGTGGGGGGTGGGGTGGGAAGAGGGAGGAGTGGAAATAAACGAGATTCCCAAGAAGAACAATTCTGTCTGTTCTTGTGGCTCTCCCATTTAGAGCGTCCCAGCAGCGTCACCCTTTGCATGAAGCTCCCTTGCGAGACGTCTCCGGCTCTCTGTGCTACAGCTGTGTGTCCGTCTCCAGCTTCCTTCCTTGCCCTGTGTTCTGCCACACCAGCCTGTCACGGTCCCTCAGATGCAGCACCTCTTCGATCTTTTCTCCTTTGCACTCAGCCCACATCCAGCCCCTCCTTGCCAGCTCTGGGACTTCTCCTCCTCCTGTCACCCCTCCCCCTCCATAAATGTGCTATTTCAGGGGAGCCCTTCTATAGCTCCCAGGTGTGGTCTGCTGTGTTTCTGGGACTGTGTTTCATGGTATTTAAGGCTGTGGATTCTAAATGCAGGCTCCCTTTCTACCTGGTTTGGCCCTATAGATGTATGAACTGCCTTCCTGGCCTTGTTCTCCCTCTCTTCCCCCCCTCTCTCATTCTCTTAGTAAAGTGAGGCTAATATTACAAACACCACACATTTCTCTGAACTTTGGACGAGGCGAGAGTTTAAAGTGCTTCACTCAGTGTTTGGCCATAGTTAGTTATCAGCAAGTACTACTGTTCCATGTTGTCATGGTAATTTGTGCATATTTCTCTTCCTCTCATAAGACCTGCCCTCCTTCAGGGCAGTTAAGAGCTTGCTTGCCACACCTGGCCCTGGATGCAGTTGTCAGTAGGTGTGCGGTTCGAAGCCTTGTCTAGAGAAAAGGGCAGAACACAGGGCCTGCAGCTGGCGTATGACCGATGGGAGACCCCAGGTCATTACGACTCTGCCTCCGTGCCCATCTCTCTCTGGTGGTTTTCAGGAACACGGGCGGGAACTGCCCGTTTCCCAGACAACACAGGAAGCAGGCTGGCCACAGGTGCCCAATTCCTGTTCTTTCTTTTCCGTTGTGAACTACAGGTGACATGTCTGAGAGTAAAGCCAAGAAGATTGAAATCAAAGACGTGGATGGGCAGACCCTGAGGAAGCTGATCGACTACATCTACACTGCAGAGATCGAGGTGACAGAAGAGAACGTGCAGGTAACCTCAGCCAGTGGCCTGGGAGCCACACACTCAGGGCCGCCATGGAACCTTCACAGCACCTCAGGGGTCACCAAAGAGGAAACCAAGCTGTAGGGAATTAAGTTACTTTACCTAGGTCACATGGCCGACTGCTGAGCCAGCTGGCCTCAGATGCCATCAGGTCCTAGAATACCTTTCACCATCAGGTCCTATAATACCTTTGCATGAGCCCAGCCTGAGAGAGAGGAGTTTTTAGCTCATGGTGTGCTTAGTTTATGAAGGAGGAACCAGAGGCTTGGGGGCCCATGTCCTCTCCAGGCTCCCATGACCTGAGAGGCTGGTTTGGTGAGTGACGGTTGCTGGTTCTTTCATTCAGCCCAGTGTTCCCATTACCCTTTGTTGGGCACTGTCCTGTCTGTGGTGTGGGGGTGAGGACAGGCATCTGTGCAGGGGCCCTCTCAGTGAGGGACACTATTTGCATGAAGGAGGGGGTTGGGGAAGGGCCCATTCTAGAGTTAAGCTGAGGAATGAGTGGTGGGCTGAGGGGTGCTAATGGTGGGTCAGAGAGTGAGGCACACTGAACTGTCCCTGCAGAGCCTACCTACTGTGCCAGGGAGAAAGAGCCGCCTGGCGTCAGACAGTTACTGTAGTGATATGGGCTAATCCACTATATGTATAAATGCGGAACTCCATGTGTAGATGAGGCTGGCCTGGAACCCATAGAGATCTGTCTGCCTCTGCCTCCTGAGTCCTGGGACACCACGCCTGCGCAAACTACACTTTAAACACGATCAAATGTGTAACTTGGATAATTAGAAAAGGCTCTGTTCTGGTCCTTAGTTCCTGGCAGGGATAAGATGATAACAGCAATGAGGTAGTAATAAATAGTTTATTATTAAAGTGTTAATTAAGAAATTAAGGTGTTAATTGATAAATAAAGAATAATAGGCATCAGTAAAGAGAGATCAGTGCTGATCTCTCTGGCTTACAAAATGCATTATTCTAAGGCAGATGATGGCAAATACCACAGCCAGGGAGCTCTGTAGTAAGTGACTCTGTCATTACTTTTTTTTATTTTTATTTTTTATTTTTTTTAATTTATTTATTTTTATATCAATCACAGGTTAGGTACTTTGCATCCCAGGCGTAGCCCCCTCCCTCATTCCCTCTCACCCTCCCCATCCCTCCCTCATCTCCTCCCCGCCCCCTCCAAGTCCACCAACGGGGGAGGACCTCCTCCCCTTCCATCCAACCCCAGATCATCTTGTCTCCTCAGGGCTGGCTGCAATGTCCTCCCCTGGGATCTAGCCAGGCTATTACTCCCTGGCATGTATGGGGAAGGGTCAAGGAGTCGGCCATCAAGTTCAAGACTGAAACAGTCCCTGTTTCCCTTACTAGCTGTCATTACTTTTAAAAACTACTTTGTCTAAGAGGGAGGGGGAAGAATGGGGAAGGGCAGAGTGAAGATTCGAGTTTAGAGGGCATATGGAGACACAGCCCTGAGCCTCGTCTGCATGGCCACACTGGCTCACAGAACCTGATGTCAGCTCTTCCCTACTTTGTGACCTGAGTGAATGGGACCCAGCGATGGCTGGAGAAGCCACCAGTCTGTGTGATTGCCCTTTGCTTCCCTGCACCTGCCGGGCCTTTTCGATCTCCGTCCCCTGACACCCTGTTCAGCCTTCTCCATAAAGCAGAGGTCCTAAGAGTAGCCATAGCCATACGATAGGCATCCATAACCCCCAGTGTTCAAACCCTGGCTTCATGTTATCTGGCTGTGATGCCTAAGCAAGCTTCTTTCTTTGCCTCAGGGTTTTTATTTCATCAATGTGGGCATGATAACAGCGTTTAATCTGTGGCTTGGGGTGAGGGATGGATGTGTTGACGTGGCCTTAGAGCGGGGCCTGGCACACGGTGATGCCATCACAGATACCCCGAAGGCGATGTATGCTGATGGGGACTGAGGACTGGTATCCAGGTGGGGAGTAGGAGCCATGGTAAAGGGAAGGGGCTGACCCTATTTGCTCTAGAAGTGGCTGGGAATTTCTGATATTTCCTGGGCTATGCCCCGAATGCTTGATGTGGACAGAGGCCTGATCCAGGCACTAGCTAGTCTTCTGAGGAGAGGGACCTTTACGCTGTCTGCTAAGTAACCAGAGGTGAAAGAGCATAACCTAGAAGGCACACACAGCCCAGAGCTGTCTCCTCCCTTGTGCTGGGCTCTATAGAAACTCATGCTTTCATCGGGTCAGTCATTCAGCCCCCCTTTTTTATTTTGAGCTACTACCATGTACTGGCAGACAGTGCCCACAAAGAAGTTGCCATGACAGGCTGCTTCCCCAAGGAACAGCTGCTCTGTAGGCAGGCACAGATGGCAGCCCTGGGTGGAGGGATCCAGGAGGAAGCAGTCACTGCTGCCTGATGGGGCTAAGCAGAGCAGACCACACTCATGGAATGTTTGGGCCAAACTTTGGAGGAAGAGGGGGTGGGCTGGCTTACCTCTTTTATCTTTGTGCCCATCCCCTCTAGGCTCTGAGTCCCCAGAGGGGCCTGCTGTCAGATAGATTGGTGTTTGTTTGAATGGTCCTGAGAGTTAAATCTCATCCCCTTTCCAGTCACATGTCCCCTGGCTTTTCCATGGCGGAGGTGGGCAACAGGTCGTCTGATAACTTATGCATGCGATTAGAGCCCAGGTGTGCCTGTCTCATCACCGCATGCTTGTTACCACCTGGTAGAGAGACTAGCACAAGCCCTGGTGGCAGCCAATGCTCATACGGAGCAAATGGCTCGGGGACTTGAACCCACATCCCTCTGTCTAACCTGTGTGGCTGCGCTGAACTCATTTCCTGTTGTGTGAATGATCTGAGCCTTGGCCTCTGCTCGTAGTGGTTGACTGTAATCGGAACTGACGGTGGCTGTGCACTCTCTGCTTGGGGCCAGGCTCGATCCTGTAAGCGTGTCACCCGGTTGATTCCCAATGGCCGTAATGGGACTGCTGTGGCCATGACCACTGTGCTGTTGAGACTGAGGCCCACAGAGCTGAGGCTGTTGTCCTCAGCCGTGTGGCCAGTAAGTGGAGACACCAGAATTAAATGTGACAGTCGGATCGCCAAGCTGTCCCAGCACCTGGGCCTCATTTGCCCTCTTCTGACCCGCCCTCCCCTAAGCAAGCTCTGACTGTCACTGCTGCTCAGCCAGCCTGCGCTGAGTGCGGCTGGGAGGGACCTGCATGCCCTTCACCTGGCACTCAGCGTGCCCTGCACTGTGCCTGGCCCTGCCCCCTCCCACAGCCGAGGGAAGGAGCTCTAGGGCTAGGTGCTTTCTGAGGCAGGGCATTTCCTCTTGTTTTTGCAAAAGGAAGCTAAGCCTGTGACGGGATATCCTCTGCTGTGTTTTCATGTTATTGGAGGGAGAGAAAAAACAAGACAGGCCCAGCACGTGAAAAATGGAGGGTTGGCTGTTTGCAAGCCAAGGGGGAACTGTGAGCCCTTTGCTGTGGGCCGTTCCAGGGCCTGTTAGGAATGAGGTGCTGACAAGCTCGATGCTTTTTGACCCGGGTAATCTTCCTGTTACCTCCTCTTTCCCAGGACTCAGCCTTTTGTTCCCTCAGTGGCCAAGTGCTGCATCCTTTGACTCTACCCCCACAGTCCACTTCAAAGCTGAGAATGGAGTGGGCTCAGGAAGTAGAGAACAGGAAATGCCCTCAAGCCCTGTAGATGTGGAAGAAGGGACTGGCCTGCTACCTCATATGCGCTTTCCCCTGGGGGCTTGGGCTTATCATTGCGCAGCAGTGCATGAGAGAGGGCTTATCTCTTGGTCTCCTGATCCCCTCCTTCAATATTCTGATCTTCTCCACTCTTCTTCCTGTCCTGGGTGAAGCGAGGGAGGAAAGAGAAGTATGAGATCAAAGACTGTAGTAGCCATTGGACCATGAGCTGGTCTCCTTGTGGGAAGCTGGTTCAGGGATGCTGTTAGGTGGGAGGGGCTGAGCAAGAAGAGGGTGGGAGCATTTGTGAACAGCAGGGAAGTTGAAAGCTATGTGGGTGGAGGTGCCTGGTTAGAGTGTAACCAAGGCACGTGCTCAGGAAATAGTTTATTGTTGTGTTTCTCAGGCGCTTGTCATGAGCTTGAAAGCCTAAGCGCTGGACTGTGGTCCTGGAGAGGAGGAGGAGAAGGCAATTGGTGTTTCTGGCATGGTCTTGCTCGGGCTTGGCAGGGAGGGCAGTCTGGAGATGAACGGGGAATCTCAGCCATCTTGAGAGTTAGCAGCCAAAGACAAGCCCCATCCTAGCATGAAGAAGCATTCCAGGTTGCCTAGATCTGAGGGACTACCTGGAAGTTGTCCTAAAACTAATGGGGTCAGACAATGCCAGGCGGCTGGCTAGAGGTGCTGGGCGGTCACATGGTGGAGAGTCTTCTGTTCCTAGCGCGTACTCAGCAAGAATGGCTAATGGTTCTCCACCTCACGGGCAGGCAGGACCTAATCTGGCCTTGAGATCTGTGTGGCCGGGCTGAGTGGCCCACAGGTTAATTGAGTTTTCAAGTTTATGGCTGCCTGGTGGGGCCGGAGCTTAGGCGGTTAGGTTTGTGCTCCATCTGGGTTCATCTGGGTTTTAAAACTTTGAGGCAAAGGTGATTTTTATCTTTCTCTTCTTCAGGAATGAATCAGTGGGCCAGAAAACGTCAAGGACATTGTGCTAATTTACCTCAGCCTGGCTGAGGACACAGCAAGAGGCAGGGTGGAGGGTGGGAGGGGCCTTTCCAGGAGTAGAGCTGGTAGACGGGCACGGCTCTCCCTGTAGACAGCAGACACCCGGTTGGTGTCTGACAGGCAGTGGAGTTGCTGGGTTAGAAGCAGGTGCGTTTGTGCAAAGAAGATGAACAGGGCACCACCACTGCCCTTCCACAGCACTGGAAGTCCTGGGATGTCCCTCAGTCCTGTCAGACCAGGGCAGGTGGTTACCCCTGTGGAAGGGCCCAGGAATCCTCAGCGGGGCCTAGTTTTGGCCTACACACATAGAGGCGATGGCAGTCTATATGGAGGGGCCAGTGGTGTTTTGGCACGAGATCAACATCTAGCATTGAAATTATTTAAAAAAGGGAAAAAAGAAAGAAAAAGACTCTTGTAATGCCCAGAATAAAGAAAACAAATGCAGTCAGGCCTGCCGCCGTGTCTTCCTGGGCAAGCCATGAACAACTGGGGTTGGTCTGGCTCAGCCTCTCTGCCTGAGAACTAGGGACAGCTGGGAGGAAGGACAGGGAATTGCTACCAGGCCTTGGTGCCGGGTCTGCAAGGTTGACTCGTAAGTCGATGCTGTGGTTTCCACCAGGTTTCTTTTTGGTAAACTATCCCAGCTGCCTGCCTCTTCCGCAGAGTGAGGGAGGCAGCAGGGCCCAGCGGCGCAGGCTTTTTGCCTTGTTTTTATGTTCTAGAGGGCAGGCTTGGGCAGCCATAGGACGCCTCACAGGGGTGGTAACAAGCGCCCAGCAGGCTTGCTCAAGCCAGTTTCCCCCGGTTCCTAGGAAAAACATGTGCCCACATACCCAAGCGAGAACTATTCTGTTTTCCATGATGCAGAATAAGCGTCCTGTGACTTTTAAAAAGAAAACTCAGCTCTCCTCCCTAAGGACTCACGCAGGGGTTTCCTCTGCTGTTTAACCTGCTGGGGAGGAGGGCTGCCTGAGTCCGCAGTGATGGGGCGAGTGTCCTTCGGTCAGATGATAAGTGCTGTAAAAGCAGCTCTGGTTCATTTTGCTTACTACCGCATCTCAGAGCCTTGGCCAGTGCCCGGCACACAGGCGCTCAGCCCTTAGGTAGAGAATGAGGTAGTGAGCAACCCGACGAGCACATTTCTAAGTGAGGCATCACCCTGGAGTGTGCAGGGCAGTGGCTCTCAGACTTGGCTGGCCAGAGAGGCATGTGAGGGAGCCTTAACCATCTTGCTATGCCCAGGCCACACACCTTTTGTTTGGCACTATTTCTGGGGAGATGTAAACAGACATTTATTTGCCCCAGATAGAGAACTGATGGCACACCTAACAACAGATGCCAACGGAGTTTAACTTGGTAAAACCGGTAAGTTTTACTGGGGTTACTCACAGGAGGATGGGTCACTTACAGGAGCAGAAATGACTCAGAGAGCTGCATCACCAAAGCCCATCCCGGCAGAGGGACAGCTCACGAAAGCGGTAGCTCACCACGCAATTTACAGGCAGCTCAATAAGTTGGAGAGTATCCTTTGCAGGTAGCACAGGTGGCCTGAGCCCCCTTCGGGAAGCTTGGCTGTTCTCTGCTTCCCCAAGGCAGGTCAGCTGACCTGAGAGTGTCTGTCTCTCCCCAGTCTTCACAGCTTGTGCAACCTTGGGGAGGGCAGGCCTAGTGAACACAGCCAGTTTCAGGAACTTCCTGGAGCTGTTAAGTTGTTTATTTCCTTAGCCTAAGAGCTTCCCTGAAGGGTGGAATGTTTCACCTGTTCTGTAGACACCTGTGTCTTAACAAGCTTTCCTCTAAGACGGAAGGGTTTACTGTCAGAAAACCCCACACACAGTAGCCCATACTTGTCAGCATCTTTAGACAGGATGCCCAGGCATTGGGGTTGACAATTCTCTGGGCGACACCAATATGCAGCCAAGTGTAGAGGGCCTCTGTGTGCACACATTTCGTCTCGATGGGTGTAGGTACTACTGGTCCAGTAGGCACAATGTCACTTAAGTGCTTAGAGGTGGGTGGGCTTTCAGGTCTGCGGAACCCAAACCTGCATTTTTCTAAGGTCCTGGGATGGAGCCCACTCTGGGAAGCTTTGTGGGTTGGAACAGTGCTGAGACTCTACTTGTGGGTGGGTCTCTAAGGACAAAGCAGGCTGGGAAGTTTGGACTCAGTGAGAAGGCTGTGGAGAGCCACAAGAAAAGAAACATGACGGAAAGCGACTTCGGGGTCGAGCTCCTGCTGTGTGACTCAGCGTGTCACCTTCTCTTGCAGGTCCTGCTTCCAGCAGCCAGCTTGCTGCAGCTCATGGATGTTCGACAGAACTGCTGTGACTTTCTGCAGTCTCAGCTGCATCCCACCAATTGCCTGGGCATCCGAGCGTTCGCAGATGTGCACACCTGCACGGACCTCCTGCAGCAGGCCAACGCCTATGCAGGTAAGGCTGGGTGGCCGGCTGGCCTCTGAGCTTTCAGATTTAGTCACCTGGACTGTTGGGACGCCCAGAGATTCTGAGAATGGATTTCTGCTGCGAAGTGGAACGAGGTGTCTAGGGAGACAAAACATAGAAAATGAACAATAGATAGGCTTAGCTCCATTTGGCACGTAGAATATGGTTAATTTGTACATGGATGGTATAGCCAGTAGAGAAAGGTCTGAGAAGCGCTGGGAATGTGTGTCAGTGTACCCGTGAGAGAGTATGTGAGAGTGTGAGTGTGATTGTGTGAATTTGCACATGTGCATGCATGTTTGTGTATATGTGTACGTATATGTGTGCACACATGTAGCATAAACTAAGCGTAGTGCTGAAACAGACCTTCTTTGTTTAAGTTTACTTTTCTTTGGTCAAACTGCTCTGTGTAGATGAGATTGGAAGTTAAATCCGTCCCAGGTGCCTAGCGATTAACAAGTGCCCTCTTACACACTGTCTTACTTTCTAGACTCACTGAATTTTAAATCTGAAAGGAATTAAAGTGCAAGATGGACGTGGTGGCACACATCTGTGATCCAGCCCCACAGAGGCAGGAGGACATGACAAGTTCAAGGCCGGTCTGGGCTCCACAATAAAACCCCATGTCAAAACCCAAACCAAAGCAAGCAAATAAGCCAACCAATCCCTAAGCGAGAGTGAGGATGCAGAGTCAGGTTCCCTTTCAAGCCAGTGCCTTTGGGGCTGGAGAGACAGCCCCTCAGTTGAGAGCACACACTGCTTCTGTGGAGGGCCGGAGCTGGCTTCCCAGCCCCACATTGGTGCCTCTCGATCACTTGTAACTCCAGGTCCTCCAGGTCATGGGAGCTGATGCCCTCTTCTGGCCTCCACGCACACCTGCACTCACATGCGTACACACACACACACACACACACACACACACACGCATAGACACATATTTAGAAATAAACGTAAAATCTAAACAGAAAGGAATTTCACATTCTGGCCTCCTCCATTTATCTCAGTTAGTTTTACGTTTATTTGTTTTAGAGACCATGTGTCAGGGGAGTGAGGTTGCGCCTTCACAGACTTCCCTCATGCACACTGTCTTATGCCACTCTTCATCCTCTGTCTATCATCCTCACAGCTGAGCCAATCAGTGTATCACAATCAGGTGTCTTAATCAGAAGAATGTTCTCGAACATCAGAAAGGCAGCGGGCAACTGTTGTTTTCTTTAATGTGCATGCGGTGTGCAGCTCCGCTAGGCACAGCTTCACGAGCCTCAGTCTGGCAGCATGTGGTCTGGGCAACACTCTCTCTTGAAGAGCTCGGCATCCTGGTATTTGAACAGAGTCTTGGGTGGAGAAGGGAAATTAGCTGTTCAGCCCACCATGTTCAGCAGGACATTCTCCCTCCGCATGCACTGCAGCAAATGGAAAGATCACAAGTTATCCAGGAAATGGGTCTGGCCATTTCAATTGCTACATTTGTGCACAGCCACCTCTTTGCCTGTCAGTGGAACACTTGATCTCATGTCACACCTGCTCCTCTCTTCTGCTTCCTGTCTAGCCAGGACCTAGGAATGAGCTGAGGACCCGCTGTATTAGCTCCGGATAATACAGCCCTGGGCTGCATTAGCTCCTGGGTCCATGAGATGACAAGCATGTGCTCTGTTCCCTTTCTCTAATCAACCTCTTGGCACAGAGTGTCATTCCTCCATGTGGACATAAGAATGGCCAAATGTTCACAGACTGTCGGACTCCATGCACAGGCACACCATTGGTCGCAGACTGTCCACTCGTGACCAATGGTGAAGCTGTCTTTGAGCCTGACCATTGTGAAGGACTTCCCTAGGAGCCCTCTTCCCAATCCTGTTTGCCTGAACTCCCCTGCCTGTCATCTGTCCACTCATGCTCCCTCCCCTCTCTCCACCCTTCCTCTCCTAGCAAGGGTCGCCCATGGAAGCGCCCCCTTTCCTTACGGATGCTGCACAGATTTGACTTAGCAGGAGCTGGGTCAGGACGAATACCTTCGTGTGTGGTCCCACTGTAAGCATTTGTCAGTGTTGGGGTTCGACGTGTGGATGGACTTCTGTTGCCCTCTTCCCTGTCTCCTCCACCAGCCTCTCTGCTAACCCATCTAGCATATACATGCATGCAAGCACCGTGCTTTCTTTATGTCCCTCCCTGACTGACGGTAAGCCAGATCTGTGGGACGGTGGAGACGATGCATCCTTCTGGTGCTGCTTGGTCCTGATGCTGTCAAAGTGGTTGTCTTCCTGCAGCAGCTTCTGCACGTGTGTCTGTCTGTAGGCAGCCTAGTGAATTTCCATTCCTAGTATTTATTGGATTTATTGGGGTTTTCCTTCGGTTACCCTCCATGATAAGCCCTTCATGAACATCTTCCTTGAACTTATACAACAGCTGAAGAAACCAGGTCCTGAGATGAAAGATGGTCTGAGGACATGCATTGAGCAAGGGCAGGGACCGAATTCAAACCCAGTGCCAGCCTTTGTGGCCTGTGCCTTCCATAGCATCCAGCTTGCACAGAGGGGTAGCTCCACAAGAAATAGTGAGGAGCGCAGGTAGTTAGAGTGGGCCTCCTCCACCGAAATGGTGTGCTTGGTAGCCTGTGTCATTCCAGCATCAGGCAGCGTAGACAGCTGGAGAGACAGCTGGTACCAGAGTTAGCAACAGTGGCGTCGGGGAAGCACAGGGCGGGTGCCCTGTTCTCTTCTTGGTTGCACTGTACCCAGCCACCCAGAGACTGTCCTCCAACCACATGGGTGGCCATTCCTACCGTCCCTGACGCAGTTAGTGTGCTTGACAGGCAAGGACTCTCCTCTCTGTGGTACAGGCCTGTGGCCGTCTGTACAGCCTCAGCTTTGTACAGCAGGGGTGCAAGGTGATGATGCAGAAGTTAAAACTGCAACGAGAAGACAGGAGATGGGAAGTGAAGGAAGGCCGCCGAGCTTAGAGAGGGAGGACAGAAAGTTGTCTGGTGTCTGTCCTCTTTGACTGCTGTGGGCCTGCGTCACCTCGTTCATCTTGTACACCTGGCCTCAGATGGGGCCTGGCATTCTTGGACACTGCTGCTTCTCAAGACACAGCTGTCCACTTTAGTTTGTTCCGGTGTGGGTTTGGACGTGTAGCGTGTACTGGGGTCACGGGCAAGGAGCAGTGCCGGGCCTGTGGTCACATGCTTTCTGGGAATCTGCCTTGCATTACAAGCATATTCAGGCCAACATTGCAAGGAGAGCCTTTGGATCAGATCCAGAAGGGAGGCCAGCCAGAGCGTGGGGCTGAGCCGCTCTGTGGTGGGGATGGTACTGTTTTCAGGATGGCGGGGGTGACAGGAGCAGGAGGGGGTGTCCTGCAGTAGCAGATACCCTGGGACTGTGCCCTGGACCCCCCTTGATCCTTCTGCTCCACTAATGGGCCCTCAGAGCCGGGTCCAGGCTGTAAACACTAGAAATCACGGGCTTCCAGCTGCTACTGTTCAAACCATATGCTCGTTGGGGAAGGGGACCAGTTCAAGCCTCCTGATTTGGGGTTTTCTTTATCGGGAAGCACAGGCAGGCGGGTCTGCTGTCCTTCTTCACCCCTCCCCAGTCTCTAGCCAACCGGGCTCTGCCTTCACCTGTCTGCCAACCCTAAGCTTGTCCCTGAACCATTACTTTTTCTACAGAAACTGTCCTTTCCTGACACATTGCTACTATTTCAGTTTTAGTACAAAACCTATCACTGATCATTCCAGGAAAAGCAGATTGGCAGGACAGCACAGTCCCACCCAGAGCAAAACTCAGACAGCTCCTTTGAATGTTAACTCGTGGGTCCCTCCAGATCTCTTTCATCAAGAACATGTTTTATGGGCTGGAGAGATGACTCAGTGGTTAAGAGCATTGGCTGCTCTTTGGGAGGACCCAGGTTCCATTCCCAGCATCCACCTGGTGCTCACAGCCATCTGTAACTCCAGTTCCAAGGGATCTGACACCCTCTTCTTTCTGACCTCTGAGGGCACCAGGCACTCATGCTGTGCACAGACATACATGCTGGCAAACATGCATGAACATAAAATAAAATAAAGAAAAAAAACAATGCTCCCTAAGCCAAAAGCCTTCTTAGTATGTTCTAGGCAGTTTCTCATATCTACAGTTACATTCCCATACCACTGTACTAAGCCACATAAATAGTTATATACTATTGTATGAGGCAAGTTACCGTCTTGTCTGTCAGAAGTGAAGGTGTGAGAGGCTGTCAGTCTCCTGCCAGGCTCTTTGAGAAGGTCAGAGGGAAAATATTGGGTATTCCTGTGGAACATACGTATTATGTGTTTTAGTGGACACAGGAACATTCTGCACCCATTATGCTTTTAAATTCTTATCACCGTATTTTATGTGTTTGGATGTATGTCTGTGTACCCTGTGTGTGCCTGGTGCCTGTGGAGGCCAGAAGAGGGCCCTGGATCTCCATGAACTGGAATTACGGGCAGCGGTGAGCCACCGTGTGCATGCTGGGGGCTCACCCAGGTCCCCTGGAAGAGCATCCAGTGCCCCATGAGCCACCTCACCGGTTCCCACCCATCATGCTTTTATTTGACCCAATATAAAATCTTAGAGTCGGGTCCAGATTCTTGAATAAGGCTGTTCATTTTAACTTGTGTGAACATGTGTGTGTGTGGATGTTAATGCTTCCGGTTTTACTTTTATAGAGCAAACTGCAGTGAGCGCTAGGTCTTTTTACATTTATTTTATATTGGTGGGGGCTCCTTGGTACATGCAGAGCTCAGAGCACAGCTCAGGGCGGTCATTTCTCTTCTTCCACCACATGGGGCCCAGGGATTGAACTCGGCCACAAGGGCCCTCTCGCTGGCCCTCAGTAAAGCAAATGTCCCTATTCGTAATATTTTGGAGTACACTTGGCAGGGCATAATCTTGGTAGCATAACAGGACAAAAAAAAAAGCATACATTTAAAGTGATGTGTCCAGAGATACAGAACAGTTGTAACTGCTTGCCTAGTGTGTGGGCCCTGGGTCTGACTCCCAGTTCTGTATACACAGACAGAGAGATAGTGCCAATTTTCTCTTAAAACAAAACAAACCCCAAGCAAACCTTGGACTCTTACTTTCTGGTAAGCCTCCTGCCTTCCAGGTGAGGGGAGGACTGGGTGAGGGCCGCACCTCCCTGCTCCACAGACTGTCTGGTTTCCGGTTTGGATTAACCCCTGCCTGGCCCTTGCAGCTGCATCCAGTTCTACTGGCAGCATGATGTGCCCTGGGACTTCCTTCTTCCTCGCTGTGCCCCTGTCGCTGTCCTGCCTGTTCTGTGGGGGAGGGGAGGGAGGCCCTTCAGAAGCTGATCTCTGCCCTCAGCCAGCAGTATCCCGGTCCTTCTGGGTGGTTGGAGGCTGGAAGGGGGCCTCTCAAGTTTTGCACACCCCGTTTCCTATCCCTTACAATTGTTGCTCTGCTTAATCTTTAACGTCAGAGGCCAGGGCTGGTTTGTGAGGACTTTGTTGCCTCGTAGTCTGAGGGCTGTGTGCCTGGGCTGTCAGTGGCGCTGCTTAGCGATTTTAATGGGGCCTCATTAAAGCGATGGCAATTAAAATTCTTTGGGTATGTTGTTTACATCAACCTGCCAAGGCTGAGCTGAAACCCTCCAGCCACAAAATGGAAAAGCCATTTAGTTTCATGTGCTCATGAGGGGAAATGTCCCCCCTTTTTTTGATTGATTAGGTCATTTGGTGGAATGAAGTAATTAAATCAAGAGCAGGAAGGTTTTGCAAAGCATTGAAAAACCACGAATCTCTGGCTCATCGAGGCCCTCCTCACTGGGCTGCATGAAGAGAGGGTGATGGTGGTAGTGGAGGTGGGTGGGAGTTTTTACTGTTGTGAACACTTGCTGCGATCCAGGCACGGTGCCCAATAGCACTGATGACTAGGCAGTTTTAAGGAGTCCACGTCTGTGTGTGTGTTCTTGAGAGAGTAAGAGGAACATACATGTATATTTTGGAACATGAGACACAGGCCATGTGGAGAACATTTCCTACCTTCTGTCAGGTGGGTGAAAGAAATATTTGGAGTCTGAGGGCCAGCGTCTCTGACCCTTCTGGGAAGAGGTCAAGGCGGCCTCTGTTACTTCCTCTGGAGCAGAGAAACTGTGAGGCTGAAAAAAAAATCAAATTCTGATCCAGGAAAGCTGACCTCTGCTCTTTGAAAACTGCACTGTAAGGAATGGGGGGTGAGGGAGGCGCCTAGGCAGTCCCTCTGAATTCTGCTTGCCCTGTACAGTGCTTTGATTCTGCTCCTGCCCGTCAGTGCCAGCCAGGATTCCAGTGGCTGGCTGGGAACTCGTTTCATGGGCATCCTCCACTGGCCCCGGGGCTTGGGGACTCATGATACCTCTACAAATAAACCCACATGGCACAGGTGGGTTATGAGTCCCCTTGACCTAGCTCAAAGCTTCATTGGTCCAGAGCGTAAAGTCTGGCTCACTCTATCCCATTAAGAGGAAAGACTGCAGGCTTGGAGCTTGCTTGGGAGGTGGCTCCAAAACCTGGGTCTTAAGTATCCTAAAGAACACAGTAGAAATGTGATAATAATTGTAGATACAGACGTTGGGTTGGGCACTGAGGGGTTAGCACTGAGCTGTAGTGCTCATTTTAAAACTCTGTTTTATTTGGGGTGTTTACGCCTCTACCTCCCTTCCACCAACCCTTTAACCCTAGATAAGAGAGTGAAGGTTACTGGAGAGAGGGGATGCAGACCCCTTTATTTCTTCTGGCTGATTAGGGTTGATGGGTTCTTTTAGGGCTCTATACCAATCTCCGTCAACAGCAACTGCAGCAAGCCGTCTCCTCCAAGCCGCCGTGTTGAAACATGTCTCTCTAAGTGCCACACTGTCCATCTCTGGTCTCTCCAAACTGCCGCACACCACATGACACGCTTTCTATCCAGGCTCTCCTGTTTATACCCCTCAGAGTCCTAGACCACACCCTTCTCCGTGCTGCACAAGGCAGGCCGTTAGCAGCTGGCAAAGGCCATACCCTGCAGAAGGCAGTTATCAGCTATGGAAAAACTAGAGCCCAAACTAGAATCCCACACTTGGGATTCAAACAAAAACATATTTACATAACATGACTGAGTTTTAGAGAAACCAAGACTTCTGTTCCACTGAGCGAGTCAGATTTGGTATTTCCTTCATGGGTTCCCAGTCCCCATATCCTAGAAGGACATCATATGATAGAGAAGGGGGGTTGGGGTGTGGAAAGCCCTGTATTTCCCTGGTTGCTGGGGACACACCTTGGGAACACGGGTGAATACATTTTGTCCATCCTGGTGGATAGGGAAAGACCTTAATCCAGGGGTGATCTTGGTTTCTTTTCAGGGCTTATTTGGCTTATGGGTCTAGAAGTTAGTAGTTCATGATGGCAAAGCAGAGGTGGCAGGTGGCCACAGCAGCAACGAAGAGCTTATATCTTGAGCCCCAAATAAAAATCAGCGAGAGCACACTGGACACGGTGCACGGCTCTTGAAACCTCAAAGCCCACCCCCGGTGACACACTTCCTCCAGCAAGGTCCCACCTCCTAAACCCACCCAAGCAGTACTACCTGGGGGCCAATGCTCAGATAAGAGGGGACACTGTGGTGCTTGAATAGGAAAGGCCACCGTAGACTCGTGTGTGAATGCTTGGCCTGTGCAGAGTGGCACTCTCAGGAGGTGTGGCCTTGTTGGAGGAAGTGTGTCACTGTGGTGGTGGTGGTGGGGGGTGCTTTGAGGTTTCCTGTGCTCAAGCTCTGCCCAGTGAGGATTCCAGTCTCTCTCTCTCTCTCTCTCTCTCTCTCTCTTTCCCTCACTAAGACAGACCTCTCATCCAAACCACTGCAGAGGTTATGTCTACAATAAATTCCGAAGCCGGGACTGACTCCACATTGCCTAGGGCATCACCATTTTAGGGTCACTGTTTTCCCTCTAAAAAGAAAGTTTTCCCATTCATAGCCGCAGTCTCTCTGTTCTCTATGTGTGCTCCTCCGTCTATCTCTACTATATCTAAGAGGGGAGTTTAGGGTTTTCGGTTGTCTATGTTTAACTTTATCTCCAATGGCCTTCTGAGGAAAGCGTTGAACATTTATCTTTTTAAATGTTCTTTTAAATGTGTGGGTGTTTTCCCTGCATGTATGTTGTGCCCCGTGTGCATGCAGTACCCATGTAGGCCAGAAGAGGGCATCAGATCCCGGAGACTAGCGTTATGGACAGGTGTGCGCTCCCTGTGGGAACTGAACCCAGGGCCTCTGGAAGAGCAGCCGGTGTTCTTAACCATCGAGCCGTGGCTTCAGCCCTAGGACTGTTTTTATCTTAAAGAACAGATGGGACCCCAGATGAGAATCACCAAGACTTTTCCTTTCCGACTAGACAAAGTGATTAAAAACAGGTCCCTCCCTGACTTCGTGACCTACTGATAGACATTATCATTTTTGAGCCTTAACTGAGACCGTGTTCAAATGTTTTGATAACATTTTAGTCTGGATCAAGTGGCTGTGAGGTGAACCCAAGCCTTCTCGTTGCCACATTGTGCTACAGCATTATGTGGGCTGGTGTAGCGGTGTATGCCTGCCCTTGGGCCTGAGGCTGGAGGATTGAGGGTTTGAGGCCAACCTGAATACAAAGCAGGGACGTGCGGCAAAACAACAGCATCAGAACACAACCAGCAGTAATAACTGTAAAATATACAAAAAGAAGTAAATATACAAAAAACAAAAATTAAAAAAAAACATAGAACACACTGAAGTCAAAGTAAGAGAAACAAAAATCAGGCAATTGCAGAAGATGCTTCTTGCAAAATACCCCCTGGAAGTATAGTGGGTGCTATCTAGGGAGCATCTAGCAAGAGGGTCAACATAGGCCCACAGTCTTCCGGGGCTAGCCTTCTTCCTGGGAAGCTGAGTTAGGTGCCATGTCTTGTTCTTGTTTTTTTTTTTTTATCCTGTGTTTTTAAGTGTTTTTTTTTTTTGTGGGTATAAAAAAATATGTATGTCTGTGCCACACAATGCATGCAGTGCCCACAGAGGCCGGAAGAGGGGAGTTACAGATTGCATGAGCTGCTGTGTAGACGCTGGGAGCGGAACCCAGGTCCTCTGCAAGAGCAGGGCTCTTCACCGCTGAGCCGGCACTGCTCACCCCTTCATCCTGTTGTTTCTGAAGTGTTGCTAACAGGAATGGCGGTCTCGGACCGCCCACTGGGGCTAAATGTCTCCTCACACTGAATAGAGAGACGGTGTAGTCCCCCACTCCTTTTTGCTTCTCCTTTCTCTTATTTCTCTCCCTCCCTTCTTTCTTCTTCCCCTCCCATCCCTTCCAGACTCTCCCTTTACAGACTCACTTTTATTCCTTTCCCTTCACTACATATGCCGTCAAGGGGCACAACATCATGTAGGCTCCGTGGCCCTTAGAAGAAAGTTGCTTCTCGTTAGAAATTGTGTGTGATGAGAGTTACACAGAGGGTTCACAAATCACTCCACGTGACCAATTCCATGTGGGAGGTTTATTAGGGAAGGGAAAGGAAAGAGGAAAGGGGTTACAGAGACTGCCTCTGGATGAGGCAGGAGAGAAAGAGAGAGAGGAGGAGCTTTGAGTTTTCTTATAAGGTGGCTCAGAGCATGCACAGGTGATTCCAGGTGGTCCATAAGTGACTTCACAGATGCCTGATATCTGGTTTGTCAGGTCCCTTGGGGCTGGCTGTAGAGATGCCTGCTTATGGGTCCCAACGTTCCTCCCTTTTTGTTTTATTAAAAAAGTGAGGAACTAGGAAGGGGTGAAGGTGGGGGAGGGCGTAGGGGTGATTTTGCTCTTTAAACTACTTCCTGCTGATTAGGGGCGTTGTCATTCTCGGGGTACAGCTGTTCCCCACCATCAGGGTCATTGTCATCTGGTTCTGTGGGCAGTGGTTGATAATCCTGTAGGAATAACTGATTAATGGTTTGGTTAGAGATTTTTTGTGTTTGTTGTTGGAAGAATGTAGAGAGGAAGCTAATTAAGCACGGTGCAAAAAGCAAAAGCAGAAAGGCAAGCAGGAGAGGTGTGAGGAAGGGCAAATCCATTTCCATATGGGACTCTCAAAGGCTCAAGAGCTAGAGGCCTCAAGCTGTTCCCTTCGTTTTTGTAAATATGTCTGGAGTTGTTAGATTTTGTCCTTTACTATTCCCAACTGGTTAACATAAAAACAGCATTCCTCCTGGAGGAAGATGCAAAGGCCACCACCTTCTTTAGCTGTGAGGAGATCCCGTCCGCGTCAGTTTTAAAGTACTACTGCTGCCAGTGAGTCGATCTGTCCTTGGAGGGTTAGTATTGTCTGAGCCACTTGCTGAAGGTCCTGGATGAACTGGGAAGAAAGCTGATAATACAAAGTTAGGGAAGTGGCTAGTCCTGCTGTACCAGTCCCGAGAGCTGCCGTGATTCCTGCAACAGCCAGCAGGGGCAGGATTTGAATGGCCCTCTTATCCTGCTCGGCAGCTATTGAGTCCACGACTGGGATTGGTAGGGGCTCTTTTTCGTTTTTCACCCCCAGCTCAGGGAAGAGGAGTACCAGAGTGCAAACAACTGACCAATGAGCAGGCAGACGAAGGTAGACCAATTCAGCCGGTGTTGGATGTCGCAGTAGCGATCTGGTTGCCGGAAAGCGGGAGAGTGTGTGTCACGGGCGGATTTGGAACAAAAATAGGTCTCCAGCAGCCCTGGTGGGGTGCCGGCACTCCCCACATGGTGTGCCCACTGGCGTGGACTTATTCCCGGCCAACACACCAATGTTAGATATCATGCGGGATGAGAATTATACAGAGGGTTCACAAGTCATGCCATGTGACCGGTTCCACGTGGGAGGTTTATTAGGGGAAGGGGAAGGTAAAAGAAAGAGGGAAGGGGTCACAGAGACTGTCTCTGGACGAGGCAGGAGAGAAAGAGAGAGAGGAGGAGCTTTGAATTCTCTTATAAGGCGACCCAGAGCATGTGCAGGTGGTTCCAGGTAGTCCATAGGTGGTTTCACAGATGCCTGATATCTGGTTTGTCAGGTCTCTTGGGGCTGGCCATAGAGATGCCTCCTTACGGATCCCAACACTTCCGATTTCAGCGCAAAGTGTGGTGCTGTTGCCGGGGGTGTGAGTCATGTCCCCTGGATCCTCTAGATTTCTTTGCTTGCCTCTGGCAGTCAGTGTCATTGTTCTTTGCTACGTATGCACAAATCCATCTCTTGCCCAGGTAGAACCCACTCTCAGCTTGGACGTAAGCATCTTCAGTTTTAAGAAGAGATCTGTGCTTACCTGTCCCCTCTTCCCCCAAGACTCTGCTTGTAGGCCATTAGAATGGTCTTGTACATATATTTGTCTTTTTCAGAGTTGGAGTCCCAGCCCTCTTGGGCTCAGGCATGGTGGCAAGCTGTTCTCCTCCCTGATCACCCTAGACTCCTTTTCCATCCTCTGTGTTTCTCCTGGGTGTCTGGATACCAGCCGCAGGTGCCCCTCTCCGCTAGGCACCACATTGGGGGTGGCCTTCTAAGAGGAGTTTCAGTGGGTGGTTCCTTTAGGGTTCGGAAACAGCTCACTGCAGCCAGAAGGACCCTAGGCTGAAATCCAACACTGCCCCACAGGGCAAGAGGCAGGAGGCTGTTTTCTGCCTTTTTGTCTCTGGGCTTTCTGGTTTGTTTCCCAATCCATGCAGTGTGGCACTCCTCCAAGCTCAGGTGCTTTTGCTTCATTTGCTGTAAGGAGTTTAGTTTTCTCATAGCACAGATGTTTGCTTCCTCTTCTTCCTCTTCTTCCTCTTCTTCCTCCTCCTCCTCTTCTTCCTCCTCCTCTTCTTCTATGTATTATGTATACAGTGTACTGCCTGCATGTTCATCTGCACACCAGAAGAGGGCACCAGACCTCTTACAGACAGTTGTGAGCCACCATGTGGCTGCTGGGAATTGAACTCAGGGAACCTCTGAGCCATCTCTCCAGCTCCAGATGTTTGCTTCTTTACCTCCTGTTCTCTCTATGCTTTTTCTGTTTTCCATTTGCCATGTGTGGGACAGCCAGAGGCCAGATGTGCTGGCTTGTAAGACTCTCTGGAAGCTAACAGCCAAAGGCTCAGAGAGGCAAAGGCTGACTCCTCATTCGTCATGACGGCTGCTCCCCTCCTCGAAGAGTCTGACTTCAGGTCTGTCCTGTATGACATTGCTGAGTTCCAGGGTGGGTAATCACTATCACTGCCAAAGTGACATTGTCAGGCTGGCTAGGATTTCCTTTTATCCAGGGGGGAAAATGTTTAATAACTGTGTCTAATAATAAAATTCTAACACTTGGGTGATCCAGATGAAGGTGGAAACTCATATAGGAACTTACTAGGCCAAAAATTTTTCAGCCTAAAATTAAAAATAAATTTTGCAAGAAGCGATTTGAGAAGGTTGTTATGATGAGCTCAAGAGTTAGAGTTCATTCTGAAGAGTGTTAGGTTAGGAGTGCACACAGCTCCTGCAGAGGACCTGAGCTGGGTTGTCAACACCTGCATGGCAGCTCGAAGCTGCCTGTAAATCCAGTTCCAGGGATCAGATACCTTCTCCTGACTTGTTTACGGGCCCCTGCATGCCTGTGGTACACATACATATATTCAGGCACACACACATGCACACACAGACATAATCATACATGCTTAATTTATAAAAGTAATGCTTTCAATAAGGTGATGATTGTGGGAGCAATTTAATATGTTCTAATTTTCTTTTGTGTCATGTAGTTTTACTACACCTGGTATTTTAGTAGCCTCCTTTGACTGGAGGACTCTAAACCTTGTTTGGGAGATCAGCCAGGCTGGGCAGGGCAATGCAAGTGGGAACTGAGGAGTGCATCCCATTAGAGTTACTTGTGAGGAGGTGGGGTCTATGAGAGCTGATGTGGAGTGAGGCCTAGGGACAGAGGGAGAGTCTCGTGAGCCCCAGATCTGCCTAAACGGGAGAATGCCATCTGCGTGAATTTTCCTGGGAAAAGCTGGCAAACCACGTCGTGAAACCCACAGAAGTGATGGTGTTGGCTCGTGGATACAACTCACAGATAGCGAAGCCAGGCCTGCACATGGGCCCTTCTTTCCAAAGTGGTGGCATATCAGGGAACACAGAGCTCTGGATGATGGTCCGGGAAAATATTGGCCAGGACTGTCTCTTGCGGTCTCCTTCTGTGGTCCTCAGGCCTATGGGTTTTGTCTTGCTTTACCTGTCCTGGGGTTTTCTTCCTCTTAACGGCTTGCCAGTCTGGTTGCTGTGGCCAGTTCCCAGTGTACATGGATGCTCAGCTGGACATTTCTGTCAAATGAAGACTCGCTAGAATAGGCTTCTTTTGGGGCCAGGAAAAGCCACACCACCTTCTGACTTCCTAATGCTGAAGTCCAGCAAGGCCCCAGGGGCCTTCGGTCGCAGCTGTTCTAAACCACTTCTGTGTGGCTGGGCTGCAGGGCCCACTGCGCTTGTGCCCAGACAGCAAATGAGCTCAGTTATGTAAGCAGGTCCCCAAGAGGCTTCACGGCAAGGCCCGTGTCAGCCATGCAGAGTGTGGTGGACGAGAAGTAAACTCAGATCTCTCTGCCCCACTTCTGTCTGTGCCTCTGTTCAGGACAAGATAACCCAGGTGATACACGCCTTCACTTCAGGCCTGAGAGTCTGGTTTCCCACAGCTGGGTGTCTCTTGTCTCTGTCTCTCTCTGTCTCTCTCTTTCTCTGTTTCTTTTTCCCTCTTCCCTCAGCTCCTCCTTGGACCCTACACCTTTCTCCCCAGCCTCTCCTCCTGCAGGTTGCTGTGGCCTAGCTTGTGGAAGCCGAGAGAGTGTGGCCTAACGTTGTTGTCTTAACTTCTTGTCTTGGAGCAGAGCAGCACTTCCCAGAGGTGATGTTGGGAGAAGAGTTTCTGAGCCTGAGTCTGGACCAGGTGTGCAGTTTGATATCCAGTGACAAGCTGACCGTCTCTTCTGAAGAGAAGGTACTGGGCCGCCCTCTGCTGAACCGTGGATCTCCCTTAAAAAGAAAACCCCTTAGACTGAAATAACGGGGGGGGGGCATTATATTCTGAGTCCTTTCACATGACAGGGATGAGTGCTGTGGAACTGCTTCTATGGACTGAGCACTCAGCCCGCCACGCCCAACACTGGGTCCTTACACCCTCTAGTTCTTTCAGCCTTCACCACAGCTCTGGGTGCAGGCATTGCTGCTGTCCCTGTGTCACAGAAGGGGGCCCCACACTGGACACTTCCTGGGTCAGGAAAAATGTCTCTGCCCCAGGAGCTAGACTCTAGAGCAGTAATAAAATTACAGGAGCTCTAGGGGTTATACAGCAGGCCTCACACCTGATCTCTAGTTTAGGTAAATCAGTTGTGTGATCTTGGGTAAGGTGCTTTGACTTTCTCAACCCCCTCAGCCCTCCCGCCCATCCCATGAGGACAATGGCATCAACACATTCCACAGGGAGGGTGTGGGATGAAACGGAATGATGTGCTGTATTGAGTTCTTGGTAGGGAGTCAGCCTTAGCCAAGGCTATCTCTACTCTCCCTGTATGTGGGGTTAGTTTCTTTTTCCTGCAGCATGAGGCCATGGTGAGTGTTCTCATAAACACATGATGAACACTCACGAACCCTGTCTGTTGTAGTTGGCTGGGAGATGTGTTCCCACAATGTGGTGCTGAGTTTCTGAGTACGGGCAAACACATCTCAGGTATTTTCTTCACCCTTACAGAGTCTCAGGTGTTTATTTATTTATTTTTCTTCCCAAATCCTCTTAGTCCATTCAGTGTCAGGTCCTTTCCTGAGGAAACATTCAAGGGGAAATCCACAGAAAGAGAGGACTTTATATTGCAGATGGCATGTCTGATGGCAAGTGTCTAGAGGATGTAATGAAACGTACAAGTTGTTGTTTTTCTGGGAGCGTTGAGAAGAAAAGCTGTTGTGTTTAGAGCGTGGGTCCGGGCCCCAGGACTCTCATCAGGTGCCTAACTCAGCTCTTCTGTCCACACCTCTTTACTTGCAAATGTTCATTGCAATGAGTCATTGGTGTGGTTCAAGGCCTCTGGCATCTGCTGCTCTACCAATGCTGGGTCCTCACCGGTCCTCACCAGTACTCCTCTCCCATATCCAGCTGTCACCTGCTGTCACGGAGAGCCTGCAGCTTTGGATCTGCAGGACTGGCCCCTTCCTGTACTCCAGCAGTTCATAGACAGGGTAAAATTTTGGGGTGGACCAGCTCAAAATCTAGGGATTTTCTTAATTAGTAATCAATGGAGGAGGGCCCAGCTCATTGTGGGTGGAGCCATCCCTTGACTGGTGGTCCTGGATTCTGCAAGAAAGCGGGCTGAACAAGCCATGAGGTGCAAGCCAGCAAGCAGCACCCCTCCATGGCCTCTCTCAGCTCCTGCCTCCAGGTTCCTGCCCTGTTTGAGTTCCTGCCGTGGCTTCCCTCAGTGGACTGTGATTCAGAATATATTAACTTTATCTGTTTAAACCCTCTCCTCCCCAGCTTGCTTTTAGGGCATGGCTTTCTAGAACCCATGCCAGCGTACCCTGCTGGGAAAGCACAGTGAGTCTGTGTCTGCTCTGGCAGGATGGGGTGGAGGGTATCACCACTTTCCTGAACACCATGGGCATTCAGGCAAGCCTGTCCCCAGTCCCTGCTTGCTCTCTATGTGACCCTGAGAACTCACCTTAAATATAAAATAAGACTTTCAAGAGCACCTTCCTCTGAGAGTTGGCATGACGATTAGCAGGGATTAAAAAAAAAAACAAAAACAAGTGCTCGGTAAATGCCATCTGTCGGCACAGTTCTTGCCTTCAAAGGGAATAAGACACCGTTTGTTCTGGAGCCAGAAATGAGGGACCATGGCCCAGGAACACAGATGTAGACGGCCCCAAATGCTGTGTTCTAACATGGTAATTTGTTGAGAAAAAAAATATATATATACAGAATGAATAAAGTCATAAATCAACGTGCTTTTCAAATGCATGGAGGGAACAGCTGTAGGTAGGTGGTAGCGAAGCAGGAGAACTTCTGCTATGATGTTCTTAGCCTCCGGGTTGGTAGACACTAGAGGTCTGTTTATATACTCTGGAAGAATTTACCCAAGAGTCACAAGGATGTTAGATTACACACAGAGGTGGGCACAGAATGGCTGTTCTGTTTTTTAAAGATTGATTTAATTAGTGTGTGTGGGTGTTTTGCCTACCTGTATGTCTGTGCACCGTGCGCAGGCCATGCCCGTGGAGGCTGGATGAGGCTGGTGGATCCATTGGAACTTCGGTTATAGATGGTTGTGGTTTTTCCCATGTGGGTGCTGCACATCAGACTGGGGTCCTCTGGAAGAGCAGCCAGTGCTTTGAACTGCTGAGCCGTGACTCCAGCGTTGGGGATTGGCTGCTTAAGAGGCTAAGATAACCCAGGATAATTTGGCTCTGCCTCTGCAACGTTTCAGCCTCTCCATAATCACTGAAGTTCTAGTCAATCAGTTTGGAGAGGCTCAGGGGTTCAGTTCGGGGTGGTGGCTTTTCAGGCAGGTCAGCTAATGCCATGGCAACACTTTTGTATTTTGAGGTACTGTTGTTAATGATAATACAACCAATCATGACAAGGTCATGATAATGTTAGAATACATTCTTGTGGGTTGAGATGGCTGAGCAGTTAAGGCGATGGACTGTTAGCAATGTTCTTAAGTAAACTGCATCTTTCCTAAGGCAGAGAGACGAACTTACGTAGAGTGTCTCTCACTACGTCGTATACTCAGAGATAAGTTGCTCTTTTTATGTACAGTTTAGAGTGTATATATGTATGTCCACATTGATAAAATTCTGCACACATCATTCCTGGAAACAGTGAGAACCTTCAAAATCAGAGGATGCTTATCCTAAAGTGGATTGTAGTGGTTGATTTTGATCATCTACTTGAGTAGATTTAGGGTGTGAATGAGCTCAGCCTCTGTGAGGGCTTCTCCTGGGAGGATCAGCTGAGAGGGGAAAACCACCCTGACCATGGGTGGGATCATCCCTGTGGGCTGGGTCCCAGGCCGAATAAAAAGGGGGATGGCAGAGTCTGCCTGAGTGCCGGGCAGTACGAATCTCCCCCGGCCCCTCCCAGCCTTAAGTAGCTTCTTGTCAGATATTTTGTTGCCCAAGTGTAGAAAGTAGTTAATGCGGAAAACTGGCGGGAAAGCTCATCACAGCTGCAGTGGGATAGGGTGCTCAACCTTGGAACTGGTCAGCACGGGGATGTGAAGGAGTTTATAGCTTCAGGCAGCACACCATAGGGTGCTGCTCGTTAAGCCCAGTAGGATGTTCTGTTGGGGGTTTGGAAAACCAGAGTGAAGGTGAAAATGCACACAATACAACCTATGTGTACGAAATTTTAGGGGGCCAAAAGGCTGCATCAGGAACTGCATTGTGAGACATTTGTGTTTCACCTGACAGATTTTTGCCTGTGTCCTGAGCATTTGAGTGAGACTAAGTTCACAGGAAATGGGCTAAGCTGTTGGGAGGAGGCAATGCTAAGACAACAAAATATTTGGGCTGTGGCATGGGCACTGGCTACTGCTTTTAGTCAGGTTTATAGTGTGTGTGTGTGTGGGGGGGCAGTTAGGTAGGTTGAGAGAGGGACCAGAAATGTGTGAAAAAAAATGTGAAGCTTGTTGAGGAAAGGAAGGTGGGTGCATTTAAACATGTAGGCACCGCAGACAAGGCAGGTTGAAAAGATCAGTGTAATTTAGGACACACATCCTACACTTTGCAACTGGGACAGTAGGAAATTGCCTTAAGAGCGATACTCTACCCATTGGAAGCTCCAGGGGATAACAATAAAAATGCATTTGAAAAACTGTTGTCAGAAGGAGAATGCCTGGACCAAGACAAACCTGAGCAAACAGGACCAGCTGAAGAGGAGCTTCCCAGGCTCAGGAACAAAGGCACATGCGCTATGGGTGCTGTCCAAGGAAGGGGCCAGGAGACATCAGGAGCGGGTAGCAGACCTCGACATCACATGTGCTGCTGATCTCGGAGGCCTCCAAGATGTCAAAGTGAGGAAAGTTCTAGAAAGCTACCAAGGCCAGGCCACCTGTAGCTGGATCAGATTCCTGGTGTGGAGCTCCTGAGCAGGCAGCCTACGAAGCTGAGAAGGTCAAGCCAAACTTGCAATGGGGAACCCAGGATTGGAGAGACCAGAAAAGTAGGATGTTCCCTGAGGGAGGCTGCAGATACCCTGTGCAGCCAACCCTGGAAAGACACCATGGTGGCAGCAGGTGGCAGTGCTGCCAGGTGGGGACTGCTCAAGCCCTGATGCCAGAGGAACTGAGTGTTTGTATTTGAGACAGGGTTTCTCAGTGTAGCCCTGGCTGTCCTGGACTCACTCTGTAGCCCAGGCTGGCCTCGAACTCACGGAGCTGCCCAGTTCTTTACCAGCCTCTAGCCCTCTCTTTTGGGATGGGATTGTTTACTCTGTGACTTTATATATTGGGTGCTATGAGACTTTTAGGGGCCAGGGATGGAAGGCTGTGGTTTAAAGTCATACGTTTGGGTGTTGAGTTGACAAGGGGTAGATTGGTGATGGTGAATTTGGATTGTTAACTGAAATGGTTTAAGGAACACCCAATCCTGGGGCATCAGTGAGGCAAACATTCCATGTGCCTACCAGGGGTTTCCCCAGCGAGTGGGAAGACACAGCCTGAATGTATGTGACATCATCCTGGTGGCCCAGGGTCTCAGGCTGAATAAAAAGGAGAAAAGGAAAATGCCGACTGAGTACCAGCATTCGGTGTCTCTCTGCTTTCTCGTCCATGGAGATGTGAGCAAGGAGCTTCATGCTCCTGCCATGGCAACTTCAAGCTGCTTCCCCGCCATGACAGATATACTCTCAAACCGTGAGCCAGATAAATCATTCCTCCACTAGGTCACTTCTTATCAGGGTTTTGGTCCCAGTGACCTAAAAAGTGACTGACACCAATATTATCTATCTGTGCCTTCAGTTGCTTTAATATGTTTAAGAGTGGTGTTTCTCAAGAAGTAGAGTTGGGGGCTGGAGAGAGGGCTCAGTGTTTAAGAGCACTGGCTGTTTTTCTGAGGATGGGGGTTTGGTTCCCAGCACCCACATGGCGGCTGTAAGTCCAGTTCCAAGGAGTCTTATGTCTTCTTCTAGCCTCTAGGCATCAGGCATACACATGGTGCACAGATATACACGCTGGAAAAACACCCATGCACATTTAATAAAAATTGGCTACATTTCTCATTAGTTAAACCCATAGCTCACCTTTTCCTCTTTCCTTCTCTTCCCTTCCCTTCCTATTTCCCTTCTCCTTCTTCCCTTCCTGTGTCTGTCTTTTTCTTTTTCTTTCTTTCTTTCTTTCTTTCTCTCCTTCCTTTCTTTCTTCCTTCCTTCCTTTCCTTCCTTCTTTCTTTCTTTCCTTTTTCTTTCTTTCTGACAAGCTCTCACTGTGTGGCCCTGGCTGGGCTGCAGTAAACCAGTCTGGCCTCCAGCTCAGAGGTCTCCATGCATGTCTGCACACCATGTGCATGCAGTGCCTATGGAAGCCGAGAGAGGACATTGGATCCCCCGAGACTGGACTTACAGATGGTCTTGAGCTGCCATGTGGGTGCTGCAAAACCAGCTCAGGTCTTACGTAAGAGAAGCAAGTGTTCTTAACCACTGAGCCAAATATTGCTGGAAGGCAAATGGCTTAAAAACTTCTGACAAGTAAATGTTAGTCCTTTATGCTTTGAAAATCTTGCCCCGGAGTTTTTGATTCTTATTTCCTGTAATTACACAGGCTGTGATAAGTGATCTCTGGCACGCACAGTAGTTTTTCCTTTCAATTTTGTTTCATAGTTGGGCTTTTTGAATGTATTTGAAATAATGTTAGAGATCTTAAATTGAAATTCAACTGTGTTTAGTGATAAATGTCTTCTGGGTTCATAATTACAAAACCCGGGTTTACCTAAATCCACACCTCATTATCTCAACTATACTTTAGACTTAACTTTTTGCCTGTAGCCCATAGGTTTCTTGTGCATGTATTGTAAAGTAAAGCCAGGTTTCAGACATCAAAGCTGAAATTAACTTGCCCTTTGAAGTCAAGGGGACGTGGTGCTTCACTGTTAATGGCCAATATATGAAGCAGCAGTAGCTGGGTAGAGACAGATTGCTTCTTCAGAGCTAGAGTTGCTAAGATAAGCAACTCATCTCTGGCCAGAATGTATCCACCAAGTGGTCAGAGGTGTGGGCTGTTTCCTGGAGTGATATGAAGCTCATCTCACGGGAGACAATGAAAAGTATTTGCTGAATAAGTGAATAAAAGAGCCCTTCCAGGCTTAGCATTTTTATCTGTGCAAATGGGCAACGGTTGCCTTGGCTTACTGGTGTGACCTCAAGTTCAGACTCCGAGGCCTGCGAAGGCTGCTGCAGTGACCTCTGCGCTGCTTGACACCGTGAAGATGCTCCCCACCGGTATGAGGAAGGCAGTCTGAAGGGGGGACCTGCCCTAGGTCAGCTGGCTGGATTGATTTCAGTGCTTCTCCAGAGCAAAGACCAGGCATGTGGGGGTGGGGTGGGTGGCATAGAGGGCAGGCACGACATGGACCTCAATTTAGTTTCTCTCCTTTTTCCTCATTCAGCTTTTTGTTTTAAAAATTCTTGTTGGTTGGGCCTAGAGAGATGGCTTTGTGGGTAAAATGCTCTCTCTTGTCTGGGCATGCTCAGATCTCAAACCACCTGTGTCAAAGCTGGCCACAGCACTGTGTGTCCATAAGCCTAGTGCTGGGGCAAGGGAGATGGGAGGATCTGGGGAACCACTGGCTGAGCATTCTAGCTGAAGCTGGGAGTTTCTGGTTCAGTGAGCGATCAATCCTGTCCCCCAAAACAAGGAGAGTAATAGAAGAAGATACCAAATGTCAGCCTTTCTCCTCTATAGGTACATGCCCAGGTGAATATACTTTTACACATGTGCGCACACACACACACATACACACACATACACACATGCGCAAGTGTTCTCTTGCACGGTGATTGTAGTGGGTCAGCTCTAAGCCTGTAAGCAATGTGTTTGTTGCCCTCCTCCCTGAGTGGCTCTGGCAATAGGTATCCCTGAAGTCACAAAGGCAGGATAGCAAACTCCTGGGATACACACAGGAGGAAGAGAGATTTGTCTCCTCCCTCCCCCCCCACCCCCTCCCCGGGTTCCAGTGCAGTTTGTCGGGATGTTGCTGTGAGGCTCATCATTGGGTGTCTTTGAATGTTGCCTTTCTACAGCCAGTTATCCCATGTAGGCTGCAGGTGAGGGCCCCAGGCTGCAGGTGAGAGACGCAGGCTGAAGGTGAGGGACACAGGCTGTAGAGCCTTGGCTGGCAGGCTGGACTTGACTTCCATGAAGACATTATTTTCTGTGACTGTGCAGATCATCTTAGGATGATCTGTTGGAAGCCCTGCTGAGCTCTGAGGTCTGTGGCCAGTTTCTTAGCCCGAGGCCACAATCTCATCTTCCTCAGCATTGGTTTTTTTTTGTTGTTGTTGTTAGCATGTTTTACTTATATTTAATAATGGTGTTTCTTATACCATTTCCATACATGTTTATAATATTACAATAATGCCACTTCTCTGTCTCCGTCATTCCCACTGATCTCCTTCCTCTTCCCAACTGGTAATCCTACTGTGTGTGTGTGAGAGAGAAACAGAGACAGAGACCCGGTGAGTTTCTTTAGGGTTGTTTACAGGTGAATGGCCAAGGATTTTACAGGAGTACAGGCTCCTTACCAGTGGCCGCACTCCTGAAGAAATGCCCCATCGACATTAACTGAACTATGTTCTCAGAGGGATGTGTTCTCATGAGCCCCCTCCTCCAGGACAGGATGTTGATGGATTCAGTTGTGTGAAGCTCCTGTACCTGTCATCACAGCTGCGATGAGTTTATGAGTGCAACAGCCACATCATACCTGGAAGTATGTTTCTCCAATACTCCCTGTCACCCTTTCTCTGGCTTCCGTGTTCTCTGGCATTCATTAAGCCTGGGAATGAAACAAACCATTTACAGCTAAGCATTCAATAGTCATTTGTTCTTATGACTTTTACCAGTTAAATGTCTCTGTAGTTGCTGCTGACCATGCAAAAAGGAGCTTTGGATGACCAACGCTGATGGCAGCACTAATCTGTGGGCACGAACACAGTTATTTGGAAGGCAATATATGGACACATCATGTCTATTGAGCAAATAACAGCGGTGGCTTCCCCACTAAGACCTGTCACTTTCCCAAGTCATGGGATGTGATTGGCTTTATGGTGCCAGATGTGGACCCCAGCCCCAAACTTTACCCCCGCCCTGCAGAGTGGGCCTTGATTCTGATCAGTAAATGGTTGGTTATTCCTGTAACAGGCTTACCACTATTAGGGTGGGCATGTCTTGCCTGGTCTGCTGCACATGGTGTGACTTCGTGAGTAAGACTTCGTGACAAACATTCTGGTATTATCAGGGCTGGCCAGCAGGGAGGAATCTTTCAGCCCAGTTCCAGCTAGATTTGCCTGTATCCTGCAACCAGGATGTGTGGTGTCTTCAGCTACTGGGTCTTACCATCTAGTTCTGGTGGGCAACCAATAGCAGTAGCAACTGTCTGTATTGTTTCAGAGGCCTCAAGAGGCCTTCATATCATATCATAGCTCATAGGGAGGTAGACCACCCCTGATGCTGGGGTTTTTTATTTACTAATGGATGACTTCTGGGAGCATCACTCTCTACTGTTATTCTTTGAAGAGTAAAATCAAGTGGCCACAATTGGGCAGAATACCACAGTGCTGTGAGCAAAGTCTGCCATGACCACCCACATTCTGAAGGCAGAGTTCACACATTTGCTTTCAATATGATGTGTTTGTGTTGGGTTACATAGTATTTATTATTATTAGCCCTAAGATTATCACAGCGGTATCATCTAACCTATCACACACAGGTACCTGTTTGATTTTATAATGGCCTTATCTGCTGGGCAGATATTCCTATCTAAGCTGTCTGAATATCTTCGCCACCTCCCAGCCCCCATCTAATGCCATCCTCCTCAACCACCCTAGCTTCCGTCCATAATCTTATAAATGCTACCTTTTATTCCTTGTCTGGGTTTTTTCACGCCATTATTGGAGTCCTTCCTCCTGCCTTTACGTGGTTTCTTCTCCAGGTTAACTCATCCTTGTGTCCTTCTTCCTCTCTTCCCTTCCCCCTGTCTCCCATAATCCTCTCTGTCCTCCAAAGCCCGGTAACCTTAGCCACACCCACTCCATTCTGCTCTCCCCAGGTAGAGGCTGTTTAATCAACCAATCAGATGTATCTTAGACAGGTTTACAAAACAAAGGTGTGTGTAACCAGAACTTGAGGGCCAGTAATAGGCGGCAGACCAACTTCCAACAACCTTAGATACATTTTAATGAGTATTTTAACTTAAAGACATGGCATAAAGATTTATGTATAATTTTGTGTCTGATGTCTCTTGGCCAAAACATTATCCACTTCAATTTTTCTGCTTTTCTTTCTTTTCTTTCTTTCTTTCTTTCTTTCTTTCTTTCTTTCTTTCTTTCTTTCTTCTCTTTCTTCCTTCCTTTTTTCTTTCTTTTCTTCCTTCCTTCCTTCCACCCTTCCTTCCTTCAAGGGTTCATGAATTTCAAGTTGGCCTCAGCCTTGCTATGTAGCCAAGGACAGCCTTGAATTTTGTATCCTCCACCTCCTGAGCGCTGAGGTTACAGATGCACCATTTGCCTGGTCTGTGAAGTGCTGGAGATGGAACCTAGGTTTGCAAGCTAACCATCAAGCTATAGCCCCTGCACTGTTGGGTTAAGCATTGCTGATGCTCACAGTGGCTTGCATGACAGATAAGGTTCAGTGAGGCGGCTGAATTCCTAAGCAATAGAACCCTGTGGGTGGAAATAGGGTGTTTGTCTCTGCTCCTCCTTGCTGTACCACTCTGTCAGGAGGGTTCAGAGATGAGCTGCCCTAGCCATTACTGTCCAACAACTCAGTGTGGTGAGCAGATGGTCTGAAAGCCTTTGTCCAGAATATCTGGATCAGAGAGGTAGTTCACGATGGCCTGTGCTCACAGAAAACACCCAGGAGTGTTTTGTCCCAGATTGCTGCCTGGGGAAAGCATTACAGGGACTAGAGCAGCCATTTCTCTTCAAGTTGGAGACAGCTTGTTGTCCATGGGAAGGACAGTGACCTGCTTGGTAAGAATCAAGAATGTGTGGTGGGTTGAGGTTTGGAATGAAGGAAAAATCTGTAACAATGTCTAAGGAGTGAACCTTTTCATTTTTTCTGGGTAGAACTAGCCAACTGTGCCTCATGAAATTATAATATTACAAGTTTGTTGTTGTTGTTTAGGCATTAAAAGAAAAAGTGGTTTTCAGCACAGATTAATTTGGTTCTCGACCTTCCTAATGCTGTAACGCTTTAATACAGTTTCTCATGTTGTGGTGACCCCCCAGCCATAAAATTATTTTGTTGCTACTTCATAACTGTAATTTTGATGTTATGAATCGTCATATAAATATCTGATATGCAGGATATCAGATGGCGTGTGGCCCGTGTGGGGTTGCTGCATTTGGGAGAGCCGGTTGGGAAGTGCTAGAAGCTTAGACCCTGAACTTCACACATCTCTGATGGAGACTGGCTACAGCATGGTCTGCTTCTCAGGCTCATATGGCTATGGGCCTGACTATGGAATGTCTCCTGTGTCTAGTATTCTTTTTCAAGGATGAAAATCTGTATTCTGCACGAAGGTTCCTGGACGAGAAATGGTTCACATAAAAGTTAATTACAGAATTATTCTTAATGTAAGGTATTCTAGATTATCTGTGCTTCAGTGAAGATAAAAAATGATCTGCTATTCTAAAAGGCTAGAAATGAGCTATGGCAGAATTTAAACCAGCAGGCATAAATGCGGTGTATCTCGGTATTTAAAAAAAATTCAAATACAGAAAAAAATAAATAGGAAGAGCTGTGGCCTCAAGTAGCTCTTTTCTGAAACCTAAGGAGAAGTGGCCCATGGTTTTTAAAGTAATTTAAAGATGTTGTACACGAATATGAATGACAGGCAAATCCAATGATGAAAGGGAACTTTTGATTAAAACTGCAGAATACACTGGCTTTCAGAAACACTAGGAACATTTTTTCAGATCATTTCAAAATGTCTGAATGACATTCTAACATTAAGACAAACTTGCCTAGCGTATGTGGAAATTCATCTTGAAATATCAATGGGGCAAAGTGGGCTTTGAAAGGATTATGTATTGACGTCAGTTCAGACTAATGTGGAGCAAAGCAAAGACTTGAGAGCAGCATGGCTTGGAGGACCGCCCACACCCACGCAGTCCGCACCGACTTTGCCACTGGGTTAGGGAGGGGGCAAGAGTCCATCATGGCGGGTAAGATGTCTGCAGAGACATGGCAGCTCTGTCTTCACTCGATGTCCTTGCACTTTCTCCCTCATGCTCTGTGGGGTGCCCAGGAATCCTATGCAATATTTTAGATCGACTTCCGTAAGAAAAACAGTGAACTCATTGCTCAAAAAAAGTCTTCAGAACAATTCACTGAGAGCAGGAGAATTAGTTTTCACCAAGGATGAACTCCTCAGTTGGTTTTCCAATACCACCTAGTCAGCCCTGAAATCACAGACATACAAGCAACACTCAATGGGTACAGTAGATTGTATATGTTTATGTATATATGTGCATGTATAGGTGTTGGTCCTCCTCCCAAGGGTCCAGTTTGTGGGTGAGGAGAGGGTGTTCAAGCTGAGGGGTTGAGAGGCATAGGGTGAGCGATGCAGGCTGGTTTATTCCCAGAAGACAGCCCAGGTTATATAGCTTTGAGCGACCAATCAGGTTCCTCTGCACCATCTCTGAGCCTGCCATTAGCTGTTGGTCTCTGGGCAGGCTCTCCAACTGTCAGACTACCAATGGTCTCTTGCTGGAATGCCTTCATTTATTAACAAAAAGAGGCCATGAATTTGAGAGGGAGGAGGGCGGTATGGGAGGGGTTAGTGGGAGGAAAGGGAAGGGGTAAATGATGTCAATACATTTTAATTAAAAAAATTTAAGAAAGCCTGGGCGTTCTTATATATAGAAGCTCCCAATTTAGAAGCATGGCAGCAGGCTTGGCAGACGCCCTTGCCCCCCATCCCTCCCCTGGGATGATGTCCCGGGACAGTGTGGAAGGCTATAATTAGCATTGCAGGCTTAAGAACTTGGCTTCCAGCTCCGCAGCTGGCTCAGGGTTTCAGCTCCTTGGGACTGAGATGCACACTAGATGCGCAATAGTGCAGCACTCAAATTTGGGGTTTTGGGTTTGAAGTGAGTTTGCACCTGGGGTTCCTCCTCTCTGGTAGCGTAGTGTCTGCTGGCTTGTTACTCTCTTGAGTCTGGCTGAACATCTTCAAAATTATGAAACCGTGATGCCTCCTTCGGAAGTTTTGTGTGGATTAAGTGAGGTTCTGTATGTAAGGTGTTATTGATCAAAATCCTCCAGCCCTGCTTAGCACATCAGGTCCGTGAGCAGGAACCAACTTTCTTCTTTGATACTGTTTGATTTAGTTTCTCTTCCAGTTCATGTTGTGAGAATCACTTTACCCAGTTACAAAACTGCCTGTTGGTCTTGAATTCTCCGTGTTCATTTTGAAAGCTAGCATCAGTACCCACTACCCGGAACCCCCTTCACTTGAGGTACTCAGGTCCAGCTTGTCTCGGCTGCCTGTGTAACCAAGGTGGGAGTGGGGAGTTACCCAGTGTTCCCCGGACAGGGCTTATTTGGCCAGGCCCTGAGGATTGAGGGCCTAGAATGACAAAAACCTTGCCTCAACTCTTCTGCCCTTAGAGCATCCAAGAAACTGGTTCAGTGGCATGAACCAGTGAGGAAATGACCCTGTCTCTTTGAGACAAGACCCCAGGTGTGAGCAGCTGAGCGTTTCATCAGGGAACCCGTGAAAACACTGCCATCCCGTATGCCTTGCCCCATGACTGAAGCCTTGGGCTCTCTGCTTAGATTTTACTGAGCGTGGGTTTCTGATCTTTCCTGCAGCGGGCAGGTTGAGTATTTCAGGCGCTGTGCTGTGTGATCCTCATCTCTGCTGCTTTGCGTAGAGCAGCCGGCAGAGCCTGAATGCTTGTGGCGCTGTTCCAGAGAAATATTATTTGCAAAACAGGTGCAGGCTGGATTTGGCCTGCGTACTGTGCTTTGCTTTGCCAAGCCGGGGCCAGTGGACACTTGAGAGGCAGTTAAGAATAGTGGGAAACAGGAACAACACAGCTGGGTTGAGGGGACCACACCTGCCTTTTTCCAGTTCTGGACTGAACGAGTCTCTAAATGTCTTTGACTCACTGGCTTATCCTGAGAATTCAGGAGGATGACGTCTGCGAGGCCTTCACAGGTGAGCTGTTGGGGGTGACGTCAAGTGCGTCCAGGGCTTAACGCTGTGTGGACGTTTGCTTGCTTGTTTTCAAGCATGAAGCCCAAATGGAAGAGACCTGTATTCTCTGTGGAGGTTGGAGCTGTCCCATGCTCTGGCTTTCACAGCTGGGTAGGTAAACAGAGTAACGGCGGAGCGGGTTAGGCTGGTCCAACCAAAAGTCAAGATCACGTTAAATACAGGCAGCGCCAGAAGAGCGAGCTGCTCTGCGTGCGTCTTCACCTTTCAAGCAAAGTTTATGCTGCTTGGTGGGGAGAGTGGGATCCATGACTCTACCTACCCAAGCCTTATTCCTCAGTGAAGCTTCGTCACCCAGCTGCTGCTGTCACGCTGTGTGGACAGGAGACAGATGGCGCACTCTCATTTCTGTGCAAATTCACAGTCAGGAAGAAAGGTATAAGCTGAGGAAAGCATGCAAGGCAGAGGGGTGGCTACAGCCCCCTCCTCTGTCCCGCCGAGATCCCAGCCCTCCTCCCAGCCCTGCCCTCTGCTCCAGCGTGGCCAGGGGCCACTGCTTCCTCAGACGCCTCCGCTGAAGCCGCTCATCCATCCGTTCACTGATGAGACCAGTCCAGTGAATATTATGTACCAGGCAGTACTACTGTGTCCAAGGGACAGAACTCCATTTCCACGACATTTGTGTGCTTAAATGGTTGATATACGGCTTATGACATTCAGAAATGAGAAAAAAATTGCACATGTATACGGTTCATTTTTTAAAATTCTGTTCTATTCTTTTTTTTTTTTTAAATTGAAATTCTTGACTGGAGTGGTTAAGACAGTGGTTAAGAGCACTGGCTGCTCTTGTAGAGGACCTGGGTTCGAGTCCCAGCACACAGGTAGTGGCTCACAGCCATCTATAATTCCATCTCTGAGGGAGATGGTGCCCTCTGCTGGCTGCTTGGCTTACCTGCACGCCTTTGAATGGCACTGACATAAAAATAAATCGTAATAAAAACACTTAATTTAATGTCTAGGTGTGTAGTGCATGCCTTAAATCCCAGCACTCTGGAGGCAGAGGTGCGGGAGGGGTCTCTGTAGTTCAAGGCCAGCTGGGTTTATGCAGAGCAGCCAGGACTACATAGAGAGACTCTGTCTCATAAAACAAAAACAAAAACTAAAACAACAAAACAGATTTGTCCTGTTCTAGGTAGTCCATTTAGTAAATGTGGTCCCTTTTCTAAGGTTGTATCTGTCAGACAGTGTGCCTCTCACCTTGTAAAGAAAATCTCACCGTGGCATGACTCTGAGAATGGAATTCTTATTTCTGGGCAGCTTTTGATGCTGACATCCACTGATGATCCTTGCTGGGTCAGTTCCTTGCAAAAACAGTTTTCTGGATTCTGTCATTCTCCTACAGGTACTAGCCAGGCTTTCTTTATGGGAGAGCCATTCTTGCACTTCCTAAAGTGTCCATGGGCTCCTGGATCTGAGTTTTATTACTGTGCTGAGATGCTATTACTGAATTTTGAAAGTAAGATTATTTGACGCTGAGGTAGAGTTTGCCAAACAGTGGATGTACACGTTAAAGCATACAATCTGGTTAATTTTAAAGAGGGCACCGGGTTCCCTAGAACTAGGGTTGTGGATGGTTGTGAGCTGTCAGGTGGGTGCCGAGAATTGAACCCGAGTCCAAGGAAGATGTTTTGCCCTGTGGTGTTCGTTATCACTTTCATCCTCACAGCCGGCTTTAGGCAGAGGGCAACCTTGTTGTCGTCATTCTGTGTTCTCCAGGAGATAAGTGAGGTGAGGAAGCCACACCCTCAGCTCTTCTGTCCTTCTGAGAACTCTCTACGTATCTAGTTTGCAGTTACTATTCTGCATTTCTATCCTTAAATGACTATCAGCACTTACTTTAGTATGAACCTTGTGACTGCACATGGGATAGCAGGCTTACCATTCTATGTGTGTGTTCTCCTGTAGGCTAACGAGTTTCTAAGGCCTTTCTGTTTTTGTTTCATCCAAAATATCAAGTCTTAGGTTAAGTGTCTGTGCTGATGACTGGTAACTTTTTTTCTTCCTGGTTTACAAACTGAGGCAGCTTTTTTTTTTTTTTTAAAGCATTCTCTTTTCTTCCTAGGTGTTTGAAGCTGTGATTTCATGGATCAATTATGAGAAGGAGACTCGCTTAGACCACATGGCGAAGCTGATGGAGCATGTCCGGCTTCCTCTCCTACCAAGGGATTACCTAGTCCAGGTCAGTGTGTGTGAGGTCACCCAGCTGGAGGAGAGCAGAGGCAGCTTCGGCCGTATGGTGTGGCTGAGGGGACGGAGGTTGCCAGCTCCCTGTATTGAGTGTGACATGTGGATATGAAATGTGAAGAGCATGGGTGTGAGCAATTGTGGGCTTTCAGTCAAGACTTCGTCCACCAGCTCTGAGTTACTTCACCCTCCAAGCACCACAGGCTCCGGGTCAGATGTTGCAGTAGCTCTAAGCGGAGCTGTTGCAGGGACTAAGGATCTCTGAGTGTCCGGGCAGGCAGGCAGCGCAGAATCTGACACATCAATTTTCAGTATAAGCTTGTTTTCCCTCGGAAGATTGGAGAAAGAAGATTCATTTCCATAAGGTTCCCATCTTCCCTTTCTGCTGTGATCTTAGCAACCCTAAGTCCAGGTCAGGAGTGTGAAAACCACTTTTTCACAGATGCACAAAGTATATATTCTACTTCCACCGAGAGAAGAAAGAAAAGATAAGAATTCTGGGGTGCACCCATGTTTTCTCATTTAATCCTTGTAACAGCCCTTTGAGGCAATGATTATGGGTCTCTTGAGATCAGACCTTGCCCCCCCCCTTTCAATTTTGGGCCTTGAAGCTTGGAGCCTGGGATTGGTCTGGGGTCCCTGGTCAGCATGAGGGAATCAGGGTTGGAGTCCACATCCACACGGCTCTGAAGCACACATTTCTGTGAACTGCCACTTTTGATAACCTCCGTCCTGTTTACAGGTGGGCTGGTTCATTTTGGTGGTAAATGGTGTTGGACATTCTTGCAGAGCTTCAAAGGTGTGGCTCTAACAAAATGCGGAGGCAGTCGGCTAACCCTCAAGGTCTTCCTGAGGAATGTTCAAAGGCCAGAGTGAGAGAGGGGGCTGAGCAGGCGAGCGGCACCACTCTGCCCTTGTCAATCCCTGTCACACTTGACCCAGGAACCTCAGCTCTCTCAGCTCTGATAGGCTGGCTGTGTGGGGACAAAAAGAAATGACCCACCAAAGGCCCGTTACAGTGCTGAGTGAGTGCTGGCTGCTATGTTACTGCATGCAGCTACCGGTGACGTTTATTCGTGAGTGCTAAGTTCATGTGCACGTCCCTGTTCTCAGGCCGGAGGGGTCAGTGAAATGCTCTATGTCTCCTGGGGTGACACCTTTACAGGGGTGTGCTGGAAGCCCCTGGGGTGCTGCTACCTGGTGGCCACATGTCTCGCCCCTTAACCTGCTTGAGTTACCAGTGACACCCTCAACCCGCTCTGCCCCATGGAAACCAACCAGGTGGAATGGCTTCCAGCACGGACTGTTTCACAGTGAGGCCAAAGAAACCCCTGAGGCCCCCACAACCGAAACCTACCAGTGGCACGGGCTTATTCTGGATATCACAGGAAAGTCAGGTTTGGGTATGGAAAGAGGGTCAGAAACGATGGCCTGAGAAAGGCTATGGCCCTCCCTTAAAAAGGACTTTTATTGGCTCACAAGGTGAGCTCCTCTAGGAAAGGATGCTTCGGTAACATTTGCTTGACCCTGAAGCTTAAAGTATGATGAAGATAATTTATATTTTGTGGGTGATTTTCCAATTACCTACTCTAGCCCCCCCCCAACTGAGACAGAGACTTATAAGATTTATTAATAAGCTTTAGGCTCCAAACCTGAGCAGATGTCTATTTATAACAATAGTATGTTAGTTCTGCTATTTCCCAGCCATGTGCCCCGATTTCCTTGCCATATTGGCCCTGCCTGGGATGTTCTGTTTCATAAGGTCACAGAGGAGGACAATGCAGCCAGTTCTGATGAGAACTGATAGACTAGATCAGATGGAAGGGGAGGAAGACCTCCCCTATCAGTGGACTTGGGGAGGGGCATGGGGTGGAGAGGGAGGGAAGGTAGGATTGGGAAGGGACTAGGGAGGGGGCTACAGCTCAGATACAAAGTTAATAAACTGTAATTAATAAAACAATAAATACTTTAAAAAAAAGCTGGTCGGTGGTGGAACACGCCTTTAATACCAGCATTCAGGAGGCAGAGGCAGGTGGATCTCTGCGAATTGAGTTCAGCGTCCCATTATCCAAGTAGAAGGTGGTTGGAACAGGCTGCCGCTGTGGGCGCTGGGGCAGAGACGGACATATGTTGGAAGCTGATCTAATGCCAATTACTGGCCCTCTGTGTAAACCTGCTTAAGTCATTATACCTGGTTGGCTAATTAAATAGCCTATATCTGGGCAGGACAGAATGGGGTAGGTGTGGCTAAGGTTCCCAGGCTCTGGAGAAAACCATGAGGAGTCACAGGAAGGACAGACAGCTAGGAAAAGAGGAGAAAGGAGGAGGCCACCATGGGTTAGTGTGGAGAAAAACCACATGGGACTGGAGAAAGGACTCTGATGATAGCCCAGATAAAGATTAAAAGTAAGTACCATGGGATTATGGATGAAAGATAACCA
>CM053743.1:46014350-46052932 GCA_028658305.1 Pachyuromys duprasi | reverse complement strand
TTTCTCTGTGTAGCCCTGGCTGTCCTGGAACTAACTCTGTAGACCAGGCTGGCTTGAACTCAGAGATCCACCTGCCTTCCAAGTTCTGGGATTAAAGGTGTAAACCACCATGCACGGCTGCATCTGTCTTTCGTTAAAAGCCGGTCTGGATTGTATAACCAAACTGTAATATAAATCTTCATCTCTGCCATATGAAAGGATGGCATGAAAAGTCCTGAGGACTATGTAACCAATAAGGCTATGCAGTGGATGGGTGGGGTAGGGTGGGGTGGGGTAGGGGTTTCAGGCCAGTTATATCCCATGTCCCTGGCAGCAGCAGGTGATGCCATCAGAGGTTGCTAGGCAACCTAAAATCAGGCTAGTGGGAGCAGCCTAACAACAGGGATGAGAAGAGGGACTCTACAAGCACTACCTTGTAACTCTGTGGGGCCCGTCCTGGAGTCTGAGGTGGTGTGGTGTAGGGATGGGTAAAGGGTATGATATAGAAGCGGGCGGGTGGGCATGACACAGCCTGGGGAACAGGCTAGGGAATCATGGTCCCACTCTGCCGGAGGGTCATCTGTGGGCTGTCACCCCCAGACAGTCGAGGAAGAGGCTTTGATAAAGAATAACAACACCTGTAAGGACTTCCTCATTGAGGCCATGAAGTACCACCTACTGCCCCTTGACCAGAGGCTCTTGATCAAGAACCCCAGGACGAAGCCCCGGACGCCAGTCAGCCTGCCCAAGGTAAGCCTGGCCCAGCCTCTGCTGAGTCTCCCGAAAGTGGCCTTCCACTCCTGCTTCGGTTCCTTCTGGCTCATGCTTGCGTTTATGACCCAAGAGGTGACCTGTTGGGTCCTCTCGAATCTGTTAGTGCCTCTGTTGTCTGGGAACTTGCTTTGCTTAGACTTCCAAGGTGGCCACAGTGGCATCAGGGAGCTTTGATCAGCGCCCCCTCTTGATCTCCTCCCATGTCATGCTGTGTGTGGTATGAAGGACAGCTGGGGCTGACAGAGCAGACCCCAGGCCTCAGGAGTCTCACAGACAGTGGAGCAGGGTAGGAAGTCGGGTAATGAGAACCTGTGAAGTGAAGTAGGGGCCTGGGGGAAGGAAGGTGCTAGGGGATCCTGTAGTTCAGAGTAGTCAGTGGGGGGTGGCATGTGTGTGTGTGTGTGGGGGGGTTGCTCTCTCTGTCTGGTCTTCGTGTCTCTCATCAGTGGGATGAGGGATGTGTCTCTCATCAGTGGGATGAGGGATGTGGCATTGGTGGTCCCTAGAGTCCTCAGGCAGTAATTTTCCCACTATCTTGACATATTGGTGAGAGTGGGGTGGGTGGGCAGGGGCTCGGAGAGGAAGGTCTCAGTCAGCCCAGCGGGGGAGGGGGGCAGGAGTGAGTCACATTGCCTATTGATTACACAGCAGGTTGTTACCAGAAAGTGCTTAGACTCTTACTGTGTCATGGTGCTCCCCCCTCTCCTCCTCCTCCTCTTCTCAGCTAACTATTGCCCTCCCCTTTGCCTGCTGCTTCCAAGAAGTCTCTGAGAGCTGGAGACACAGGTCATTGCTCACTGCTGACCACCTGGCTTCTCTGAGCGTGGCGGGCCCCGGCCCAACCCCCATCCCTCTGGATCCTGCAGGTGGATGCAGTGTGCTCATACGTCACAAACCTTTCATATAGTGCTGGGTCCTCATGGAGTTCGCACGTGTCAGACACCCAGCTGAGGGGGTGGCGCTGTCTTCGTTAGCTGCTGATAGGATGAAACACCGTGACCAAGTACAACATGGCGGGGGAAGGGTTTGTTTGGCTTACATTTCCACATTGTAGCCCATCCCTGGAGAAGTCAGGACAGGAACTCAAGCAGGGAGGCCATGGAGGGCTGCTTGCTGCCTTGCTCCTCACGGCTTGCTCAGCCTGCTTGCTTGTAGAACCCAGGACCACCAGGCCAGGGATGTCTCCACCCACAATGGGCTGGGCCCTCCCCCATCAATCACTAATTAGGAAAATTAGGAAAGTCAGATCTTATGGAGGCATTTTGTCCACTGAGGTTCCTTCCTCTCAGATGATTGCAGATGTGTCAGGTTGAGGTGAACTAGCCAGCACATAAACTTCACATAAACTCCACAACCCTAAACACTGGTGCTTATAAACCTTAGTTCTACAAAGGTAACTGAGGGTCACAGTAGTTCAGGGACTTGCCCAGGTACCAGCAAGCCACTGTGTGGAACCCACTCTCTGACTCGCAAACCTGAGTGTATGTGGGATGGCTACCCCTGGCCCCCATGCCCACTTAGGAGAAGGTGCAAGAACAGCTAAGGGACTTGTTCTCTGGCCGTTTGCCTGACTGTTCTTCTCTGTCTTTTGTTGAAACCTTAAACTGAAACTTATTTTTTATTTTATTACATATAATTCTCTCTCTGTCTCTCCGTGTATATGTGCATGTGTGTGTGTGAACCACTTGTGGGAGTCTGTTCTCTCCTTCCACAACGTGGGACCCTGGGATTGAACTCCAAGTTATTAAAACTTGGTGGCAAGTACCTTCTCCCACTGAGCCATCTTGCTGGCCCTTCTTGTAGTTTTAAAATGAAGAAGTTTATATTTCTTTAATTATAGAAATATAAATGTATTGTATATTAATAAGAATACACTGTGATTTAGAGATAAAGTAAAGGTCACCTGGGACCCCTTCGCCACAGCCACAGCTTCTGCTTTGGTGAGTTCCCTTTTCAGCAATATCTCTGTACATTTATCCATGAATAACTGAAAGTGTGTATTTTTTATGGATGTGGAATCTTCTGTAAGGACGGAAATATATCTCTCTAGCACTATTTAACCAAATGCTACAAATGACGGGCACAGGCCAAGTCAGCATTTAAACTGTAATGAGTACAAGGTCCTTTGTTGTAGTTCTGTGCCATGTGTATTTCACAATCCTCAACTGATAGTCTTTGGAATAATTCTATTTTTATATTGCAAATATATCTGTGTCAAATATTCCTTATTAAATGGCATATTTTTATTTGTGTCTCCTTAATCTTGAATGGTACTAATCTTGGTTTCATGTCATTATTTGTATTTATTTTTGGAGAAATGCTCTGTTTATGTCCTCTGTCCCTGTCCTTTGGAATGCATCTTTTTATTGGTGGGCTATATAGGCCTTTCCTATATTGAAGGCCTTGGTGTGTGCACATTGTTTTAGTTTTGCAATTTTCCCTTTAAGCTGTTTATATTTTCTTCTAGCTTTTGCTTAATCAGTAGTATCTTTGGAGGAGTAGAATGTATAAAAATTAGTTATTTCAATTGACAAGAAAAATTGTGTATGTTTATCATGTACACTGTGATTTAAAATAGTTTAAAGTACATATACATTAAGGAATTGCAAAACTGAGCAAACCAACATGTATTATGACCACATATACTTATTTTTTTATGGTTAAAACATTTAAATTTTATTCGGTGATTTTCAACAATGTAACATCTTATCAACTGTGGCCATCATGTCAGAGGGCAGAGCTTTTGAATTAGCCTTCCCACATGTGAGGGAAGATTGTATCCTTTAATTAGTAGCCACCTTCTTTCCTGTCTGCCTGTTGTAGCTACTCTTCTGCTCTGTCTCTGAATTTATCTGTTTTAGACTCGGCATGCAGGTGAGAGCTGTTTTTCTGAGCCTGGGTTATTTTCCTTCATGTTAAGTGCTCTGGTTTCAAACAACAAGACTTCCTTCCTTTAGCGGGTTGAATAGCATCTCGCCATGTGTTGTACCTTCTCTTTACGGGCTGCGGCTGGAGCTCTCCATCAGAGTGATGGTGTCTTTTGACAACTTGATTTCATGTGCTTTGGATACATGTGTGGCAACAGGATTGCTGGATCTCATGTCACAACTCTTTTTAACTTTCTGAGGAGCCTCCAGTTCTGTCCTCAGAAATATCTCTGCTTGGGGGAGAGCAGATGCCTGAAGGTTTCAGTTTTTTTCTGTTTGTGATTTATTTTGAGTGGAAGCCCCGCCCCCAGGGGGAGAGGTGGCGCTTTTTCCCCCCTCTAAGTTTGAAGTTTTATATTTAAGTCTATAGTTCATTTTCAGAAGATTTTCAAATTACATTGTAGGTATGAAGTAAGGATCATATAACCATTTGGCTTATTCTGTATATGAATATCTGGTGGTGGCACACAACATTGGAAGGATCCTCCCCTCCTCAGTCCCTGCCCCTTTAGCTGTAAGCAATCGACTGTGTATGTTGATTGACTCAACTGATCTGTTTCAACTGGTCCTGGTCTATTTCTGCATCTTGTTCATCCGTCTGCCCTCTGCAAGTGTCCTGTTGCTTTGCTCATTGGCTTCAGGTCCTGAGGTCCCACCGATGCGCTCAGTTTTGTTCTTGGGCATGGTTTTGCTAATTTCAGAGTCCATTCATTATTTCTTCAAGAAAAACCTGTGGGGTCACTGGGGTTGGATTCCATCTCTAGGCCGGCGGCGGGCTACCTCAGTCTGCCTCCGTTTATGCGGCCCAGCGTCACTTTATCTTGGCCACGCATAGCTTTTGCCTGCTTGTTGTCAAATCTACTCATGGGTATTTTTTTTTATTTTGATACAATTATAAGTGTTCTTCTTCTGTGGGCAGTACTAGGAATCGATCCCAGGGCCTCACACAAGCATAGGACCACAGAGTTGGAGGAGAATCACTGCTGTCTGTTTGCACTGTAATGCTTCCTTCCTGGAATTCTGACTTTTAATAGTTTCTCACTCACATCTGAACGTATGATGATGGTGATGCATCGGTGATGTGAATGCTGGTCTATAAAGAAAGGGCATGGTGGCTTCAGGATCACCCTAGGTTGAGACTTTGACAACTCCTTAGGGTCCTCTTGTGCAGTGTGCATTCCTGCACTAAGCTGTGTGTTCTGTGGCAGCAGGCGCTATCTGTGTCCTTGGCATACAGCCCAGCTCCTGGTGAGGGGGTCCGATAGCAGGGTTCTCCTGAACGATAGATATTTTAAAAGGAGAAGTAATGCTGTGGAACATAGGACTGACCGATTGTCACACCTCTCATTTGTATTCCGCACCCACACATGTGTCTCTGCACAGTTGTAGTAAGGATGTGTGCCGTACTTTATAGAATATTTGGTTCAGTGTACAACACCCTCCAATGCTGAGTGAGCCTAACCACCATTCCCGGGAGACTAGAAGCTGTCAGCTGTCACACGCAGGCATTACTTCACTCAGTGTCCTTCCACGGTTACCCAGCACTGGGTAGGTTGTAGACACACAAAGACTTGCAACTAACTGTTTGTCAAGAGACTCCAAGTGAAGGGTGGGGAGTCAGGTGTCCAGTTCCACGATGTAAGCGTCGTAGCGGGGCACTGCCCACGATGCCCTTGCTCCAGGGAGGAGAATAGGGGAAGCCTTCTGCTGCACTGGTACCCGAGCTGAGCACTCAGGGTTAGTGCAGCCAGCCTGTGGAGCGCCCCTCTGAGCACTGCTTCTGCCCCGTGATGGCAGAGGCTCAGGGCGATGGGTGCTTTGTATCTTGCATCTGCTTGGGTAGCCTGCGGCACCCATGATGACACAGAATATTGCTTACACATGGCAGTCAGGAGGTGGCCTCCCAGCATTGTGAGCTGCCCACTAAACACATGCCGTCTTATTTTGTCTTCATGGGTCTGGAGGCTTCACTGGCAGAGAACCCCAAGATACAGTAGTGTCGAGGGACTCACCCGGCTTTCCAGCTTGTCCATGGAGGTGCAAGGGATGGCAGTCCCTACAGTGATGACAGCAGTGGGTCTCAGTCACCAAGCACAAGTACCTAGCACTGAGCTAAGTTCTCCACATTTATTACCTCAGAGATTTTCCACAATTGTAATTGCCCCATTTTGAAGATAGGGAAATTGACTCTTAGGCTATGTCAGCAACTCGCCATGGACTATGCATTATCTGTTTCCATATTCCAAGCTGCCTTAACCTTTCTGGCTCAACACAATGAACACCGACTGTCTTGCAGCTTCCTGGGGCAGGTGTCCCAGGCTGGCTCAGCTGAGTTGTGCCAATTCTGGTCTCTCCTAACGCCTGGCTGGCGGTCAAGGAAACAGCCGTGCAAAGGCTCGTCTCAGGAAGACCTCACTAACAGGACTGCCGGCAGATTTCACTTCCTTGCTTCATGGCCTCAGTGCAAGGAAGCCTGCTTCTGCAGTGAGGGACTCTAAGGTGTGAAAGCGAGGGGCACACTCAGGCAGGGCCTTGCCACAGCCTCATCGCAGAGTCATCCCATCCCCTGTTTTCTTTGATAGACAAACCACTAATGCGGCAGCACACAGATAAAGGGTGGGAATTTCACGCCCAAGGAGGAGGGTCAGAAGAGGTCTGCCCCATCTTTGAAGTGCAGCCAGAGGGTGGCTGGGCCTCTAAACCCCACAGGAGCCTTTTACCTTATTCCTCTGTCCAAAGATCCCGACTCCTGCCCCCTAGGAAGTCTCTCTGAGGCGGCAAGAGAGTTGCGAATGGCCTAGGAGGCTGATGAAGAGGTTACTTGGGGGAACTGCTAGGGAGTTCCAAGGACTGAGTGGTTTGGGCTGTCATGATTTCAGCTCAGTCGGGTTTCCTGACACACCAAACTTGGAGAAACGAGTGAAGGAGGGAGATTAGCACTGTGGTAGCGTTTCTCAGCAGTGACTCCAGCTAGCTAGCAAAGGAACAGACTTCCTTGAGCTAGCTTCAAAGGGTGCTGAGAGAGTGTGTTCCTGAGCTAGGGAGAGGCAGAGCATCCTGACACATTCCAGCAGGAACAGCTAATACTGTCTTGGCTTCCGTACCTTTGGCACCCGACACTCTCCCTGAGGCTCGGTTGCTATGGACAACCAGAGACGTCTCTCAGTCTCAGAGCCTGCCTACATTGCCCAGCGCCACAGATGGCAGCAGCAGAGAAGAAAACTGGGTTCCAGGAGACACAGAGGAGAGCTCTTGATTCCCGCTCAGTGGGCACCTCTTCCCACCCCTTCAGAAATGATACGAAAAGCTGTTTAGGATGACCATAGGCAGGACATGGCAGCCTGCTCCTGGGGTGGGCTGCCCTGCTCTCAGATCAACCCGTTGGGAGCAGAGGCTGCTGGCAGGTGGCTAGGGTGACCTCACACCTGGCCCAAGGCCCTTGATTGTCACTGCCTCTCCTCCATCTTAGTCTATGCCCCATCAGACACCCGGGATCCTGAAAACCTGCGCCTTGACTCCTGGGGTTCACAGTCCTCACTCTCTCATTCAAGGCTCACATATTTCCCGTCTCTACATTTTCAGTAGACTCTTTTTAGCAAAACCTTCAAGCATCGAGTAATGATACCCAGTGTTTACCTAACAACACGGCGTGCAGTTCACCAACTCTTGTAACAAGTGCATCTTGTCATGTATGCCTGCAGACACTGTAAGAAACACCCCACTTTCCAGATGATGCAGGTGATGAAGATGAGGCCTAGCAAGGTCGACCATCTTGCCCGTGGCCGACCGCTGACTAGAATGGGACTCACAGCTGAGCCAAGATGTGTGCAACCCAATGGCCATTGCTTTCCCAATCCTTTATTCTCTCTTTGGGCTGTGCTCCCTTGCAGCCTGGTCGTTAGACCCCCTATTATTTCTGAATCTTGCTGTGCACTTGCCAGGGGCACCTACGTAGACCAGTCTTCTACTCTACTGGACACGCTTCCTTCGGATGAATTTTTTGGTGTTAGCCCTGCGGCCCCACGCACCAGGGTAAGAGAGACTCGCTTCCTGCCCTGGCCCGAGGGACCGACTGGCTGGGCCTCCCTTCTGCCCAGCTCACCTGAAGAGAGTTTGGACACACCCTACTCTTGCGCAGCCCTGGTAGTCCCCTCTGACCCGAGCGGAGGTTCCCTGTGGCCAGGTTCAGAGTCTCGAGCCGCAGGTGTGTGCTGGTTGCTCCGGTGTGGTCGTTCCTGTGTCCTTGTCCTGGGAGCAGAATGGCGGATGAGAAAGGGCATCAGATGCATGTTTGAAAACTTGTTATCCTGGCAGTTCCCAGTCCAAGAAACCAGGCACCAATATCACTGAAATAAATTTGACCATCCATAGCAGCTGTGTTTTCCTTGGGAGGTGCCTAATGACCTTCCTTGTCATGGCAGAGTTCAGCTTGGCCATATTCAGCCAACCAGAAATCTTCAGTGAGTGGGACTGCAGCCCCTCAATACAGCAACAGCTGAGAGCTGGGATCAGGAGGCCAGCCCTCGGCCCTCCTCCCCCCCCCCCCCCCTTGCGGCAAGCCTCTCAAGTACATTGCAGTTTTTAGGAGGATTACATGACAGTCAGCTAGCATTATTGTTGGCGTAGGACCCGTTCCTTATGATTCCTGCACACCCACCCTTACCCAGGGGCCCCTCAGTGGACAAATTGTTATTGCTGGGCGTGAGGGGATGCCGTGTGTCTGTAGATCCACCAGGCTGAGGCAGGAGTATTGTTTGAGTCTAAGAGTTTGGGGTTAGCCTAAATGACAGTGAGACATTTAATGGAAGGCATAGGGAGTTTTAAGGTCACACTGACAGCCTGTTTAGTTTTTCCCATCTTCCCAGTGCTGCGACCCTTTAACACAGCTCCTCTTCATGACTGTAATTTTGACACTGTTATGAACTGTAGCATAAATAACTGTGTTTTCCACCGGTCTTAGGTGACCCCCGTGAAAGGGTCATTCCAAAGGGGTTTCGAGCCACAGGTAGGAACCATTGCTGCAGAGCTACCCTAGAGGAAGAGAGTTGGACATTCTCTGATGTTTGCCAAGAAGCTGAGTTCATCACCACCCCTTCCCCCTCACTCTATGGATCTGCCCATGGTTGCCAGTTAAACAAGACGTGGTGGGAAGAAATGTGCAATTTGCTTTTCTTTGAGAATGATTCTGTTGACCCAAACCAAGGGTTCTGAGCTAAGGCTTGCAGGAAAGGCATGTGAAAACTAAGTCTGGGAGCCCTGCAGTGAGGTCGAGCCTGTGTGTCTTGGTTTGCTTTGGAAGGGATTACAGGTCAGAAAAGACCCCTGAGCTTTGAAGACTTTGTGACCAACGTTGGTTCACAGACTCTGTGGATAGGTTCTAAGGAGCAGTGACCAGCGATATGGGCAGTGGGACAGTCTGGCATCATGGCTGACCTTGTGTAATGGTTACCAGTTTGGGCTTTTCTTCTCCTGAGGTTTGTCCTTCTGCCAGATCACTTGGTATAATGTGCCCCCTCCCCTTCAGGAACTGCAGCAAGGAAGTAGAAAGCAGTGTGATGCTTCAGCATGGCAGACATTGTTAACTGCATATCATCAAGAAATCCTTGCAGGCCAGGGGTTAAAAATGTGCTTCTCAGTGTCCACTTCTGGAGTGGAGCCCTGGCATTTCCCAGGGTGTGTTAGAGATGGATTCACAGCCAGACTCTGGACCTGCTGAATTGGAAACTTGAGGTGGGGCCCAGCAATTTGTGTTTTTGCAGCCATGAAGTTTGAGAACGGCTAGGTGGATAGGACAGGCTTCGGGTTATGCTCAATCCCATGGTTTATGCCGGCCTGCTGATACTTTCCTGCTTTCCCACCTTGAAAGAAGTGGTTGAAATGCCAGGAAGGGGTAGCGTTATCACGATGAAGGCAGTGAGGGTGTACCCAAGTTTATCACAACATGCAGACTATTATTATCCTTGGCATTTTGGATCTTATTTACTAATGGTATGTCTAACAGTTCTGAGAGTGTGGATGCTACAAGCAAATACTACATTTCATCAACGTAGCCAGGACACTGCTTTACTGTGATTTGACAACTCCCAGCAGCAAGAAATACACATGAGTTGCTATCCAGAATATATGTTTAAGTGTGTATAACCAGGACAACTATTTCATAAAATAACACCCCAGCTGTATATTCCGGACTGTACAACTTGATGTGTTCTGCTCACAACCCTGAGCTGATTTCCTGACTCCCCGGTGAAGTGCAGCCCACAGTGGGCAGTGCTGACGTGGGCCACAGTTTTGGTCTAGAAGAGGAAGAGGAGCCACGGCAACCCAGCGTCTGTGCCAGCTGGGCTTGGGTTTCCTGTCTGCTCTGCCTCCCTCTGCTGAGCCACCTCTGGCCGTTTACGTACACTTTCTGGACTTTACATTCCTTGTCTCTCGGTCACAGTGACTCACTGGCTGGTTAGCTATGGCCTTACTTGAAGGAGGAAAAAAGAAAAATCCAACCACTTTAAGCACCATTTTCAGAGCACTAAGCCACTTGGCCACCACAAAGCAGTGTTTAGAAATTAGCTTTTTTCCCCTAACCACAGGTACTAGGTAGCCTCTGCAATCTAGACACTTAGAAATATTTATGTGCAGTAATATTATCCTAAAATGTATTGAAAACCTGTGTTTTCCACCCCAAATTTGTTTGTTCATTTCAATATAAAAAATTGTCCCCGTCTTGTGGGCACCAAGGTTGTAGAAGGTGCTTTTGTGACCCCACAGTCATCCCGACTCGGGGTGTGTGGGAGGTGTGTGCGTATGTGTGTGCTTCTGTGGTGTGCAGGCTTTGCTTGAACACGTGTCACCCTCGGTGTCTAGGGGATCTTCTTCTTGTATGTAACTCTGCAAACTGGCGGGCAGCGTGTGGAAGCTCCCACGCGTGTGAGTTAATGTGCATTTGTCTTTCTGGAGGTCATGATTGTGGTTGGTGGCCAGGCTCCTAAGGCGATCCGCAGTGTGGAGTGCTATGACTTTGAGGAGGGCCGCTGGGACCAGACAGCTGAGCTTCCCTCCAGGAGGTGCCGAGCAGGTAAGCAGCCCCGGTGACCCAGGCTCACCTGAGCTCCAGGCAACCTTTCCCCCGCTGGTCTCTGCCTCACGATGGCTGTGCTGCTCCTTATTTCCCCAGACTCCCCTTCCTACCTGCATACAGGGGAACACTTGCTTTGAAGTCAGTTCTTACGTACCAACTTTTGGAATTTGCTCAAATCAGGCGAAGTGAGAGAAACAAATAGAAGAAACCAGAGTTCCACAGTTACTCCCGGATAGCTAAAGCTGGAGGCGGCCTTCCGCAGGGAGTCAGTCATATACCCACCTTGCTTCCTTGATGTCACCCATCAAATTGGGCAGTCACCCCCCTCCCTGTCTCTCATGCCGTGTGTTCCTGTGTCTCAGGTGTGGTGTTCATGGCTGGCCATGTGTACGCCGTGGGTGGGTTTAACGGTTCTCTGCGGGTGCGGACAGTAGATGTGTACGACAGCGTGAAGGACCAGTGGACATCCATTGCAAGCATGCAGGAGCGCCGGAGCACGCTGGGTGCGGCCGTGCTCAATGACCTTCTCTATGCAGTTGGAGGCTTTGACGGCAGTACCGGTAGGTCCTTGGCATACCCTCTTTCCCTGCACAACCTCGCTTTGCTTTGCTATGTCAGTTCTTAGGCTAGTCTCTGTGCAACCAGAGCAGCGCCCTAGCAATGAATCCATTGAATTAGTGAGCTCTTCTCAAATGGTCATGAAATGCTGATGTAATCCTCACACACAGAAAAGGCATCCATGGCTTACAGTCATCAGGTGCCAGTCCACAGCCTGTGCCGACCTGTGGTGAGGCACAGTGTGGCCATGTGAAATGGCTTACTTCATTAGCCAGGAAGCAACAGGAAGGGGACAGACTGTGATCTTCAGTCACCTCAAGGGTCACCACCAGTGCTAAGGATCCCACCCGAAAGGTCCCAGAACTTCCTACTACAACTACCAAGGAACAAGCCTTCAGCGTAAATGTATAGCTTTGTAGGGCATTCAGGGTCCAAACTCTTAAGTGCCATCATCCTTAGTCACTCAGCCTCCGGGGCTGGAAACAAGCCTTCTTATGTATTGAGGCCATAGCTGCTCCAGGAAGTGATGGCTTCTGAGGAGATCCTGCACTCAGAGGGGCCCTTTCTTTCCTCTCCTGTGCCTAGCAGCCTGTTTCCTCAGAGGATCAGGAAGAAGAAGGAGCTGTTCTGATGGAGCCTCTTCAGGATTCTAGGCTGAGCAGTTGAGGGACCCGAGGCTCAAGCTCTGAGGTTCTTGGCTCAGAGCGCACACTGTTGCCCCATCGGCCGCCATTCTTTTTCCTGCCTTGCAGAGCCCAGCAGTCTGTGTCACCAGCTCATGGCCGGGACTCACTCCCAGTTTTTATCTTAATTCAAAACTTCACCCTGGGGTGTGGAGAGAGCACTGGCTGCTCTCAGGTAATTAGCACCCAGGTAATTTCCAGGTATCCATGTGGCAGCCCCAACCATCTGTAACTTTTGTAACTGGGCAAAAGTTTGGGAGAGGTCATGTGTACTTATGCTGTCAGGTAAGATGACTGAAGACTGTGACTCCAACTACAGGGATAGTCTTTGGCCCTGAGGGAAGTAATAGTAGTGTTTTTTTTTTCCTTTCTTTATTGAATGCCTCTCTGAAGGCCTGTCAGTGAGGATGATCTAGGAAGGGCAATGGTGGTTATTTCAGCAGGACTTCCTTCTGCTGCAGAGAAAGCCTGGCCGACTGCTGTAAAGGAGGTTTGTTGAAATGTGGAGGGAAGCGGTCACTGATCCCAGCTCGGTCTGACTGCACACAGATACTTCAAGCTCCTCTTGGCTTTCCCCATGCTAACAATATAGCTGACATGACTCCAGCCAGGTCATTTGTGTCTCTGGTGGCAAGAAACAGGAAGGGGTTGCCCCCGTATCAGAAATGTGAAGGCCACGCAGAAATTGCCCACCGATTTCTGCCCAAGCTCAGTGTCACCTTTGGAGGTACATTTTTAGACATCCAGCTTGTAAAGTCAGGACTGGTGTTCAGTGCGGCATCACATGCTCCATCTGTAAGTTTAATGGTTTATATCTGTAGTGCAGGTAAGATGTACCCTTGCCATCCCACTAGCTTCCTTGTAAGTCATATCTTGGTGGTCAGTGGTCACCTTAAGTAAGCTGAGGAGTTACTGTGGCCACATGCCAGGCAGAGGTGTACCAAGCTGGACATCCGGAGTCTGTGGTCCTTTCTTGCCCTCTCTCTGACCCCACTGTTCCTTACACATCAGGGTGAGTGAGGCCCATGACTATAGATATCTCACAATTGTCTTCTCCCTAGGCCTGGCATCGGTAGAAGCCTACAGCTACAAGACCAACGAGTGGTTCTTCGTGGCCCCAATGAACACTCGGCGGAGCAGCGTGGGCGTGGGTGTCGTGGAGGGTAAGGAGGCAGTAGAGGATGGTGGCTGGTCCCACCCCAGCCTGAGGGCCTTGTCCCTGGTCCAGCACTGTGCCCCATGCTCTCTCTATTGCGCTGCACTTTTCAGGTTACTGGTCCATCGTCTGTACTTAGCAGGCAAGGAAGGCTGCGACTCAGGGGAAGCTCCTGAGCCAAGGCTGAGGAAGGGTTCAGCCTTGAGAAAGAAAGAGGCAGCCTGTCCTTTGGGTCACCTGTAAATATCTCTGCTAACAGTGGGGGATGGGAAGGAAGTAGGGAGCCCAGAGTCAGCCCAGAACCTGGGGTACCAAGGATGGGTGCTAATTATGGTTGGTTAGTTCTCTGCTCACCTTCATGTGTTGCTGGCAGGGCCATGAGAAAGGCAGGTTTCTTTTTTCATGTCTGACACATCTCAGGATAGGCTAGGTGTCAGGTGTGGCTGAGACAGGAGAACGTGGTGAGATTGGAGGCCTGGCCAGACAATGCTCAGAAATTTGTAAAATATCCCTTTCTCTTACTAATTCTCTTAAGCCCTCTGGACAAACATAGGTAGGACTCAGAGTTTTCCTCAGTGGGGAAACTGAATCCTGGAGAGAGCAAACGAAGTACTTGAATTATGATAGTAAATTTCAGGGCACTCCTAGCCTAGATTCGGAGACCATTCTCAGCTGCTACAGATAGGAGTTTGTGAGCTCAGTACCCAACAGAGGGTATGAGCTGAACTCAAATGTTAGACATGATGAGCCAATGCAAATTATTAGTCTGTACTAATCTGCTCATCCAGATGTGTGCATGGCTGCTTCATGTGCACCCACAGGAGCTCACATGTACACACACACACACATTAGCCTAAAGTGCGGTGAAATGATGTCTTAGGTTGTTTTCTGTTGCTGTAATAGAACACTGACCAAAAACAGCTTGGGGAAGAAAGGATTTATTTGGCTTCTTGGTCACAGTCCATTAAAAAAAAAGAAGAAGATGAAGCCAAAGCAGGAACCCAAGGCAAGAACTGAGGCGGAGACCATGAGGAGTGCTGCTTGCTGGCCTGCTCAGCCTGCTTCCTTATATACAACCCAGGACCACTTGCCTGGGGATGCCATTACCCACAGTGAACTAGGCCCACCCCCATCAATTTGCAATAAAAAAAAATGAGCCACAGACACGCCCACAGGCCAGTCTGATGGAGACAGTCCCAGCTGAGGTTCCCTCTTCCCAGGTGAGTCTAGTTTGCGGCAAGCTGACACACACTAACCAGCACAGACGGCGACTGTCTCCTCTCTTGGCACGTCTCAGCCTGCAGCACGGTTATTTAGTTTGAAATTTCCACTTAAAGGCGTGTTATCCCAGCATAGCTGAACACCTTGTCTTAGTGAGGCCAGGATTCCATCCCTTGGTCAGGATTAATTATTTCTTGGGGTCTCATCCTCTTGGTGAGACAAGAGTTGATTTGTCTAGGCAGGAACACCAAACAACAGAGCAGGGGTTAAAGGCAGCAGACCCTTGCTGATGCACTCAAGGCCAGACCTTGAGTAGCGGTTTGCTTTGGCTGGTACAGGGTTGGAGTGGTTGATGGGTTGGAGCAGGTGCCTTGATGGCAGAGAGTTAAAATACTGCCCTGACAGGGGCTTCTGTCAGCATGCCTGCTCGCAGAACTGCGGGCCAACAGCTTGCCCTGCCGCTGCAGAGGAGGGCTTATTTCTTGTCCTTCTGCCCCTGAGGCTCTGTGGGCTGTGGGCTGCAGAAAGTGTTTCTAAGAATCGGAGGGGGAACAGGAGTGGACCTTGCCTCACAATGGCCGAGGACTCAGCTTTCTACACAGTCTGTTCTCTGTCTCGCCCCCTCACTCCCAAGGCTATGCAGTCTGAATGACCCTTAGCAGTCAAAGGATAATTTGCTTCTTGCCGCCTAGAAGAAACCTTCAGAAGGACAAGGTACACAGTACGGGTTGGCGTGTAGGCAGAAAGGCCCATCAGAGGAGACGGGGTGTCACAGAGATGGGGCCACCTGAGCCAGCGCACACGAGGGAGTTGCCTGGACTCTGGAGAGGGTCCTTCATGAATTTGTCTGTCTGTCGGCTTTGACTTTGCGAGGGAGGAGCTGCAGTTGAGGTCTTTTTGAGAAAGGTCAATTGAAAAGACTCAAAGGGAAAAGACAGTTCAGCAACAGAAGGATTGCTGGATCAGCAGCCCTGATGGCCTGCGAAGCTGAATGACGTAATCGAGCATTTTCGAATCCCAGCTGTACCCTCTGTATTAGGGGCTCACAGAACGACGTCCCCCCACAGTTCTTGAATAAGTAATTCTGTTAAGTAGATTTGCCTGTGCCTTTGTTTATTTAGCCTGCAGCTGGTGTCAGTTTAGCTACTGTCACGGCATCCCGCACATCTGACGTCCATAGGTGAAGCAGGGTTTCTCTCTGTCCCTACAGAAGGGACTGTCCTATCATATCTAAAACTGATTGCTAAAGCTCATGTGTTCAAATCCTTGTCCCCACGTAGGTCAGATAACCATTTTTCCTTTCTTTATTGCACCTAGCTTCCAGCCCCGGACTGAAACGACACAGGGAGACACAGGAGCTTAGCGTTATTTTTACTTAAGCAGTTGATAATGCTTCAGGGTTCTTGTCCGTGGCTCAGAGAACACAGGTGGCCTGCAGAAAAATGCCAGCTGCCCCAGCCCAGAGTGTACCCGGCGCGCCTCACACACCTGCTCTGCCAGTGTGCCGAGAGAAGCGCCTAGGGCCGCGCTTGGGTCCTCACAGAAAGATAGTCTTCTACAATCTTTTCACTTGTTCCTGTGAGCCTAGAGCCAGAGGGTGGGTGTGCGGTCATGGCTGAGGGAGCCCCGTAGCTTCCGACGCTGGCGTCTTCTTCTGGATGCGCTTGAGCCTAGTTCCCCAAGCAAGCCTGTACTGCCCCTCAGGGATGTTAAGTGGGTGCGCTGTGCTGGGCACCTGGGCTCTAAGTATCTCATGGCTTCAGAGCAGACAGAAGGCAGCGATGGGAGGGGGCGTGTGGCCCATGGTGGGAGAACAAGCCGGGTGCTCTAGAAGGAGGGGACCCAGAACCCCAGATGAGGCAAAGGCGGCAGCTCAGCGGTTAAAGGTAGAGCACCAGCTGCTCCGGTGCTGTGTCCTTGTCACCGGCACACCCTCAGTCCCTTCGTCTGTTCCAGGGAAGCTGTATGCCGTTGGGGGTTACGACGGGGCTTCCAGGCAGTGCCTGAGCACCGTGGAGCAGTACAACCCGGCCACCAACGAGTGGACATACGTGGCAGACATGAGCACGCGACGCAGTGGCGCTGGTACGTGAGAGCCTCGGGGTACGGGAGAGCCCTGGGGTGCAGGCTGCATCTGCTTTCCTTATGGCTGAGACTAGAGACAAGCAGCGGAACTGTACCATATTCCCCCTCATGCCGTCTCCTTTCCTCTCATTGTAAATAGCCCCACCGCATGCACACCACGATTCCTGGGAAGAGAAGCCAGATGCTTTCCACAAAGTCACACGTTCATTTTTTTTTTCTCTCTGCCGCCCTCACATATCCTCATTCTTAGCATTAGGCCATTTTAGTTTAGTTTCAGTTTTTGGTGTTTTTTTTTTAAAGAGAAGGTTTGTGCACAAATCAGTGGGTCGTGGAGTTGAACGTCTGCATGGTTCCATTTCAGAAGCGTGTATTCAGAGTTCTCTTGGGAGTGGGGGTGGGGGGAGGCGATGTCTCTGCGAGTCCTGACAACTTGGCCCCTCGTGAATGTCCTGAAGTCAAGAAGCCTGAGCTTTAGAGCTGGGCAGGCTTGCCTGGGTGACCCCATTCGCTGTCCTTGGCATTTAATACCCCCACTGTGTTGTGTTCATGCTCTCAGGGGACCAGCTCCATTCATAATGGTTTCCCCTTCTTCCCTGGCGGTTTGGTTGAGAGAGCTTCAAGCACCTTCCTTGCACCTCCTAAGATCCGTGTGGTGACTCGGGCCTGCAGTGGTTGTGCAGAAGGTAGTTGGGCGGAAGGTGTCGTCACCTGGCCCATCCTTGCCCGGAGCCCCCAGACATTGCCGTTACTTCTGTCTGTGTCTCTGGGAGGCCCGGTGACCTTGGCTGGGATGAACTCTTATGACTCAGTGCACAGCACAGCCGAGTGGATGGTGGGAGAGAGGGACCTTCTCAGGGTTCCGGAGGTGTCAGTCCTGCTGAGCCCAGGAAGGGAAGGTGAAGCAGCTTAGAGTCTACTGAATGTTCCGGATCCCACAAGCCGACAGCAGCCGTTGGTGGCCCAGCAGCACCATCTGCTGCCAGTTTCAGGCAACTGCTGGGAACCACTGGCTGCCTGCAGAACCGATGCCTGGGATTGATTCCATCATTTAGATAGCATCTGCTGGGAGCACGCCTCTGGGAAACAGAGCAGGGCAAGACATAAGCAGTTGTTGACTGCCTGGAGTCTGTAGCCTCCAGGTCCAGCCCTTGGGCCCACAACCCTGCTGCACAGCGACTTCACCAAGACACCCTTTTGGGCTTCTGGCCAGGGTCTCTGGGGTGAAAGTTCCCAGCAGAAAGGATGCAGCCTGTCCACAGAAGGGAGTAGTCCACAGAATCACTGAGTCATCCTGACTCCCTCCTTCCACGAATGGGAAAGAGAAAGCCTCCCACCCCCCCAGCCCAGGGGAGGAGAGGAAGGCCTAGGTGTCTCACCTTCCAGACCCGCTGTTCTCACTGGGTGCGGCCTTCCTCCTTGATGGCTGAATCTCCTTATCTCATAGCAAAGGACTGCACGGCCAGCTCCCCGACCCTCATCCCTGCCCCCAGAAGTCTGATGCCTTCTGCCATCCAGTCACAGGCTGGCAGGGGTCTGTCCTCAGCACCTTGCTCTGTGCTCTGTATCAATGGGTACAAGGCTGAATAATAAGATGTTGAGGGAAAACAAGGCCGCAAGGTGGAGAGGCCAAAGGGGAACCAAATGGTGTTGTTGTACTGTTGAGAATCAGCCTCTTGTCACATCCTAGTGTGTTTCTCTTTAGTCATTTTTTTTTTTTTACCCTTTTGTTACCATCTGTAAACGTATGCTCACGTACGTATTTACATTTTAAAAGCAGAAATGGGGTCACACTGGCTTTGTTCCTCAGTGTTCACAGGCGGCCGGCCTGTCTTATGGGGAGCCAGGTGAGCATCATTGTATTTATTTTACAGATTAGGGCAATGAGCTCCAGGGAGATGGAACTTGCTCCCCAGGTCACTCTGCCAGCCATGGCTCGACAGGGCTGGGTACCAGGCCTCTTGGGTCTTGTTTTTTTTCTAGAGAGCCTGGGGCTGGGACACTGTGTTCTGCCTTTCAGGGGTTGGGGTGCTCAGTGGACAGCTGTATGCCACCGGGGGACATGATGGACCCTTGGTGAGGAAGAGTGTTGAGGTTTACGACCCTGGGACCAACACCTGGAAGCAGGTGGCAGACATGAACATGTGCCGGCGCAACGCAGGTAACGTGACTGTCCTCTTCTCCCTGGGGCGGGGTAGGGGGCGGTGTCACAGGTCTTCCTCCCCGTGGAGGATGGGAAGAAGGACTGGGTTGCCAGAGGACATCGCTGAGCCTGTGTTCTGAACGTAAGAGTGGCCATCTGTCCCGCAGACTCTGAGTTAGAACCCAGAACACTGGCCTCAGGATCCCTGTGCAGCCCCTTCTCTCTGGTGGCGGTTGGTGCCTGCCTTCACCTGTGCGACTGCTCTTGCTGGTCGCCACACACAGGGCTGTGTGGAACCAAGCCACACAGCGGTGCTGCCAGTGTCTGGCTGAGAGGTTTTCACATCTCCACAGAGTCCACATCCCTTCCTAGCAGGAGAGCTGGACCCCACCTGATGCCCACTGTCATCCCTTTATTGTTTTCCTTGTATTCCCCGTCCCCACTTCCCTCTGCTCTTCAAATCCTTCCCATAGGGAGAGCCCGTCATGTGCTGTGGGGCCGCCAGGCCTGTGAGGAGGTTTCCTTTCATGACGTTGCTGCTGCTTTGAGCTGGGCATTGCTGCATGTTGCTTTGTGCTTCTTTGCTCTGGGAAAGGGTGGCATGGCTCTGCCCACCTTCCCAGATTAGACTGGCTAACAGGTGCTGCCAGGAAGAGTTATTGCTTTTATTCTCACATTAGCTGTTTGCTAAACTCACTGTGGCTGACTTGTTGGAAGTGTAAACAAAGGCGTTTCTCCTTGGCTCACCGCCTGAACCTGCTGTGATACCTTGGCATTTGGCCTTCAGCCACACAAACAAGGAATCATGGCACCCATAAGGCAGCTAAGTCTCCCTGTAGGTTTTAAACATGGACGTGTGTAAACGTTCCCAGGTAGACATTACTTATTCAATAAGTAATAATGAGATCCTACCGTAGCATTGTTTTAAAATTTGCCTTTCAATCCTTTACAGCATCTAATTACTAACCATATCTTCACACTCCCAATTAACAGGGCTCTCTCATAACTTACCAATTCAATATTGGATCCTTCATTTATGCCATTTTTTTTCTAGGCTACCAGTTACCCTGTAGTTATAAATGATCTTTATAATTAAGTCAATGTACACATTTAAAAGACTTCTCTAATTTCACCTTACACCCACCAGAATGGCTAAGATCAAAAACTCTAGTGACAGCGCATGCTGGAGAGGTTGTGGAGAAAGAGGAACCCTCCTCCATTGCTGGTGGGAATGCAAACTTGTACAACCACTCTGGAAATCAATTTGGCGCTTTCTTAGACAATTAGGAATAGTGATTCCTCAAGACCCAGCTATACCACTCTTAGGCATATACCCAAAAGATGCTCAAGTACACAACAAGGACATTTGCTCAACCATGTTCGTGGCTCCTTTATTTGTAATAGCCAGAACCTGGAAACAACCCAGATGTCCCTCAGTTGAGGAATGGATACAGAAATTGTGGTACTTTTACACAATGGAATACTACTCAGCAATTAAAAAGGAGGAAATCATGAAATTTGCATGTGGGCAGCATGTGGGCTCAGAGGCGTGGGACACCCTGGCACCTTGTCTCTTCCCTAGCTCAGGCTCCCTCGGGGAAACCTGCTCCTGCGGTGTTCTCTCTGTCATGTGGAGGTGGTGGGTGGGGAGGGACATGAAGCAGTAGCATCTGTGGGACCCTCTGAGCCCAGAGGCTGTGCTCAGCATGCTCCTCCACTGAGTGGCTCAGACCTCAGGATTACATCTCCGCTATGTAACAAAGACTGGGGAAGAGAGGCACGGGATCAGCTTCCCACAGCTCCTGATTCTCCCACTGGCCCTGTGACTTCTGTTTGATTCACAGGGGTCTGTGCGGTGAATGGCTTCCTGTATGTGGTCGGGGGGGATGACGGATCCTGCAACCTGGCGTCAGTAGAGTACTACAACCCGGTCACTGACAAGTGGACGCTGCTGCCAACCAACATGAGCACTGGGAGGAGCTATGCAGGTCAGTGGTCCCAGCTCCAGGGACCCACACACTAAGGGCAGGGACAGCATGAGGGGATGAGGGCTTGCTTAATGGGACAGAATGCTTCCTGCAGGCTCATGGGGAATTGTCACATGGCAATTGTGTCTTCCCCATGTCCCCATGACGACTACTTCCCCTGTGAACCTGAGTATAACCTTGGAATACTTAATGGCATACTATGACTTGCTTGGGCCACTCCTGGTTCACTTTGTGCTAGGCATTATGGGTAGGAGAGCATGGTTCTCACTCTTTAGATGTTAGACCTCCCTGTACGGACTGGAGCTGTGAATGAAGACTCAGGACACACCAGTTGTGAGAACAGCAGTCCGTTCTTAGGAGATGGCTCTGTTGGATTCTGGGTAGTATCACAGACTAGCTCCCTTTTGTGGCTCTTTTTATGTTAGTTTTTCTTCTGTTGTTGTGACAAATTCCTGAGAGGAACTGTGTAAGCTTATTTGTGTGTGTGTGTGTGTGTGTATGTGTGTGTGAGTATGTAGGTATTTTGTTTCATGGTTTCAGGGATTTCAGCCTGTTGTCTCATGGTTTCTTTGTTTCTGGTTGGCTGTGAGGTTCAATACTCAGGGCTGCTACAGGTAATGTGGACCTGTACCAGTCAGGTTCAAGTGCCCTGCAGTGGCATGCCTCTGGCCACTTGCTCCTCCCTCTCCTCGAGTTTCTAACACCTCCCAGAATAGCCCGGCCAGCTGGGCTCCAAACCTTCAATGCCGGGCACCCGTAGGGGCTGTTTCCTATCCCAGCTGTAGCAGCCTGCCCTGAGTGGGCTGGGCCAGTGTGGTAGGTACGGTGTGCAAACTCTCTCATCTTCTCAACAGCCCTCAGGCTGAGTAGGACTGCATGCCCCCACTCCACAGCTGAACTGTGGAGACTGTATGTAACCACCAAACGCCAGCACATCACCAATAGGCACGGACCAAAAGTTCATACATAGGTCTGGCCTATTTCTAAGCCACAATCAGTATAGGGCCCCAGGCCAGGGCTGAGTAAAAGAGGCTGAGGGTGAGTGACAGGTAGACTGGGGCAGGTGATGGGTAGGCTGGCACAGAGGATCGGTGCCAAGTCCAGTGCAGTGCAGGGAGATGAGTTGATGTTGCTGAAGTCAGAGGTCCCCTGAAGAGGAGAAGCACAAGCCCAGCTCCGTGTGCCTGGCCTAAGCGTTTAGATACACATCGTCTAAAGGCTTGCTTACGGGGCACACACACAACGTGCCATCCGTATGCCAACTATTTAAGCCATGCTCTGTGTCACATCACCTTGGCTCCCCTGCTTTTCCTATACCCCCACATCCGTGAGGAAGGCCAGCTATTCCATCTTGTTCAGGTTTCAGGATGTGCTGCCTGTGTTATGCAGGTGCCAAGGGCTGGGTCTCCGTCTTTCCTCACTGCAGTGCATTTCTTTGCTTTCCCCTCCCTTACGCCTTCCTCACAGGGTCACATTTCCTTCACTAAGACACTGGAAGCAATTTGATCCTAGAACAACGCTGTTCTCACGAAAATCAGCACCCTTTTCCCTGAAGCCACAGAGGAGGGCGCAGGGCCTTTGTAGGATGAGAAAGTGGGTGGGACCCTTGGGCTCCACCTCTGTGTTGATGAGCTGCGTAGGACCCGTTAGGATTTCATGTATGCGCTGGATATTTCAAAAGCCTGTCTGCCCATCCAGGACTGGTGGGAAGGAGACAATCAAGCCATTTTGTACTCAAATCAGCCAACCAAGTGAGCGCGTTATTTTAAAATCTAGGGAGTGGATCTGATGTGCAAAGACTTAAGGCTGATATTACTTATCTGAGCATTGCTTATAGAAGCACCCTCATCTGGGCATTGCTTATAATAGTGTCCCTCCCCCAAATTATAATACTTAATGATTGACATTAGGGAAATAGTTAAATTTTCTATGGGATGTTTATTCAATGGGTATATTGTTTTCTATCTTTTTATAAGTTGAAAATAGATTTTTTTTTTCATACGGTATATTCTGGTTACGATTTCCCCTCCCCCAGATCCTCCCAGCTCCTTCCCACCTCCCTGCAGTTTTAAGGTCAGGAGGAAATGCTTGTGCCTGACCTGTTGGATTAGAAAAGGTTGTGTGTGCCCTGTGCGCTGAGTGCTCTGGCCCTATTGGAGGAGAGGGAAGTTGAAGAGCTGTGAGTTCTGGAAATGGGTATGGGAGTCCCAGATCTGCTGCTAGCCCTGGGGCTCTGGGCAAGATATTCCACCTGACTGAACTTCTATTGTCTCAGTTGAAAAATGAGGGTAAAATTAGATTGTGCCTCTGAGGGCTTTTAAGAGGATGTACCGTGATAATGCGTGTGAAGTTTGTAGCATGTTGCCTGCCTGGTGTGCGTCACCACAGGCTAACGCACTCTGGTTATTATTAGAAGCTGGGATGTATTAAAAAGATAATGGCTGCTCTGTTTGTGTGAAGGGATAAAAGACTTTTCCTTGGTGTCTGCATTTTCCAAATTTTCCATAATGAGAGCATATTTCTTTTCTAATAAAAAAAATCTTATATAGAACACTACATGAAGACACTACAGGAGTCTGCTCTTGAAAAGTATCACTTAGTGAGAGGTATCTCACTAAGTAGCTGGAGTATAGGTAAGGGTGCCAAGGGCAGCGGGCACCTTTGGTTTCGAGTCAGGCATCCACAGAATGTGCATAAAATGTCTCTGATGTAGTATTCCCCCTTTCCTCAGTTTCTCGTCTTCAGTTAGAATATCTTATAGCTATAGGACTATGTTAAAAACTCTAACTAATGTGTTCACCCCTGGGCAGTTTCTGAGTTAGGATTATAGCAGCGGGTTCCAGAAACCATCCCCTGCGAAGGACATGCAGGGTCCCAGGTAGAAGGACGTGGACAAGCCGCCATCGCAGCACAGAAGGCTTGCCTCACAGTCTCGTTGGCTGTGACCGGGCCGCAAACGGTCTAGGAGGCTAGTTTGTCACCAGCTGGCATCAGTACTAGAGGGCAATGTATAAAAAGCATGTTGGCCGTCTCAGCCTCTGGCATGGTGTATACTGACTCAGTGGATCACAATGAGACTTGGGTTATGAGTGGATTTACAAAGTTAGGTTTGTTAAGTTTTACTAAAGCAGTGACACACAGGACCTGCTTGGAATGTTTGTCCAGTTGGGAATTGAGCACTGGACAAGGGTGTCAGTTCTAGGAATTTGTGGACTAGTGTGTGAGGAGTCTGCCAGCATGTGCTCCTTACGATCATGCTTGTGGATACAGACAGATGTCCCAATAGGACATATTAGAGTGGAGACAGCAGCTGCTGGTGGTGATGGCATGTGACTTAGGTATCATAGATTCCTGGGCTCCTCAACTCTGAAAAACTCAGGAGAAGCTAAGATTGTGACTTTCTTTCCCTTTCATGTTAGGTGTTGCTGTGATTCACAAATCCTTGTGACCGGAACTCCCTGCCTGTGACTCACTCAGCATTGAGCAGCTGGACCGTGACAACTGATGAGATTAACTGGGAGGGTTCTGTAATGGTTTGACAAGCACCCTCGTTGTCTTGGCAGACCAGCCTCAACCCTCTCAGTGTGGACATTGATGACCAACCTTCTGTTCCCAGGTGCTTTGGTTTCTGCCCTAAACAGCTGGGTTCCTGACAGCCCCAACAGCACCCTTGGGATTGTGTGTGTGTGCGTGCATGCGTGCGTGCGTGTGTGTGTGTGTGTGTGTGTAAAACATTTCATTCAGTGGGGCTGGGGCTGTGTGAACATCTACTAGATCTCATTACTACTGATATTTTTACTGTGCTAAACTCCTCCACACATCTTCTGGACTTGTCCTATGGACACCCTAGACTACTAAAGATGCTGTCTTCTGGAGGTCCAGGCAGAACTAGCCAAATGCACACTCCACCATGTCTGGGACCATGACTTGACTACTGTAGCCATGTGGAATTTGGAAGTTTCTTCAGAGCTGCTCTATAGCCTCTATGTACCTCCAGGGTACCTGCGCCATTGCCTCTTCCTTGGCTGCTCTCTAGGAGGCAAATGAGAACTGTTTTGTCTTCACATCTTGGCCTCTAGTCTTTGATGTCATGGATTGAAGGTTTGGAAGATTTTTGTGTCTTTTCAGCAGGGAAAACAAACTCGTCAAGATAATTGCCAGGTCAAACACTGGAGGGAAATAGACAGGAAAAGCAAGCAATGAAGCAAGCTATCAAGCAAGAGAGCAAGTGATCAAGCAAACAAGAGGCCAAGCAGCCGATCAGGTGAGCAAGCAAGTGGGCATTGAGGAAGTGCTCAAGCAAGCAAGTGCTCAAGCAAGCAAATGATCCGGCAATCAAGCAAATGCTCAAGCAAGCAAATGATCCAGCAAGCTAGATGGCAAGCAAGCACTCAAGCATGCATGCACTGCAAACAAGAAAGCTATCAAGAAAGCAAATGAGTGAGCAAGCAAATGATCAAGTAAACAATCAGGCATGCGAGGTAGCAAGCAATTGAGCAAGCAAACAAGCCAGCAATCAAGCAAATTATCTTGCAAGCAAATGAGCAAGTGAGAGAGCAAGCAAGCCATCAAGTGAGGGAGCAAGCAATTGAGCAAGCAATTCAGCCAGTAATCAAGCAAGCAGGTGATTGAGCAGTCAAGCAAGTGAGCAAGAAAGCAAGCTATCTAGCAACAAAGCAAGTGATCAAGTGATCAAGCAAGTGAGTGAGCAAGCAAGCAATTATGCAAGTAAGGGATAAAGCAAGCAAGCAAGTGAGCTATCATGCAAGCAAGCTATCGAGCAAGCAAGCGAGCAAATGAGCAAGCAAGCAACAAGCAGACAGACAGTAAAACCAAAGTGGTATGGATTTTCTTTCCACCCACAGTGATCTCAGAGAGGTACCCTGCTTTTGACTGTTCTCAGGGCACCAACCCTATTTATTACGCTTTTTATATAGGCTTACTTATTCATGGTATCAGCACTCATGTGGAGGATGAGTAAAAGGTCACCCTGCCACTAAACCCAGAGATAGGTTTGTCCCTGGGTTAGGAGGGGCCATACGTAACTCAGAGGGACATGAATGACTTCTAAGAAATATACTGTCTGGATCTGGCCATTTGTAATGATGGTCAGGGCTGCCCATAACTTTATCTTCCCTTTCTCATGATTCCCTCCTCTTTCAGGGTCCTTATCCTTTCCCCAGCCTCCAAAACACCCCGTTTTACTTTCCCTTTGGGGAGGAGATAATAGTGGGCCCTTCTTCAAAGACACCTGTATTTTAAAAAAATGAAAGCAACTCATGAACATTTTGCTCAGCCACAGATCCAAATTATTAAGAATGTAACTTCAGGTGCCTCGTGTGGCATCTGGAGGTTCATGAAAGCACATACATTAAGGGGTGGGGTGGGGATGCTTGCTGCACAAGCATGGACTTGATTTCTAGCACTGATGTGAAAAAGAGAAACAAAAACTCTCCGGGTAGAGCAGTATGCATCTGCTATCTTAAAGCTGGGAAGGCCGAGGTTGGCAGAAATCTGAGCCTTTGCGGGGATAACCAGCCTAGGCTAGCCAGCAGGCTCAGGCCTCAGGCAGCGACTCATAAAACATGAGTCAGCAAAATGTTGGCTCCTGAGGACCAACGTTAAAGGTTGACCTCTGGTCTTTGTACAAACAAAGAACTTCAAAGCTGAACTCTTCCTAAGCTAGCAAATTGCATGTACTGGCATTTCTGCCTTGGGAGGGGAGACTTTGTGCCCGGAGAACTGTCTCACACCCAGGGGTTGAAGTTTTCAGGCCCCTGGCATCAGAGCCCACGTAGAAGAGACCAAGGAACTTTGTAAAACCCTGACACAAGTAGCTTCTTCCAAGTACATTCTGTAGGAGGTTGGCACCCCCTGTCCTCTGGGTTTGGAAGCCCAGCCTCTCCCCAGCTAGGCAGTACTTACTGAGTGATCACCCTCTTCCATGAGAGCAAATCTTTGAAATGCTAAGCAGAATTAGGAACCACCACATCCAGAGAGCCTTCAGAAGAAGATAGAGGACCCAGCTTTGGGGGACCCAGAGGGATGCAACCATTTTCTCAGCAGGTGCTCTGGTTCCAGCTGTGAGTGGGGAGAGCATTTGAATCCGCTTGGCCTTGTGCTAGGAAGTGTGTAGAATGCGTTCCTGGTGCCCTTCCCCCATGCCAGGCAAATCTGGGGACTTGTTTGAGGTATAGAGAGGTGATCAGAGTCTAGTTTAGGCATCAGAGTCTAGTGAGCTGTTTGCACAAGCACTCTATTTTGGGGGAAAGATAAGCCCACCTCCTCCCCAACTCCCACCAAGAACCTAGACTTTTCTACGTAGGGGTCACGATGAGTCTTCCTTTGCATTCTCTTCTCGGAGAGAAGCCCTCCCTCTGTGGAGGCTGCCAGCCATGGTTTCCGCTGGAGCTTTTGCTGTTGGCTGCACCTCATGTCTCCCTCCCTGTGAAGCACCGCTGAGTCCACTCATTTCACCCCTGTGTGTCCTGTCTTCCGGGGCCTAGAACACTGGTACGTCACCACAAAAAGCCAATCTGCCCTAGCTGCCCGCAGATGGCACCCCGAGACCTGTGCTGCTCCATTCTCAGGTAGAAGTCTCCCCATGGTGGATACCTCAGACCTGCTTTCAAGGCTGTGCTAGTCACTCGGTGGGTGACAACCCCCCACCCGTCACAATGGCAGCCACTGCTAGTGAATACAGTCCTGGCAGGGGCACATCTGAAATCCGACTGCAGTGGCTACCCAAGGTTAGAAGCAGCTTAGACACCACTTGGATGCTGATTCGGACAATGTAGAAGTCAGCTTCTGAATTCCAAAGTTATTTCTCCTAAGTACCCAACAGCATCTCCATCTTAAACAAAAAACAAACATGGCAGTATTATGCAAATGAAGTGACCTCATTTTTTTCTGCTATGCAATAAGAATTCTGAATTATATCTCACGACAAGCCAGTTGCAATATCCCCTCAGCTGCTTTTTTTTTTTTTTTGAGCTGTCCTACTTTGATATCTGTTGTGTAACGTTTGTATATTTCTGAGCCAGATTCTTTCAAAGATTACCTTTTTGTAAAATTGAAGCTGTAGCTTTCAGGCTAAAGTTTTAATGTAGATATTTTTATAGATAATTTTTCACGACATTTGAATCACTTTCTATTGTCCATGATGATGAAATGCTGTTGTGTCGTTCACTATGTCAGAGCTGCACACCTGTTGCTGTGCTGTTTTTCGTTTCTCACCCATCTTAGACCCTTCTGAGCTCCAGGCCTTCTAGGGAGAGTGATGAATTCCAAGACACGGTCCCTAGGCTTTGCCTCTTAGTCACTAGGGACTAATGTTAAGACTCGACTCAGCACTTACCCATGGCTATCTCTTATCTCTTTGTGTTTATGAGTCTGTTCTCTGCAGGGCTGGGGTTGGGCTGGCCCACAGGGTAGTGGCTCTCACTGCTCTGGCGATGAGCTTGCCCCCAGTCCACACTCCCTAGGTTGTCTGGGCCCTGCAGACCTTGTTCATTTGCTACTGTCTTCCTTGCTTTTGGAGGTTCCTAGTACTCAAGACCTCTGAGGCTGGGCCATGTCTCTTTGGGAAGATTGCATTCCATGTACTTTGGAAGAGGGGTCTGCTTCAATCCCTGGAAGAGTATGCTTAGCAGGCATTTACACATTTTTTTTTTCTGGAGCTGTCTCCACTCTGGTTTGTGTATGTATCTATATGCCTCTGGCCTCGTTTCTCTTTTTAAATCTTAATTTATGATTTTTGGGACAGGCGCCATTTAAGTTGCCTCCATGCTTCTTTCTGTTTGACCTGGCAGGGTCAAATTGGGAGGCTGGACGTACTCATTAAGTTGGACAGAGTATTCAAGGCTTTGATGCATAGAAGCACAGGGGTCAGAATGTTATGTTGTGTTTTGTTTTGTGTGTGTGTGTGTTTGCATGTTTGCACTATTTAGGCCCCTCGTGTTCAAGAGTACTGTTTATCTACTGAGCAAGCAGGAAATCCAGCAGCACTTCCAGGAGAGGCCTTTCCATAGGGGGAACCCAGCCTCAGAGGCCTCATGCAGCATTTACTGTGGGACTCAGACACCCTTGGGTGTGGCAGCAGCCCAGGCAGGAATGAATCGCTCCTGTGGTGTTCTTGCCTTTGGTTATAAGATTGTAAAATATGACTCCCCCTTTTGGTGGTAATAAAGGACCCTTGTTAGATTTGTTTAATTGTATATGATGTGTGAAATACTTTCTTTGAAAGAAAACTCAAAACACAAAACATGTCTATCTGTGTGGATGTTCTGGCCCATGCTTGACATGGGCCATCAAACTGGACACTGACTGGCACAGGTAAGGTCCTTCATCTGACCTGATGTTTTCTGCATGGATGTTAGGGACCATGGATTTTATAAAAGAACACTTGCCACATGATCAGTCCAGTGAGAACTGAGAAATATCCCTCCAAATGTGTTATTTTAAGAGGATCCCATTCTGGTTCCCCATACTGTATATGGCATTTTAAAAAATTTATTTATTTTTATATCAATCACAGGTTAGGTACTTTGCATCCCAGGCGTAGCCCCTTCCCTCAGTCCCTCCCACCTTCCCACTCCCTCCCTCATCTCCCTCCTCCCCGCCCCCTCCAAGTCCACCAACAGGGGAGGACCTCCTCCCCTTCCATCCAACCCCAGCTCATCCTGTCTCCTCAGGGCTGGCTGCAATGTCCTCCCCTGGGATCTAGCCAGTCTTGTACATGGCATTTTAACAAAAGCTGAACTATGTAAACATTCCAGACTTCATTTCCATTGCACAGCATTTTTTATGTCTCAAGTAAGTGAGCGAAAGACCAGTCCCCGCACAGAATCAGATGGAAACTTTTCTTTTCAGAATCTGCTGCACAGCCTCTCCATCCTTCTGATTCCTGTCACCTGGCCCCAGCACAGTGCAGACCCAGAGACCTTCAGAAAGACCTAGTGGAGACATTCCCTCTAAAGGTGTTGGGTAGTGTGGACAATAGTTGCTGGGGTCTGGGCCTGGAGGGGAAGATGGCTGGCTGTTCTGACATCATTCCTGGAAGCCAAGATGTATCCCAGGTGTGTGGAATGCCTAGCTTGGTGGCAGTTTCTCAAAGCTGCCTGCCTGCTGACATGGATGTCCCTCTGGATAAAGGCCCTTCTGTCTCAGGTCCCCTCAGACTGTCAGGTGCTCTGTGTCATAAAAGGTAACAAACAGGCATCCAGGGCCTAGTGCTTACTTGGCACTTGGAAAGAATGTAAGGATGGAGGGAAAGTCAGCAAGCTGGATGCAGGTGATGGCTGACCTTCTGCATAGCCCTCTTCTGCCAAGCTGGCCCTTGCTCTGGCCTCTTATCCCTTGAGGCTGAGTGAAAACTGACAGGTTGTGTCTCACCACAGCCCTTTGAACCATGAGCAGGAATTTATGTCCCTCAGTAACAGAGGCCCAACAGGTGGACGCATCTGTCTGAAGAGATTGTAAGGGGGAACTGAGACAGGCTCACATAAAGGACACCAGCCCTTTGAACCGTTGTTTGAGTTTGGGAATCAGTCTGAGGAGAGCCCCAGGATGCAGCTGTTCTGAACATAGCATTTATTGTGTAGTCACTGTGCCACGCCCACTTTGAAGAGACAGGTGACTATATAATATATTGTGCTGCTAATTCACAGCACGACGAGGGTTAATTCATAGGCCCTTGAGAGATCATCTAGGCTGTTCATCCTCCTGAGGCTGCCTGCTAGCTCCCGAACTCTCCTATCTTGGCTGCTGTGTTCTGGACCTCAAACATGTCCCGAAACTCCCAGGGAGACCTTGCTTTCTCCTCTACTTCCTCCAAATGGAAGGAGGCCCTGCCCATGGCTTTGTTAGTAGGACTTCCCATGCTCTCTCTGGCTCCTTATCTGTAAAATGAGGACTCTAGCATCCTTTCCTGAAAACAAGAGGCAGAGGGTGGTGGAAACCTTGAAAGGTACAGAGAGTGCAGATATGCATGGTCAGAGAGGAGATCCCACCTACCTGAAAGTACAGGGGCAGAAGCTGGGGTGGGAGGAAGGAGATTAGGAGAGCTAAAGCCGCAGAGACTGGCCAGTATGATGATGCAGATGGGAGTTTTAGGAGTGGGAGAGACAAGTTCAAGGCCTAGTTTCCACAGAGGGTCAGGCACCTATGGGCCACTCTCTTGTGTCTCAGTCAGTTTCCAGTCTGTGATATACAGATGAAACACTATTTGGCCACCCTGGAGAAGCTGAAAAGTGAGAATTCCCCTAAGTGGAGAAGGAAGACTGGGCCTTAGGAGCAGGTGTGGTCTGGTAGCATGGATGGCCTTTGGGGGGTGGGGGCGGGGGCAGAGGCCGAGTCTCCTGCAGGATGGTTTTGTGTGGTCATGTATGCTGTGCACAAGCTTCAGTTGCTGGGAGTGTGCAAAGAGGGCTGATGCACACGAGATTGGGCACAGGCTGTCTCCGGGCCTTGCCTGGCCAGGCTTCATTTCTGCAGGGGGCCCAGTGAGGTGATCTGGAAAGGCTTGGTTTCCCCTGAAACCACTCAGGTTTTTTCTTAAAATTTTTTTCCCCCAAGGAGAAATGACTCAGTGGTTAACAACATTGGCTGCACTTCCAGAGGACCAGGGTTCGGTTCTGAGCACTCACAAGAGGCTCTCAACTACAGGCCCAGAGGATCTATGCCCTCTTCTGCCCTCCTAGGGTACTGCATGCATGTGGTGCCCACATATACATGAAGACAAAACACCCATACACATCAAGTGAATAAAAGATGTAACACATCAGATAAAGAGTATCTTTGTGCTCTAAAATGGTTAGCTATGAACACGGACCTTCCCACTCAGTGACGTCCCAGCTCATGGCCAGTGCAGAGCTTGGACAGGCAATCCTGTGGCCCTGGTGTGTCTGTTTCATGGCAGCCCACGGTGTGTCCATTGCTTCCAGACACTGCTTCCTCCAATTCCGCCCCTCCCCTCAAGCCCACAAGCTCGCCCACTCCGGAGGCTGTGACCTAGGCCTTCTGTATGGGCTGTTCATAGCAATGTCCAGCTGAAGCAAGCATGCAGTGTTGTACACATCCCCCGGTATGAAGCGTGTCAGGATGTGCCATTCCTGACCTCACCAACGTGCTGGTTGCAAATAGGCTTCTTGGAGATGCTGTCTGCAAGGCACTTGACGGCAGGCTGCCACCTTGTCCCACGTGGCTTCTCCGTTACACACTGCTGTTTTGTAATCCACCTTTGTCTCCTTCCCTCTGAGTGGGCACAGGAGGTGTGGGTCTCATGAAGTGACCAGCCTTGCTGCTCACGGTTTCCGGTCCTTCTGGCTAAGATCACGTAAGTATCCATGTGCTCACCTTCATCTGACCTTTGGTGACCCAGAGACACGGCTTCGCGAGCACAGAAGTCATGGGTGTCGTCATCCAGGCATCTCAAGCCAGGTCTTACACGATCCTCACGGAAGTCTCGCGCGGGGATGGACCTTCTTGTCCACACCGTGTCTGCTGGCTGTGCGTGGTGGTTGCTTTCTTGGTGCGGTGGATGGTGAGTGCTGAGCGTGCCTCAAAGCACACCTGTGTGCAGTGTGTGACTGGCTGCTGGCGCCTCTCCCCTGTTGCCCCCTTACACGAATGGAACACGGGTTTGAGAGCTAACACGATTGGCTTGAAGTCTCGCGAGAGCCCTGACTATCGAACCAGACTGCGCTTGGCTCTGCGTGACAGCGCTCCAGTGGCTTAGCTGACGAGCGGGGTGCTCCGCTCCTATAACCACAAGCTCGGGGGCTCAATTCTGCAGCTGGAATGGTTGTCCCACTCTACCATCACACCCCAGATCCAATTCTGTTCGAGTTTCCATTATTAGCATGTTGCAGGGTAGACACCCCATGGCTATTTTCATCTCAGAAAACAGGCACAGAGAAGAGGTGGTCTAGAGAGGCGTGAGGGGTAGACTCTGTAACAGGAAAACTTCTCCAGAGTCCCCAGCGGACTGGCACAGATATCTCCTGCAGCCTCGCAGATGGAAGCGAGGCAGGCGGCCCACTCTGAGCTCAACCAGTTCAACGTGGGAGAGACTTGGTATCAGGTGGGCATCTTTGGCGGACCTGCTGGCCACCTGCCTGCGTGATTTCCTCTCCACTGGGCCTCGGGCTTTGTTGTCTTGGCCTCTGGTGTCCTCCTTGAAGGTCGTTTTGTCTGGGCACTGAGTAAATCTTCCAGCTCCTTGTCAGTGAGAATGATGTCCCCTGTGTACTTGGCGTCTGCCGAAAGGGACACCGAGCACAGGCAAGGTGGGGCCGGGAAGGCTTTCTCAGAGCCTCAATTCCGCCATCTTCCTGGCTTTTGGTGTCAAGACTGGATGTCCCCCTTGCAGGATAAATGTGAAACCCTAAGCAATGGAGACCTTTCGGAGCCTGAGGCTGGGCCTTTGAGACAGCTCATTTATCAGCGGTGGAGGTTTTCCTGAAGCAGTGATTGAGGAGCTCTGTCAGCAGCAAGATCTATGACCTTTATCTCAAGAGTGACCCATCTGTGCAGCGCTATAAATCTTTCCGAGTCACAAGTGGAAGGTAGAGGCCGTGAGGTGCCCTACTCTTGGAGGCAATTTTCTCCAATTATTTGTCCTCCAGCCCTCCAGGACATCCTTGCATTGAATGGTAGCGCCTGATGGGCAGACAGCCTCTTTCCAAGGCGCTATTCCACTCTGTTCTTGCCAGGTGAGGCTCCGTATCCTGGCAGGGAGGGCAGGGAGGGAGAGATATCTCAGCGAATCGGTAGGCTTTGCCTCTTACCCTCTGAGGAGGATGTGGACAGTGCGGGGAGGTGGTGGCTGCTGAAAGGTCTGGCGGTATAGTGATGTCCACATGATACTCTGAATGCAGGTTCTCCTTCTGGCTCACCAAGATGTCTGTTGAGACTGGGAGAAGAGAGTGCATCCTGGGCAGCTCAGCTCAGCACAGCATCACCCCCCCCCCCACACACACACACACCAGGAAACTCACGGATCCCTCGAGGGCCTTTCCACAATCCTAGGCCTTACCTTCATCATCCTTCGGTAGCTTAGGCCTGAGATAAGGGGACAGAGGCCCCACAGGAGATTCCAAATGCATTTTCTGGCCACAGATCCGTCATTTTAATGTGACCTGGCCCCCTCTTAGAATGATTAACTAAAGGAACCCTCTGTCCTTGTGCTGGTGGCTCCTGCAGAGTCGTGATAAGGAGGCCCATAAAACCATCTCCAGACAGCTAAATGAGGCCGATTGCACACGCACTCCCATCCTGCAAAAGTGATTTCTAGCTTCTCGTGATATTTTACCCCTGATTTTGCCTAGTTCTAAGCACTGGGAGCCTGTGCATGTAGACATCTGCATCTGGGCAGACTGTAGAGGTCTGGGGAGAGGCAAGGGGGGCAGATGGGGGAACTGACCTTTGCTGTGGCACTAGCTGTCCATCACAAGTGGAGTGTCAGAAGGGCTCCAGAGCTCTTCGTGACTCTAAGACAGCTCTCCCACTGGGCCTGGGAGACCATGGGCTACTCCAAAGGCCTGTGGAGAAACCGCTCCATGGGGAAGCAGTCTGTAGTTAGCTGCCACTTTCTCTGCGCTGCTTCTGTGATTTGTATGTGCCATGTGTGTTCTGGAAGTACGGTATAAATGGCAGGCAGGACCCTTGTTGTCATGGGCTCAGTGGAGCTGAAGCATCGTGATGAGGCAAAGGGGTGAGGGGCGGGGAGATGAAGGTGATCCGTGGAAGCATGCAGAAAGGGTGTGGCGGGGGTGTGCTCACAAGCCATGGTAGTCTGCAACCTAGAGAAGAAGAGGGTGGAATGCTGAGCCGGGAGGAGGAAGGAACTGCAAATACCAAGGCCCAGAGGCTGGAGAGAAATAAGAACTAGTCCAGCATGGCTGAACCTTGACATATCAGGAGGATATGCAGAAAAATGAAGCTTGAAAAGAATGATGTCAGGGTAGGCTGTGAAACCATGAGGAGGAGGTGCCCTCTGACCCACGGGAAATGTAAACAGTGGCTAATGTTGAATTCCTAAGAACTTGTACTAGTCAGGGTTCTCTAGAGGAACAGAACTAAAATCATATATATATATATACACACATAGATATATATATGTGTGTGTGTATGTACATATATATGTATATATATATGATTTATTAGGGTGGCTTATAGGCTGTGGTCCTGCTGGTCCTACAATGGCTGTCTGAAAACCCAGTACTTGTTCAGTTCACAAGGCTGGATGCCTCAGTTGATCTTCAGTATGTGACAGAATCTCAAGAAAGTAGGCTTAATGTCGGTGAAGGAATGGACTTGCAAGGGCAAAGGGCAAAGCAGGCAAAGGGAGCAAGCTGCCTCCTTCCATGTCCTTCACAAAGGCTGTCAGCAGAAGGCATGGCTCAGAGATCTCCCCCACCTCAAAATATCTGGATTAGAAGTGGAGTTTCCCACTTGAAATGATTTAATTAAGAAAAAATCCCTCACAGGAGTATCCAGCCTCTTGGGTTTTAGTTAATTCTAGAGGTAGTCAAGTTGACAGTCAAGAGCTGCTGTCACAGAAGCCAGCTCTGAAATGCTCGGATCCTGGCAGAGGCTCCAGGGAAGAGCGGGAGAGGGCAAGAGAGAGGCAGATGTGCAGCATGGCCCCAGCCAGACCTCAGCCATCCTTTGGGGAACTGTTGAACCGGGTGTTCTTTCAATGTTGTTTTGACACATGGGGCCACTAGTTTGTATTCCTGAAAAATCAGCCATTGACGCCAAAAGCATGGGCAACAGAAGAAAACTGGATCTCATTAGAATAAAAAATTACGCGCTTCAAATGAGACCAAACAGAAAACAAAAGGCCAGCTCACAGAATGGGAGGAAATACTTGCATATCATGTATCTGACAAAAACTGAGCACCAGAGCCCATGAGAAAAAAAAATGTGTAAAGAAAAGTAACCAGATGTTTAAAATGGGTGACAGATTTGAGCAGATATTTTTTCAGAGAAAGTGCACAAATGGCCGATAAACACCCTGAAAACAGCTCAGCGTCCTGCATGACCAGAGAAATGCAAAGGAAACCACGCGGAGCAATGCTGCCTTGCACAGCTGCAGCCAAGGACGACAGCAAGGACTGGTGGAGGCTCGTGAGGGGAGAGTCCTCGTCCGCAGCCAGAGGTAACATGCCACCATCCAGCCCCTCAAGGACCAAACGGGCAGTTCCTCAAAAATTAAATGTAGAGCTCTGATGTTGCCCAGCGGTCCTCCTCCAGGGGACGTGTCCAAGAACATGGAAGACAGAAGACACAACCACACAAAAGCTAGTCTATAAGGCTGGGTGTGGTGGTGCACGTCTTTAATATGAGCACTGGGGAGACAGAGGGCAGAGTCAGCCACCTGCCTCTGAGACGCTCTGAGAGCCTGGGGCTAGCCTGGTCTACATTGTTCATTCTGGTCCAGTCAGAGATATACAGTCACAAACAAACAAACAAACAAACAAGCAAAGCCAAATAAAACAACACACACAGATGCAAACTTGCATATGAAATTTCATAGCAACTTTATTTATTTGGCTTTTTTGATATAATTTTTTAAATTTTTAAAATATTAATTACAGTTTATTTACTTTGTGTCCCAGCTGTAGCCCCCGCCCTCATTCCCTCCCAATACCACCCTCCCTCCCTCATCTCCTCCTTGCCCTCTCTAAGTCCACTTATAGGGGAGGTCCTCCTCCCTTTCCATCTGACCCTAGCTTATCAGGTCTCACCAGGACTGGCTGCAATGTCCTCCTCTGTGGCCTAGCTAGGCTGCTCCTCCCACGGGGAACTGGGGAGGTCAAAGAGCTAGCCATAGAGTTCATGCCAAAGACAGTCCCTGTTCCCCTTACTAGAGGACCCATTTGGATACTGAGCTGCCACGGGCCACATCGGAGCAGGGGTTCTAGGTAATATCCATACATGGTCCCTGGTTGGAGAATCAGTCTTAGACAAGCCCCTGTGCCTAGATATATTTGGTCCTTGTGGAGCTCCTGATCTCTCCAGGTCATACTAACTCTCTCTTCTTTCATATGATTCCCTGCACTCTGCCCAAAGTTTGGTTATGAGTCTCAGCATCTGCTTTGACACACTGCTATGTAGAGTCTTTCAGAGGCCCTCTATGGTAGGCGCCTATGCTGCTTTTAATTTTCTCCTACTTCCAATGTCCATCCTATTTGTCTTTCTAAGTAAGGATTGATCTTCTTACCCTGGGTCCTCCTTCTTGTTTAGCTTCTTTAGGTGTACAGATTTTAGTATGTTTATACTATCTTATCTTATAGGTCTATGTTGAAGAGATATGGAGAGAGTGGGCAGCATTGTCCTGTCCCTGATTTCAGTGGGATTGATTTAAGTTGCTCTCCATTGAGTTTGATGTTGGCTATAGGCTTGCTGGGTATTGCCTTTACTATGTTTAGTTATGTGTCTTGTATCCCTGATCTTTCAAGACTTTAAACATGAACGGGTGTTGGATTTTGTTGAATGCTTTTTCAGCATCTAAGGAGATGATCATGTAGTTTTTCTCCTTCAGTTTGTTTATATGGTGGATCACATTGATGGATTTCCATATATTGAACCACCCTTGCATGCCTGGGATAAAGCCTACTTGGTCATGGTGGATGATATCTTTTATGTATTCTTGGATTCGGTTTGCAAGGATTTTATTGAGTATTTATTGAGTATTTATTATTGAGTATTCATAGAGAGGTCTGAAGTTCTCTTTTTTGGGGGGTCTTTGTGTGGTTTAGGTATCAAGGTGACTGTGGCTTCATAGAATGAGTTTGGTAATGTTCCTTCTGTTTCTATTTTGTGGAATAGTTTGAAGAGAATTGAAATTAGCTCTTCTCTGAAGGTCTGGTAGAATTCTGAGCTGGAACCATTTGGCCCTGGGAGACTGTTGATGACTGCTTCTATTTCCTTGGGGGATATGGGACTATTCAATCTTTCTTCCTGATCTTGACTTAATTTAGGTAGATGGAATCTCTCAAGAAAATTGTCCATTTCCTTTAGATTTTCAAATTTTGTGGCATATAGGCTTTTGTAGTATGATGTAGTAGTAATGATTGTTTGGATTTCCTCAGTGTCTGTAGTTATGTCCCCCTTTTCATTTCTGATTTTACTTATTTGGATAGAGTTAGTTTGGCTAAGGACTTATCTTGTTGATAGAAAATCAAGAACCAGCCCTTGGCTTCATTGATTCTTTGAATAGTTTTGTGTCTAATTGGTTGATTTCAGCCCTGAGTTTGATTATTTCCAGCCGTCTGTTCCTCTTGGGTGTATCTGCTTCTTTTTTTTTTTTTCCCTAGGGCTTTCAGTTGGGCCATTAAGTTGCTTGTATGAGATGTTTTAAATTTCTTCTTGAAGGCACTTAGTGCTATGAACTTTCCTCTTAGCACTGTCTTCATTGTGTCCCATAAGTTTGGGTGTGTTGTGACTTCATTTTTGTTGAATTCTGGGAAGTCTTTAATTTCTTTCTTTATTTTTCCCTAACCAAGCTGTCATTGAGTAGCAAGTTGTTCAGTTTCCATGTATGTGCAGGCTTTTTGCTATTTCTGTTGTTGTTGAGGTCCAGCTTTAGACCATGATGGTCAGATAGGATACATTCTTTTTGTATCTGCTGAGGCTTCCTTTGTGACCAACTTTATGGTCTATTTTGGAGAAGGTTCCATGAGGTGCTGAAAAGAAAGTATACTGCTTTGATTTTGGGTGAAAAGTTCTGTAGACATCTATTAGGTCCATTTGATTTAGGGCCTCTGTAAATGCCCTTATTTCCCTGTTTTACTTCTGACCGGGTGATCTGTCCCTTGGTGAGAGTAGAGTTTTGAAGTCTCCCACTATTAAGTTGTTGGGATCAATATGTGATTTCAGCTTTAATGTTTCATTTACAAGTATAGGTGATCTTGTATTTGGGGCATAGATGTTCAAAACTGTGATGTCCTCCTGTTGGAATTTTCCTTTGATGAGAAGGAAGTGCCCCTCCT
>CM053743.1:45994085-46013850 GCA_028658305.1 Pachyuromys duprasi | reverse complement strand
CAGAGAAGCTCCACCCCTGCACAGAGAAGCTCCGCCCCTGCGCAGAGATGGCGGCAGGAGGTCATGCCGTTCCTTCGTGGCAGACACAGGTTCTTTGCCTTTCGTTCGTTTGTGGCTTAGAGATTATTAAATTAAATCTTTGATTTAAAAAACGAGGAATATATTAGTCAGCTTTTGTTACCATGACCAAACTATCTGAAATAAACAACTCAAAGGGCGATAGATAGATGTTAGCTTGTGCTTTCCAAGACTTAGTCTACGGCTCATTGGCCTCTTCTGCTTGGGCAGAACATCATGGTGGTAAGAAGCATGCTTTGCTTTGTTTTTAAAACTCCTTTACCTCATTATGGACAAGAACGGAAGCGGGGGAGGGGGAAGGGAGAGGAAGAGGGAGAGGGACCAAAATACCCCTAAAGACGCATCCTCAGTGGCCTGCTTCATCCAGTTAGGCCTCCTTGTGAACGTTTCAAGATGCTCCCCTCCCCCAAACAGCAGGACTAGCTACAGACTAAAGGTTCAAAATGTGAGTGTGTATGGGGCAGTTCAGATTAAAATTGAAACAAGGACGTGATGTCCAGGCTTGGCTGGTGAGCTGGGATCCTTGGCTGTGAAACAAGGGCCGTCATCGTCTTTGCGGAGCTGGTGTAAGGCTAGAATCTATGCAGGCAATGGGCCCCGCACCGTCCTTGCCTATGGGGCCTTCAGCAAATCTAATCCCTCCTCTGCATAGCGCTTTGGCTATGCAAAAAGCCAAAGGGGAGTTACCGTTTTCCTGTCTTTCATGATGAATCACTTACCCCTGGAACCATGAGGCCTGAGCCTAAGTCTTTGTCTTGCTACTCTTTAGGGGAAAGCCCTCCAAACCTGGGGCAAATTTTAGGGCTTTTGTGGAGCTGGTTTCTTCATCTTTAACCCAGAATGTTTTCCCAATGGCCTCACTGGTGTGGAGGGTCTGTAGAACCATGTGCATTCATGGCAAGATATAAAAATCCCTTCTTCTCTTCCATCTGTGTGGTAGATTTTTCTGCTAGGGTGTCTCTAGACATGAGCCGTGATGAGAGCAGCGGTGGGGGTATGATAGGAGCTTCTGGATGGGGCTCAGGGTATGGAACGATGGCCCGATCTCCACCTACAGGTTTTCATCGACTGTGGCATCCTTCTCCTCTGATTTGTGTAAAAGCCGGGCTTTCCAGCTTATATTTCACTTCTGTAATGATCTTTTTAAGCAAGAGCTTCTGAACTGTCTGTCTGTAGTTCCACACTTAATGACTGAGAGTTACAATCTGATCCTAATTCATAAGTGCTAAGGGCGATCACCATTATGGAGGAGATGAGCCTCTGCTTTATTCCCAGGAGGAAGAACAATCTAGCCTGCTGCCTGGGACGAGGTATTATTTTATTTTATTTTTTTTTAAGCCGTGTCTTTCTTGTGTTCAGTTAATCACATCTCTTAATATTTTCCCTCCAGAGGCCTTCATTCTTTTTATCTCCCAGGCATTCTTGGTAAAAACCGTCTCTTCTTTTCTATGAACATGTTCATTAATCCTAGAACATTTATTGTGCTTCAGGTTAGAGGATTAACAAAAATTGGGATTTTTAGCAATTATAAGCAACAGGCAGGTTGGACCGGCGAGATGCATACTTTCAGTGTGCTGATCGCTTCATTACCCAGCCTGGATTTTGTGGATTACAAGAGTGTTTAGTTTCCCTCCTGGGTGTTGAAGACCTCAGTCTATCCATCCCCAGGGCTGTAGGTGTGTGGGAAAGGTACTTGTGCTGGCTTCCACACGGGTACGCCCTAAGGGTGGGAAGGTCAGTATCAGAAGTTCAAACAAACACAGCTGGATCTGGTCTTCCCGGGTTCTCTGGAGACTCTGATGCCCGGTTTCTTCACGCTGGTGTATATATGTTGGTGGTGAGGTTTCCGTGGTGTGAATGTAGTCAGTCAGGCATGGTGGTGCTAGGCACTTCACAGGAGCCTCGTCTGATCCTTCATGGACCTCAGAGGAGAGGTGTTAACGCCGTCCCTCTTCAGTAAGTGAGGAAATAGGACACAGAGAAGGCAATTAGCCAGCTCAAGGCCACACAGACACCATCTGGCAGAGCTGGAGTGCAAGGGGGTGGGTATGAAAGGCAATCACCGGGGAGGGCGTGGGTGTGAAGAACAAAACAAGTCCTGGATTGGGACCAGAAACTGGCACCTCAGCCTTGATCATCTCCCTAACTTCTCTGGGTTTTAGTTTTTCTAAAACAAACAAACAAACAAACAAAAACCCTTTTTGTTGTTTGCTTGTAAGTGAGAACACTGGAAAAAGATGAAGTTTATTTTGATTTGTCCCGGCTCTGACAGCCTTGAATCTGAGAAACTCTGTTGAGAAGAAAAAGAGGCGATAAAATGAGTCGAACGGCATCATCTCCCATGCAGGAGGCCGCGTCTGGCCTTCATTTCCATCTGGGCCACCGCCTCGCCCGTGTCTGTGATTATACTGTGGCCAGTCTTTATGCAGTTCTGAGCACTTCTCTGCCACCCAGCACTCCGAGACCCTTGAACATTGCCCTCAATTTCGCAGCTTCTCCTCGTGTGCCTTGAAGCAGCAACGGCACATAAACAAGCAGACCAGGAACAATGGCTTCTTCTTGGTATTGAAGAGTGTATCAATTTTCTGTAATTCCTTGTAGCAGGCTGAGCATACATTACAGAGTTCAAGTGTTTTGAAAATAAGCTATGAAGAATTGTTATCTGCCTAGAGAACTGGCAGTTTATCAACTTTCAGAGTTTGAGTGTTTGGGTGTGTGCTGCAGAGTGTGTGAGAAGGGCTGGCCTCAGGCAAGCATCCAGCCTCCAGAAAGCATCCATGGGCGAGTGGGAGAGTGGGGGCAGAAGGGGGGGGGTGGCAGGGAGGGAGTGCCCTGTGCTCTCTGAAGAGAAAAATAATTTAGTTGTTGGAGCTGGAATGAAGCATTTGCAGGGACCTGCAAGAAGCTATGTAAAGTATGACACAAAACCCCAACTTTGCATCAAAGTGTTCAAGGAAAATCAGGAAAACTTGGGTCAACTTCAATCATGCCCGCTCCTCCTTCCTGCCGCCTTATCCCTTCTCAAGATGACTGACTTTTGCAGCTCCTCTGAGCATCTCTTTCCTCCCTTCAGCAGCCATACAATTCATATCTCAGTCACGATTGACCTTGGCTTCTTGATAGACATTGTCTGAACAACAACAACAAAAAAAATTAAAAAGTCTTTCTTCCTCCCTTTGCTAAAGAATTGGCGCTCCTGACTTTCTGTAATTCTTTTGTAATTCTCTCTCTCTGCTCCTTTCCCACATTTCCTAAGCTTTATGCTGCCCCCCTTATTTTCTTTTAGAATTTATATGGAGGTTGTGGGTGATCATTTCTGCTGTAGATTAGCTGTTTGTTGAGTTGGTCCAGAACCACGGACAGCACCACCAAGCCTGCCTCCTGGGGCAACTCAGGTTTGTTTAAATGTTCTCATCTGAATCACATTAGGGCAAAATCAAAAGCCCTAGAGTTCACACACTTAGAAGCCACTGAGCTTGGGCTACTATATGTGTCCCTTGTGGTTTTAGGAGCTCGGGGAGTGACTTGAGCATAAGTGGTATCCACCAATGTTGAGGAGAGGCCAACGGTGCGGAGACATTCCTCTAAATGTCTGAACTGAGAGGCCCCGACAACAGTGAAGGCTGAGAAGCTTCCATTATCAGTGAAGGCTGAGAGACCCCTGTCAGCAGTGAAAGCTGAGAGACCCCTGTCAGCAGTGAAGGCTGAGACGCCGAGAGGCTCCTGGTAGCAGTGAAGGGTGTTCTCAGAAGCAGAAGCCTCAACTGCCCAAGGAACTGGTCCCAGTGCTTGGTAAAACAGAGAGGGGTGTGGGTGTTATGAGGACCTTGTATCCTTGGAGATTAAAAACATATGAATGCAACTTAATTTATCTGAGTATATGAAGCATACACATACATATTATAGAACTTAAAATGAATGAAAGGTAGTGTTATGTATGTATTAATTATCATACAGAGACTTTAAATGCTTGGCTATTTACATTTTCCAGTTTGTTCTTTTATGGTGTTTTCATGTTGTATTCTGTTTTAAAGAGGCTTTAAGATTATGAAAAGTATAAAATTTCCCTCTAGGACTTTTATACTTTTAGATTTTAAATGTTTTACATTTTCCAGATAGTGTTTGTTTTATAGCTACCCATGTCTCTCTTCCCCAGGAGTGATGGTTGTTACTCATCTCTTGTAAATCCTTCTGAAGACAGTCTACACAGAGCTCACACCGACCACATTTCCCCTTCTTTGTACACACACAACAGCCTACCTCATACATTAGTGTGCACTTTAGCTTTTCAGCATCACTGCATACCTCTGAATGAGTTCATAACCCCCATTCTTTGCAGGTAGGGAAGATCTTTAGTGTACACCCTGTCAGGGGAGTGGGCAGACCTGCCTATGGTATAAGTGATGAGAACTCAGCTACCAACAATTTACCCTGGTCAGTGCTAAGGCAAGCATGTAAATTCAGGCCTTGAAGAGTGTGTGTGTGTGTGTGTGTGTGTGTGTGTGTGTGTGTGAGTGTGTATGTGTTGGGTGGCTGGAGAGATGGTTCAGTGGTTAAAGGCACTGGCTGCTTTTGTAGAGGACCTGGGTTCAGTTTCCAGCACCCACATGGCAGCTCACAACCACCTGTGATTCCAGTTCATGGTGCTCTGATGCCCTCTTCTGGCCTCCATAGACACTGCATGCACATGGTACACAGATTACATACAAGGAAAGACTCATACACATAAAATAAATCTTACATATTTCAGGCCTTGAGCTCAGTGCTGAAGACCCTCTTGCAGCCACACAAACATTGACTAGATTTCCCTCCTGGAAGCTCCCTGCTCCTTGTTCAGTTAGAGGGGAAATCTCATTTTCCTTTGTTTTTAGTTCTTCAAATCTAGACCATAGGCATTGCCCTCAGTGTGTGCTTGGGCCCTCATTACTCTGCTCACAGCTCAGCTGTCTATTTTGACAATTTTCACGATTTTACTTTCTGTCTTTGTTTTTTGTGTGCTTTTGTTAAATCACGACTCAAGGTGCTTTGTTTGAGAACTTCTACTTCTTGGGTTTGGTTGAGTTTCCCGAATCTGTAGATTGAAAATGGTTATAAGATCAGGAGAATAACCCTCTCCCAGTCTGCCTCTGGCTGAATTTCTCTTTTTTCAGAATTCTGACGACATTAGATTTTTTCACTTTGCTTCGCTTGTTTGTTTTTGTAGCAAGTTTCATTGAAATATAATTTGCATATAATACTGTCAACTGATTTAAAGTGTGTAATTCAATGACTTTTTCAGTTTATTCAGAATCGGGAAACGATCACTACAGTTAGTCTCAGAATTTTAATCACATCGGGAAGAAACTCCATGCCTCTTAGATAACAGCTCACTCTTATGGTTTGAATGAGAATGGCTGCCACAGGCCAACATATTTGAATGCTTAGTCATCAGGGAATGCAACTGTTTGAGAAGGACTAGAAGGATTAGAAAGGGTGGCTTTGTGGGAGGAAGTGAGTCATTAGGGGTGGGCTTTGTGGTATTAAAAGCCTATGCCTGATGTCTCTCTCACACTCTGCCTGCTTCCTGTGCACTGGGATGTAAGGCCCTCAGCTACTTTCCAGTACCATGCTTGCTACCATGACTTCAGTCATGATGGTCAGAGTGAGGGTTAGGGCCAGGCCTCTGAAACTGTAAGCAAGCCCTAACTAAATGCTCCCTTTCATCAGAGTTGCCTTGGTCATGGTGTCTCTTCATAGTAAGAGAACAGTGACTAAGGCACCCCCCTAACACTTAGCAACCAGAAGGCAATTTCTGTTAAAACATGCTTGAGTATTCTGGACATTTCATATAATATACAGTGTTTTGTGTGTGGCTTCTTTCATTTAGCACAATATCATCACAATCCACCTTTATATAAATGCAGCATACTCCATTCTGCTTCATGGTTAGATACTATTTTGTTGACTAGATATACCAGAGGTTATAGATGCATTTCTCAGTTGATAGCTATGTAAGTTGTTTCTACATTTTAGAAATTATGAATACTGAAACTTTAAAAATCCATTTGTATGTTTTTAGTGAACATACAACTTAATTTCTCTTAGACATTTATTGAAGAGTAGTATTGCTAGCTCAAATGGTAACCCCACATTTAGCCTTTTGAGGAAGTTGGTTACTGATGATTTCCAAAGCAGCTGTACCAGCCACCAGCCACAGAGGAACTGTCTGATCTCCTGTGCTGACATCCATTAGCCAACTCGAGGCAGCATCGACTGTGTCTGCAATGTGTATTTCCTCAGGTCCAATCATCTTTTAAAGCCTTACTGGCCATTTAGCTAACTTCTTTTTGTTTGTTTGCTTGTTTGTTCAGACCTTTTCAGTTACTTCCAGCCCAGGCTGGCCTGGAACTTACTGTGTAGACTAGGCTGGCCTCAAAACCCACAGGGATCTGCCTACCTGACTGGAATCAAAGATGTGTGTCACCATACCCAACTAGATTTCAGCTCTTTTTGAAATTACATTTTCTGGGTTTAAAAAAAAATAGCACATTTTTATATATTTAAAATAGAAATCCTGCAGGAGAAGAGATTCTCAAATATTTAATCCCATTTTATGGGTTGTCTTTTATGGCCTTTGGAACGAAATGAATTTTACTGAAGTCCAAAATTGACTTTTATTGCTTGTACATTGAATGTCACAGTTTAATGACATTTAATGAATGAAACATTGTGAACATTTATTTTTCTATTTTCTAAGAGTTTTATAGTTTTGTCTCTTCTATGTAGATATTTTATCTTTTTGAGTTAATTTTTGCATATAGCATGAGGTAAGAGTGAAATTTCACTCTTGTGCCTAGATACATTGTTTTTGTGTGCCCTGGTATTAACACTATTTATTGAAATGACTTTTTTTTTCCCTTTGTCTCCAACTGGGTTGTTTTAGATCCTTGTTGAGAATTATTTGACCACAAATGTATGGATTTAGTTTTGGATCTCAGATCTCCTCCAAATTATGTGTCCAACCTTGTGCACAACAACCTGTCTTGATTGCGTTGGTGGTGACTAAATTTTCCTCTAAATTATTTCTCTTGTTTCAAGAACTTAGGCGATTGTGGGTGTTTTCCTTTACATAAGGAATTTATGATCAGCCTGTCAGTTTCTAACATGAAACCAGCTGGAAATGGGAAGAAACTGCATCAAAATCTGTAAGTTGGCAGGGGAATTCTTAGAATCACAAAAATACTGTCTCTGATCCATGAACAGGGGATGTCTTTCAATGGCGCTAGATCTTTATTTCTTTCAAATATGATCTATAATTCCCAGAGTGTAAGTTTCGTACTTACCAAACATCCATAAGTATTTTGTTCTTCTTGTCACCTTTGTCAATTTTGATGCTTCCATAAATGAACTTGTGTTCTTAATTTTTCAACTTTTGCATTGTTCATTTTCTTACTCTGATCTTAACTTTCTGTAACATGGTTGAGCTCACTTACTAGTTTTTGTTGCTGTTGGTGGTGGAGGCCTTGGAAATTTCTATGCAGGAAGATCATTCCATCTGCAAACACAGTTTTACCTTTACTTTAGAATCTGGGCAACTCTCATTTCCTTTTCTTTCCTGGCTGTCCTGTTCAGCACATCTGATATAATACAAAATAAAACTGCTCACCTTAGGAAGAAAACACTTGCTTAGTGAACCATTAAGTATGATGGTGGTTTTGTTTTATAAAAGCTTTTTATTACCATGTTCAGGAGATGTTTTTATTCCCATTTTTATTAAGTTTTTTAAAAAATAATTTTGTGATGTTGTATTTTGCCAAATTTAGGTTGAGATAATCATGTGATTTTTTTTCTTAAATTTATTTTTAAAATTTATGTGAATTTATGATTTATATGTTATACATTGAAGGCTTCAGGAACTTCATAGTCTCCTATCTCATCTGTATTTGTATCTTATTTTTATATTTCGCTAGCTTGCATTTTATGACAGTTGGTATCTCCTTACTAAAATATAAGTTTGATGAAGGCAGACTTTCATCTTGAAGTAAATTATTGATTTTAGATGTGGATACCAAAATATGTACGAGGGGGGAGAAATAAGAGGAAAAAGAGAAAAAATTAAGTGTGTATTTGGGGCTGTGGCTCAGTGGTCATGCAAGGGTCATTCTCTTATCCACCTGTCTGCACAAGAAGCTTACATTTGAGCCATAGAAACCTGGCAAGCAGACTACATAGTCACTCTGGAGGGGTGTTACTTTCCAGAGCTACCTTCTCTGGGGCATGGACCACTGATGGTTGCCTCTACAGCATCTATTACGCATTGCGAGGGTGAAATGTATTGGTTTTATAGGGATTGGGCTCCCTGCATAAGCAGTGGGTTAGATTGTGAAGTTACAGAGATGTATGAAACAGGCTCATTGTCCTAAGGAGCTCAGAATTAGGTGGGCGGGGGGGGGGCGGCGGCAGAGAGACAGCTAGAATAGAGGTGAAAGCCCTGGGGTACCAGTAAAAGAGGGTGGAGGATGGGGTTCCCTGAATAGTGGGTTTTGAACTTTCTCTTAGCACTCCCACTAGCATCACGGGTCTGCATCACTGGCCACCTTCTCCTGGACCAACCAGCAGCCTCCTAACTTCCTTGCGTTTCCCTGCACGCCATTCTCTCCTTTGGCTCACAGCTCACGCTGATGGTCGCCATTGCAGAGTTAAAGCACACTTTGCTTCATGGCTAGTATCTTCCTATCTGCCGTGTCTCCAGTTCTCTCTGACCTTTCTACGGAGCCCCCTTTGACATCTCTGAACACTTTCTGTCCCGTTCTGTCTCCTCTGACAACATCTCTGCACACAGCCTTCTGATTTTCTTTCTAGTCTTCGACTACATTTTCACCGGGGGCTTGTGCAAGTGAACTTTTCCCTTTCTGGAATGTTCTGCCCTACATGTCAAGCTGGCATCTCTTCAGACCCTGGTGAACAAGGCCTTTCCTGACCCCTCTACATAAACAGGAGAACCTCTTCTTACCCAGACTTCCTTTCACCTCACCTTGTTTTGTTTTTAATTTTTCCACTTAGTAGTGTGTTAGTTTACTGTTTGTCTTTCTTGATAGAATGTAAGTTCCAGGAAGGCAGACATTTCTGCCCATTTTTTTATTGTTGCTCATGCTTATTTGGCACATAGTAGGTCTTACTTATCAAACAAATACAGTGCCATTTAGGGGGATAGAAAGGAAGACACTGCAGCCTGGGATCTGAGATTGACAGGACATCTGTTGAGTGAATAGGTATTTCCCCACAGGTCCGACTTTAGTGTGGACTAGGCATTGCTGATACTCAGTTTTAGCTGTTTTTGAAACAGCATGGCAAAATCATGATATGGAGATTAGAATGCAGTGGGCCCGTGAATGGAACACGGAGAGATTTTTGTGGTCTGAGGTAAAGGCACGACTGAAAGCATCGTGGCCCACTGGTAGGCAGTTAGTATGGCACCTGAGGCTGAGCTAGTCAAAACAGGACCCAGTAGGAATGTAAAGGGCACCTGGTTCTCCCAAGACCCCAAAGAGCAGCGTTAGCAGCCAGTGTCATTCTGAAGTCATTGAATGCTGCTCGTGTACCAGGCACTGCTAGACTGCGCTTGCGTCCTCTCCCCAATACTCTGGAACAGGCACACCCACAGCCGCCCACTTACAGATGAAGCAGATGCTCCAGAAAGTTCTCCCCTTGCCCAGGTCCACATGGACAGTGGGCTTTCATTTCAGGGTCGACCACTCTGTATTTCTGCAGACAAGACCTGCAACAGAGGACAATGACGCGTGCTTTTGGCCGCTCCACCTCTTCTGATCTAGGAAACAAGATTTGGGTGTCTCCAAAATCAGCAAGCAGGCATGCTTTAGCCACATCCTTAATAAGAAGAGAGCGAAGGACAGTACAGTTCTGGGCATGGCTTTAAATGTATTAGTCAGGGCTAAGCATCTGGCATGTTTAAGAGTAATTAGGGAAGTTGTTCAGGGTTCCTGTAGTCATTCGAATAGGAATGGCCCCTCCTAGGCTCAAGTGTTTGAATGCTTGGCCCGTAGGGAGTGGCACTCTTAGGAGGTGGCCCTGTTGGAGGAAGTGTGTCAGCGAGAGGGCGGGCTTTGAGGTCTTAAATGCTCAAACCTGCCCAGTGTGGCATACAGTCCCCTTCTGCTAGCCTGCGGACCAAGATGTAGGACTCTCAGCTCTTTCTCCGGCACCATGTCTGCCTGTGTGCTGCCATGCTTCCCGCCATGATGATCATGGACTAAACCTCTGAGCTGTAAGCCATCCCCAGTTAAATGTTCTCCTTTATCAGAATTGCCACAGTTACGGTGTCTCCTCATAGAAAGCCCAAGACAGTGTCACAGAGAGGGAGGCCTGGATGGGTGTTGTTGCTTAGGATGAACGTCACCTGGGGAATACTTTTCATAATAGTGACTTGGGAGGAAGCTCAAGGTATGTTTGAGGAGAGAATCTGATATTGCCCAAATTCTGTTGGAAAGAGCAGAGGGTATTCCAGAGTGTGGGCTCAGGACCAGAGAGGCGGGTGCTGGTTTCAGAAGGACCCTGACGTTCAAGTGGCTGTGGGGTGCTTCCCTTTGGGGGAGCCGGTGGTTTCACAAACAATGGGGCCAGGGGCTCAACATGCAGGAGCTACCCTCAGGAACAGGTATTTTCAGAAGCAAGTTCTGGCTCACGCTGTGAACTACATGCTTACACCTTACTGTGTTGAAGGACAGCGCTTTGATAGCCCTAGTAGTTCTGTGAGAACTCTTGTTTGTGGCGCACTGTGCAGGCTGTGATGAAACTCTTAAGTTAATCAGCACTCTCAGTCCCATTAGCCTTACTAGACAACCTGTGGGGAGGTAAATAGTGTATGTGTGTGTACATGTGTGTGTGTGTGTACATGTGCCTATGTATGTGTGTACATGTGTGTGCATATGTGTGTATATGCGTGCATGTGTGTACATATGTATGTGTATATGTGTGTATGTGTGTACATATGGGCATATGTGTGTGTGCATGTGTATACATGTGTGTGTGTGTGTGTGTTTAGGAGGCAGTAGAAGGAACTGAGGCTCGCAAATCCCGTGACACCAGCACTGTCCTCACATGGCTTTTGCACCCACTGCGGGAGCCTTGTGTTAATCCGGAACTGCTTACTGTTAGGAATGCTCATCCTCCGAGCACCCTGGCCGGTGTCTGCTCTCCCAGCTCGCCTTTTCCTTTACTGACATGGGAATTTAGTTCTTCTGTTGTCTTAGTTCGTCTCCCCTGTGCGTAAGGGGTCTTACTTCGCCTGAGCTCCTTAAGTGTCAGAGAGAGCATCACTAGACTCCTCCTGTAAGAGCTGCTTGCTGACCGCATCACGATCATATGTGCATCCTAGTGGGCTCTATGGAGCACGCCTCATGCTGTGGAGAGGCTCTGGCTTTCACAGTCACTGGGCAGCTCAGTGTCCAGGTCCAGACCACGATCTGGTGCGAAAAGCCATGGGAACCAGAGGGAAGAAAGAGAGGGGCACGCAGGCAGGGGACGCTCCCTCTTCTGTGTGGGGAGCCATGGGAGACAGTTAGAGCAAATATCATTGGGCGGGGTATGCTGGGCGTTGCGCATTATGCATGGCACTTGTGTATGTATGTGCAGGGCATGCTGGGACTTATGTATATACGTGTGGGTATTCTGGGCCCTGTGTGTGTATGTATGTATGTATGCATGCATGCTGGGTGCTGTGTATGTATGTGTGGGGTGTTCTGGGCCCTGTGTGTGTATGTATGTATGCATGCATGCTGGGTGCTGTGTATGTATGTGTGGGGTATTCTGGGCCCTGTCTGTGTATATGTGTATGTATGTATGCATGCATGTATGTATGTATGTATGTATGTATGTATGTATGTATGTGGCATGCTGGGCGCTGTGTATGTATCAGAGCTAATTAGGAGAACTGCTTAAGCTGCTTTGGTGTCAAAATAGCTGTGGGGAAAACAGCCTTAATAGCAGGTTGCAGATGAAAGGAAATGAAATGGGAAAGAGATGAGGAGCATTTTAAAAGAAAACAATCAGGCTAGAGGGACTGGGGGGAGACGGCAGAGCACTTCAGAAATTTGAAGAGCTGGCAGGAGGGTCAGGAGACAGCTCCTTCCCGTGGCTTCTCCAGCCCCAGTGCTTGCCATGTGCAACACCCCAGAGATTCCCGGACACAGCAGGCCAACGCTCTAACATGGGAGTGTCACTCAACTTCTGGGAGACTGCCAAAGCGCTTCTGGGGTACGCCTCGTCCTAAAGCCAGGCCTGCCACTTCCTATGCTCCCCTTTCTGCTCTCCTCTTGCTGCTCCTCATCTTGAGCTCCTGGTCATTCTCTCCCTCACACGCCTTCCAGATCCATCCCTTAGCAGATATTTCTCAGGTCTTCTCCTCCAACTGAGAGGGGCTTCTTAGGTCTACGGAGCAGCTCCCCCTCTGCCCAGAGCCATGTCACCTAGCAAGCTGGGAGGAGCTCACCCTCTCCCCTCAGGCTTTTCACATGTCCCCAGCTCCGCTCTTCCATTCAGCTCCGGGTGCCGTATTCCACCGTCATCTCCGTCAGGACGCACTGCATGCTGCCGCCTTTACCATCCCTCTCTGCCTGTGGCAACCGTTCCCTTCACGTCTTGGCCAGCTTACACCTATATGTATGCCAAAGAGTTGTTCTGCTTACTGCTCCTCACCTCCCAATTCACGTCCCATATAGAACACTCCAGAACAGACATAATTTCTTCCAAAGGACCTTCAGTGTTCCTTTGCTCTTCCAGCCAGTGGTGCATAAAACAAGACCCTGAAGCCACCTTAAATCCCGTAATATGTAGATTGGAAATTCAGGCAAGCGTCGGTGGGGATTCTCCTGTTTTGTGGGGCATCAGCAGAAATCTGTTGGTCAGCATGTAGCTGGTGACGGCGCCACAAACTTCATGGTCTTACGAACTCAAAAACACCCTTTCTGTAGTGTGTCTCTGGCTGCAGCTGTTCCAGAGGGGACGTAGCCCTATCTGTCATGGCAGTATTATGAGAGAATATTTAGCCATTCTTTTAACCACTGTCAGGGCAAAGGGTGCTCTTTTTGAACATAGCATGTGGCCCTTCATGGCTGGCCTCTGCTGATCTTCCTGCTTAGCATCCCCAGGCTCACTGCCCTTTGTGGTCAAAGGCTCTGTTCATTTTTGGCAGATTACACAGCCCTGAGTATTCGGCTGTCTTCCACTGCTCCATCCCTCCACATGTTTACAAAGGACCTTTGACCCCTCCTTCAGCTAACAGATTTCGGATCCCCTCAGCTGTCAGGTTAAGTGCTGCATCCTGCAGGAGGATTTGTGTGAACCTGCTTGTCTAGGCACTGCCGCGCTTGGTGAAGCAGTACTCAGCATTGTAACCAATTAACAGCCGGCATTCCTCACAGAACTAAACACTGCTCGAGGGCGTGGCTACGTCTGGTTCAGTGTTTCCATCCTCAGGACCTACACACAAGATCTTGCACCCATTAGCTGTTCAACAGATGGATCCTGAGCCCCTTTCCCACTCTGCCCCAGTTTCCTCATTTGTAAATACATGTGGGTCAATGTATAAGTTACTCTTCTGTCACTGTGACAAAACACCAACTATAAGAGGCGATGTATAGAGGAATTGTTTGTTTCGGCTTGTGATTCCACAGAGGGAGAGTCCCTAATGGCGAGCGGGGGTGGGGTGGGGTGGGGGTTGGGGGTGGAAGGAGGCTGGAGCAGGAAGCTTCAAGGTCACATTTTTTACCATAAGCTCAAAACAGAGAGAGGGAAGGGGTATGAGGGAAGAAGAAGAAAGAAAGGAGGGAAGGAGAGAGAGAGGAGGGCAAAGGTATGAATTTATTTTTTTAATTTTTTATTTATTCACTTTACATCCCTATGGCAGCCTCCTCCCTCCTCTCCTCCCAGTCCTGCCCTCCCACCCTCTTCCCTTTTCCCCTTCTCCTCAGGAAAGGGGAGCACCTGCCCCCCCCCCCCCCACTCCCTGACCAACCTTGCCTGGCACATCAAGTCGAATCAGGAGTAAGCACATCCTTTTCCACTGAGGCCCAACAAGAAAGCCCAGCTAGGGGGAAGTGATCCAAAAGCAGGCAACAGAGTCCATGGCAGAGGCAGGCTCCATTATAATTGCTAAAGGAGCCTCATGAAGACCAGGCTGTCCATCAGCTACATATGTGTAGTGGATCAAAGCTATGAATTCTTAAAGCCCGCCTCCAGTGATGGACTTCTCTCAAAGATCCACCCCTTTTCCAAACAGCAGCACCATCCGGGGTCCATGTGTTCAAACATCTGAGCCTGTGGGGGGTATTCTCATGTAAACCAGCACGGTTAGCACCGGGGCTGGGAAACAGCTCTGCCCTGCTGCCGCTGTCATCCGGTTTCTTCCTTGGCACATCGCTGTAATGTATTTGGAAGCAATGAGTGTGTTTAGCGAGAAAGATAATCGTGACTCAATAGTGATGCCCGCCACGGGTCCAGCAATGGAAGAGACAGCCTGAGCGCTGTAGAGTTTCTATACATCAGAGGTTCCTCAGATTTAAATCTCCATTTGTGCTATAATATACAATGCACATTTCTAAAATCCAGGGCTGGGTAAGAGTTTCCTCCCTGAAGAAGAAACTCTTCCACGTGGTGATCCATGTAGCAAGGTTTTCCCTGTAGTAACCTGGTTAACAGCCTCAGGGCCTGAGCTAGAAATCTAAGAGGCAGCAGGAAATTGATTTACCCAAAGTCAGAACCTGCTTCCAGAGTCAGGTCGAACTAGCGAGGCTACGTGTTCATTGGAGACGTACCGGGCACAAGCCAAACCATGGCTCAATGTTAATTTCCTCTCCTGTCCTCTCTAAGCTCCCTGACGACATTAGGGTAGAATCGACTGGACCTGGGCCGTTGCTTACAGCTGTGTGTACTTTGAGATAATTACTTTGCTTTTCCTAAATTTTAGGCTTTTTTCCCCGTGAATTGTAGGCAACGCCCTCTCAAAGGTGAGGCGATACAGGAGGAGCGCTTTGCCGTTGGAGCACAGTAAGGAACCAAAGCCTTAGGAGGACTCTGCCGTTACCACAGGGGTTCTTACCCGACTTGTCCCCGGGAGCCAGTGAGAGGCCCGTGCTTCTGTGAAGGATAAACCCAGAGTCTTGTTTCCCCAACCTGACAGCTCTAAAACTGAGCTCAGTGGTGATCGTGGCTCGTTCGTGAGATGTTTCCAGTCTGGATTCCTACAAAGAGAAAAGAGTGACTAACTTAGCAGGCCAGAGGGTTGACAGCCGCTGAATAATTTTCTCTTTGGTGGAGAGAGATGAGAGGGTAAAAGTCCGTGTGAAACAGTTGACCTCACGCTTGTTCGTGTGTTTTAAGGTAATAGTGTAAGGGAATATCCCAACCAGTGAGCAGTCAGAGTTGAGAGGCCTCAGAATCTGATGTAACAATGTATTGAACTGATTAGAAAGTTTAAAATATACAGTAATGAATTATGAAGTTAAACGGGTAGGTGACTTGGGAGAAGCCAGCAGAGGTCAGTTATGACCCAACAGTGCACTGAAGACTCCAGGAGCCTGGGGAACAGTGGGGTGTTAATCTGATTTTAGCAGGGGCTAATGCAGGAAGCTCTCCAAGCACCAGTGACAAATACACCTCTAATCATCCATGTATTAAATTTAGTACCAAGGAGAGAGGCACTTCTCTCTCCTCAATTTTATTGGAATGCAATTAACATGGATATGAAAAAAGTTAAAAAGAAACGGAATTAGATTTGAACTTCATAGACTATCTCGGAGCGAGGGTATAGGCAGATACATTTCCCAGGGACTCGAGGCTGTGACTAAAGCAATTCCATCTTGTGCATCTCTCCTCTCCTTGAGCTTTCCTGGAGGAGTAAGTTTACTGAGCCGGATGCTGAGGGCAGGTGTGGGGAGGATGCCATGCCTGGGACGAGGAGGAAGACACGTGGTCAGCATCACAGTGAAAGATTCCAGGCTGGTACACAGAGGAAAGGAGGCCCTGTTAGCATGAAGCCTTTGCTAGCACGGCCCCGAGGCTCTTGCCGGGTGACCAGCAGTGAGCCGCAGTCTGACATGCAGCAGGTACAGTTCTCTCACCGCTGCCCAGATGGGAGCCATCAGATCCCCCCTCCCCCCACTCCCAGCCACTCCTCACCTTCTGGACAGAAAGTTTGGGTCCTAAAGCCGGGAACTTCAAATGTCAGTTTTGGCCGTCAGCATCTGAGAAGGTCCCGTCTTCCTAGTTTCTCCTCTTCAATTTTAACAATTTTTGAATTCAGGGAAAACAGCAAACACACACAAACAAACCTTGGGGAGGGTCTGAGGGCTCTTTCCGACTTGGGCAGGGAAGGCACCTGCTTTTTCACCGTCTGTCGTGGTCACTGGCTGTGCCTGGAGTCACAGCGTGGTTTTGGACATATCTTTCTCTTAGTAGATTAAAAATCTTTTATTTTTGTGTACGCGAGTGCTTCCTTCAGACACAGTGTGCATGGGCACCGTGTGAGTTCCTGGCACCCGTGGAGGTCAGAAGAGGGCCTCGGATCCCCTGGAGCTTGAGTTACAGAAGGTTGAGAGCCGCCACGTAGGAGCTGGGAACCAAACCCAGGTCCTTTGCAAGAGCAGCAAGTGCTCTTAACCGCTGAGCCGTCTCCCCCAACTCCACCAGACATATTTTTAATAAAAGAGAAGAAAATTGATGTTAGGCACACAGATCTGTCTCCTTCATAACACACGCTCTCCCTTCAGACAAGGATTAAGGAACAGAGCCCCTTGGTCCAGACAAACATTGGAAAAAAGTATAATTAAGAGAGTGGGTTTAATTGGAGAATTGACCCAAAGCCCCACTTAGCATCCCTCCCCCACCCAACAGGGCAGCCTGGCTGCCTCCGGAGTTGGGGATGGAGCTTGTTTGATTAAGATGTTTCTTGGGAAATGGAATTAAACCTAATGATTTCCAATGGAAAGGACTGCTAATTGGGGAGGCAATGTTACTTAATTGGGACACCTGCGGGTAATTAAAAGGTCGCTCCCACTGGCCTTTCTTGCTTCTGGCTTTGGGAGGCTAAAGGCAATTCGAGGGATCCACGCACGCTCAGTCTCTGGTTCTCGAGGCCTTGCCCTCTGTCCACACTCAGTGAGGCATTCCTTATGGCATGCAGTTCTGAGAGTGACGCCCTCCACAGACCAGAAAGCCTTGCTAAAGTCTCTGGATCAGATCCACTCTTGGGGACAGTCATGAGCTCACTGGAAAGGAGAGAAGCAGGCAGTGATGGTTGGGTGTGGTCCCCCTTCATCTCAGCATTCAGAGGGTGTGAAGCAGGAGGGGCAGGGATTCAAAGCTGTCTCTAGTTACATAGCAAGTTTGAGATTAGCCTAGACAGAATAAAAAGATAGTGAGGTATCTATCTGAAGATATGCCAGCACCCAGGGAGTCCTGGGCCCTAGGGACCGTATGGACCAGGCTGCCAGGGACTTGATGCATATGGAAAAGCACCCTCAAATTCGGATGCCTGTCCTTGGTTACAGGATGCTGGAGAGTGACTGCCGCCGATTGCTGGACAGAAAGGGCCCTTCATCTGTAGCTGTTAGGTGGGAATGTTTTGTTTGTTTTGGGCTTGTTTGTTTGCATTTGTTGTTTGTTTGTGTCTCACTCAGGTTGGCTGTGGATTCAGTCCTCCTGCCTCAGACTGTGGGGCAGACGGGTCTGTAAGGCAACACTTGGTGTTTTGTTCTGTGGGCTCTCCTGGACAATGAGGAGGAACTCCAACCACAGCGGAATTTAGAGAAAGCTTTGGAGGGAGGTGCATGGAACATAGTTTGTTGGGAGGACCTTTCACACTACCTACGCAAGGGGATAAAGGGTGCCAGCTGGAAAGAATAGAACACCCAGACCTCTCGAATGGTCTGTGGGTTGCCACTGGCATGTGTTTCTGTTGGGAGTGTGGGGAAAGAGAAGAGTTTGGGAGAGGGGACAGCACAGGTTACACTGGAGGGGGTCTCAGATGCCATGGCTGTTCCCTCAGGGAGCTCACTGGGCCCTTCTGTAACCCGTGAATGGATGGCTGCCCAGGAGTGCGTAATGTGGCAGTGGTGGGTCAGCTTGAGAAAAGCCTCTTGTAGGACACACCAGTCCAGACTGGGAACAAAAGAGAAGGGGTGACGGCTCTTCGGATAGTCCCAAAGACAGGTGTCAAGTCCCCAATCTCAGGCAAAGGCAGTGAGAACCAAGAGGGGCAGTCTGGGTGTGTATCAGGGATTGCTTGTGTGACGGCGTAGGTTTCCAACGATCCAGCAATCCAGGCTTTACCAGAGCCCGGCTTCTCTTGCAGCCAGTGGCCCTTTGTTTACATTTCCACACTCTCTGTCATCTCTCATTGTGAAGATGGGCTCCCTAGGCCCTGCCATTTCAATGGAAACTTTGGGGGAGCCCTGAGCCTCCCACCCAATGTTGCCTGACAATAGGGGTGAAATAGGACAAGGATTTGGGCCCAGCTGCTTCCCGAGGAGGCTAAGGAGAGAGACAGGAAATAAGCCTGGTACTCCAGTTTCAGCACCGAGAGGAGGCAGGATCGACTAGCAGGATCGAATAGGAGCACAAGGCAAGTTGGAGCATGGGTAATTGCGGCTTTCACCGTGACAGCCATCTCATGTTCTCTCCTTTCTTCGTGGTTTGGGTGAGAGGCACGGCATTCATGTGCAATGGATAAGGTCAGGTCCCATTTTCAGTCTTTTCTGAAAAGCTGTTCCTAAGAACCGGGTCACCTAAAAGGCTCTGCGCCGTTGCTGGTGCCGATGTAAAGTCTTGGGACGGAAGCTGTTATCTTCTCTCCCTATCAAAAGCATCTTCAGTGTTGAAGCCTGGTGAAATGTTCGGCTATGGTTTTCTGTAAAGTGCTTCTGTGAATAGCCACTTTGCAGAGGGCCAGTTAATGTGGATGAGGTCAGCTGTGTGGGAGAGCCTCTTGATTTTCCTCCTAACGCTTGCACTGGCCCAGCCTGCCTCTCCCGGCCCTCACAGCGCTAGCTGGCTGTGCTGCCCCTCAGCAGAGAATGCCTTGGGCTGAGATTGAAATGTGCCAGCGTCCCCGTGAGGGGCTTCTGGGACTGTTTCCAGTTCAGTTCCTTTCAACTCATTTGGTTTCCTTTTGAAGTCCTACTGTAGAAGAACAGGGGTAGGGAAGGGCCTTTTCCCACATAGGAGCCCACTGTGGCCTGTCTTTTCACAGTGGCCTCCAGGGCAGGACCTGTCACCTCCCATGACCTCTGTGCCTCCATGACGAGTGAAAACACCAGATGCTCCCCGGCGCTAACTTTACCGCTGACCTCATGAGACCGATTTCCCCAGCCGTGTGCGAAGCTGGTGCTGTTACCTTGGTACACAGATGCTGGGTGAAATGCGTACATGGGCTTTATTTCATCGACGTTTTTAATCCAAAGAGAAAGTAGGGGCAGTGCCATGAAGCACAGCTTTTAAATCTGTGGGTCGTGACCCTGGGTGGGCTGTCACAACTGAATGTCGGGATCCCACAGTTTGGCAAGTAGTAAAAGGTTTCTGGGCATGTAGTGCCCAAAACTGAATTCAAGACCTAGCATGGGATGAGTCCTGGGAGCTCCTGGTAGCACTGGCCTTTGCTGTGTTGTGGGATTTCACTGCACTACCCAGGCCACAT
>CM053743.1:45930746-45986128 GCA_028658305.1 Pachyuromys duprasi | reverse complement strand
GTTGACCACTCGTCTCCATGCAAATGTGTACACACCCAAAAACATGTACCTCCCCCAATACACGCACACTCACACACACAACCCAATGTGTTTTCCACCTAAAAATTCTTCCAAAAGAAGCAGAAAAGGCCTGCAAATTCCCAGTGTCTCAGAAGCACGGCCAGCTTTGAAGCTGGACAAAATCTTTCTCTCATTGACTTAGCGGTAGTGACAAAAGGGCTAACTTGTGATGGTTACTGTCAACCGTCTCCTTGCTGAGATCTAGAATCACCCGGGAGACGGGCCTCTGGGCAGGCCTGCTCAGGACTGTCTGGAATAGGTTAATCTAAGTTGGAAGGCCTGCCCCCTGTGGGTGGCACTATTCCCTGGGCTGCCTACAAGGGAGAAAGTGAGCTGAATGCAAGCACTCATTTCTGTCTCTTTCCTGACTCTGAACACAGAGTCTAGCTGCTCCAGCTTCCTGCTGCCCTGCCTTCCCTGTCGCAATGGACTATACCTGAAAATGACAGTCAAAACAAGCCCCTCTCTCCTTTCTGAGTCGGTTATGTCACAGAAATGATTTGGTGTAGACACGCCTTTGGCAGTAAGAATCTATGGGGGTTTACCTGTGCATCCTGCTTTCTCTACATTTCAGCAGGATGTCTTCCTGCTCCAGGCAGTTCTGTCCTGTCTTGCACAGAGCTTGAGAAAAAGCTTCCCAAGGAGAGGAAGAATGTCCAGAGCGGTGCGTCTCATCCAAATTTACCCTCACTTATTGATGGACTAACATTTGGGTACTGGTGACCTAAAAAGATTGACACACATAGTATTCCCCATCTCAGCTCCGGGAGAGCCCTTTCTTGCTGCCAGCTGCTTCCTCGGCTTCTGGGCTTGTCGTTCCAAGGCTCTTCTCAGATCCCTTTTGCTTTGGTCCTCATAGTGTGGGCCTTTGTTCCTGGACTGAGAGCATTCTCAGATCATACTTGGGATCTTACCATGGGGTCCTCAACTTAGCTTTGACATCTACAAATATGTTTCAACCATGTTCTCAGGTTACAGGAATTTGGATGAGGTTATAGTCTGGAATATATATCCTAGGGCAAAATCAAGGAGGTCTTATGAATCTCTGGATGAAGGTCTTGCAGAAATCCAGCCAGAACATGAAAAGAGCTTAGTCCAGAGCAGCAGCATCAGAAATCTCAGAAAGCCAAAGACTGATGGCGGATCGAATGGGCTATAAGAGAGGCATCAGAGATTACCCAGAGGTTCTTTGAGGAGCTTGGAGGAGGAGATCAGTACTCTCCATGGGGCTGGGTAGAGGCAGGCAATGGAGCATGGTTTTCCTTGGCTGATCAGCTGTTTATTCTGCCTTGGAGCTCTGTTGTGGACAGGGTTGGCTCAGCGCATGTGTATTACAGGTCAGGCGCAGACTCCAGGGAAGAGAGCAGCCACTTGAGTCACCTGTGCCCCAACTTCTGAGGTCCAATGACGACCCCGTTGGGCATAAGGTGGCTAGGTGTTCCTGTTTGCCTGTGGCTGAGGGGTTTCTAGGAAGAACAGTCTTTTCTTTTGGAGAGACAAAATTTAAAAGAGCAGTTCTAGGCTTGCAACAAGAGCGAACAAAAAGCAAGGCCGGCCTTCATACTCCTGCCCTCAGGCATGCTGCCCTTCCCGAGTACCGACGTTTGCTCCAGAGGGAGTGATTTCTTGTATTTGCTGAGTAGACTCAGACCCCACTACCCCCAAGTCTTCAGTCTGATTAGGATTTACCTGGTCTATGAGTTCTGACAAATCAGCAATGATGTGGATCCCCCACAGTTGACTCATGCAGCATCATTCCATTACCCACAAGTGCCGTGTGCATCACCTGCTCTCACTGCCTCCTCCCCCTTCCCCCCCCGCCCCGCTTCCCTGCGTGACGTGACGCTAACCTTTCTAGCGTTCCCAGGATCTCTGCCTTCACCAGCGAGCCATAGTGGAGTCACTGTGTCGTCTTCTTACTTTGGCGTCTTTCACTTGGTACCAGCAGTTTAAGGCCCCTCCGTGTCTCGGAGCTATTCCGTAAGGCATCCCTTTGCAGAATGCATTAAACATTTAGAAATTTTAATTGACACTTAACATTTATGCCTACTTATGAGGTACTGTGCTATCATTTGGCACATGTAGGTGGCAGGTAGCGATTAAGTGCCAGTGGTTAGAATCTTCTCTTTATCATTTTTCATGTGTTGAGGACCCTCAAGTTCTCCTGCAGATGTTTTGAAATGTAGGGTTAATTGTACGCCATGGGACATTAAAACTCTGCTTTGGCATTCCATCCCTGCCTACCCCATCCGCCAGCTCTTCCCTCTCCTCTTTCTCTTGGCCTCTAGCTTTCTACTTCTATGTGACCAACACCCACACATGTAAACACACCCACATTGACACCCACCTACCCCCCAACACACGCATGCACGCACACACTCATTTTTGGTCTTTTGAGATGGCTGTGGCTGATCACTCTCAGTTGCTTATTCTCAGCTCTTTGACCAGTTATGAGTCTCCACATTACCCATCACCTACCGCAGCACGAAGCTCCCCTACTCCGGCTGAGAGCTTCGCAAGTCTGTGGATATACACGCAAATATTCAGGATGAGGCTTGACCACGTGACCCTTAGCAAAACAACATCAACAGGCTTTCTCTTTGGGTCTTACGACTTCCCTAGAAGTGGGTTTTGACCACATTTAAGGTATCAGGCATGGATTCCCTCTTGTGGAGCAGGACTGACTACCCCATTCACAGTCTTACCACTATTGCATGAATGGACACATCTTGCCTAGCAGGTTGGCACTGCAGCATTCTGGGTAATATCACTGATGTTTTCTCTTCTCCGAGAGGCACAGCATACTCTGGCACCATGAATGCTAGGCAGAAGGGAGGGAGTTTCTAAATCAGTTCAAGATTGGTTTCTCTATGTCCCATGGTCAAAGTCTGTGGCATCTTGAAGAATATGGTCTTGTCATCCACTTACAATGGGCAACCAAGAGCAATGGCAACAGTCTGTATTGCTGAGGGTACCTCTGGGGCCTCCATGACCAGTAACTCACAGGGAGGTATCCCATATCTGGAACCGAATTACTCATTTAGCAAGTTCTGTCTTCTGGGAGTAACTTGTTCACTGTCTTAGGGTTTCTGTTGCTTCAATGAAACACTATCACTGAAAGGCAAGTTGGGGCGAAAATGGTTCATTTGGCTTACTCTTCATGGTAGTCTATCACTGAAGGGAGCTAGAACGTGAACTCGAACAGGCAGGAACTGATGCAGAGGCCATGGAGGGTGCTGCTTACTGGCTTGTTTGCTTATGGTTTGCTCAGTCTGCTTTCTTATAGAGGTTAGGACCTCCTGCCCAGGGATGGCACCACCCATGATGGGCTGGGCCATCCCCCATCAATCACTAATTAAGGAAACCCCCTACAGGCTTCCTCCAGTCCCATCTTATAGGTACATTTTCTCAATTGAGGTTTTCTCCTCCCAAATGACTTTAGTTTATGTCAAGTTGACACAAAAGTATCCAACACATGTAGCCATGTAGGGTAGTCACCGAGCTATCTCTCCAGCTCATTTACAAAGTTCATGTTAATGCTTTTTTTTTTTTTTAAGACAGGGTATTTTTAGGTGCCCCTTGCTGATCTGGGGTAGAACTTTTTACGTAGATTAGGCTAGCCTTGAACTTGAGGCAATCCCCCTGCTTCTGCCTGGCAAGTACTGTAATTATAGGACATCAGAAAAGTGCCTTGCATGTCGGGCAGGTAATGTTCTGGGGGAAACCAGGAGTTGGTCATCATGATAGAAAGGCAGAGGTTCTGTCTTTGCTTGGGTGATTTACCTTGACAATGACTTCTGCTGTCTCAGAGCCTCAGTTTCTTCTTGTGTAAATGAGATAGGGCTGGCTTTGGGCTTCCCTCTAGTTATTTTTAAGCTCACGAGACCTGATTTCTCTGCTGTTCTGGATTTACACTAATGAGGTCTCCCCGCTAGGAGACAAAATCCAAACTCTTTCACTTAACATTCTTTTTCTTGACTTGAAATGATTTTGATTTGGAAGGCACAGTGACCCTTGGTGCTCAGAGAAGGGGCCTTCCTGCTGCTTTACCCCATCATAACATTTGTCACCCAGCAGGGAGTTTCCCTCCTTTGACATCACGTTTTTGAAAATGGGAAGATCTGTGCTAAGGATGAACCCAGGCCCTTCTGTGGGCTTGGCTTGAATTTGACTAAAGTGCTCTAAGTAGAACGGAGATGTAGGGGGTGGTGTGAGGGTTGGCCCAGCCTCAGTGTTGATGACCTATCTCCTGGGCTGGCCAAAAATGTATTTCTTTCTCAGTGTGTTCAGTCCTTGGTTTTCCAATTATTCTGTGGTCCCCGATTTGCCTCGCAGCATAATCAGAAACATTACATTCGTCATTATCTTCCAAAGTCCACAGCAGAGAACTAGCTGAGACAATTTCTTCTGAAATTGTAATGTGCCCACTTGAACAGCAGTTCTAATTTCCTGAAGCCTAGCTCCTTTTTGAAGAACTGTCTACCTTCCCCCACCCCTTAAATTGAATTTTGTCATCAGAGAAACTGCCAATACTCATTGCCAGTGTCGTTATTTTTCTTTACATATTTTTGTCTGAGCTCTCAAGTATAAAAAGCTCTCTTTCCTTTCCATCCAAGAGTTGAGTCTGAACTGCGTGAACAGATTGTGCAATTTTGCACAGGCTTCTGGCCTTGCCGTGAAGTGGAGCACGCTGCCCATTGTCTGTCCCTTCTTGCAAATGATGGATTTTTCCCTGTGGCAAATAGACACAAGGAGAGGTCAAACAATTCTACAAAGTAAAAAGGGTCTTAAGAGGTCTCCCGCTCCAGCCCTGCCCACTGACAGAATTATATTCAAGCCATTCTGCATGGAAAAAAGAACAATGTCTCTCTGCTTTTTTTCTCTCTCAAGAGGGTCTTGTATAAGGTCTTAAATTTTAAGACGAATCAGTCAACAAGTCCGGAGGACTGCGCTATAGAACATAGGGTTTGAAGAGCTAAGCAGACGCAGTGGGGGAGGTCAGTGGACAAACCAGAAAACCAGTGATGTGTGCTCCGAAGATGCCAATTGAGCCACCGGGCAGTGAGCAGGATTCGGATGTGGCTTGAAGGGGAACAGGGGAGAAAGGGCTGGGTACATGTATATGGCGTATAAATTAGATTCCATCCGGCACACAGAGAAGCAGCTTGTATTTCTCTGATGGGGTACCACTACAGTGTGCTGCACTCACCAATCCATCATCACATGCATATGGACACGATTAGTCTTCTACACAGACTGCAATGTGCAGTGATTTCCCGTTTGTATACAAGGACGTGGGGAGGCGAGGGAGCACTCCAAAGGCTTCTTGTGACCTTGCATCTGAGGAGAAGCTTGCTCCTTTTCCAAGAAGATATATTTTTAATTTTGAATTATGTGTTCATCACTGTCTCTGTCTCTCTCTCTCTCTCTGTGTGTGTGTGTGTGTATGTGTGTGCGCGCGTGTGCATGCGCGCGCTCACAGGTGAGTGTAGGTACCTGCAGAGGCCAGAGGCAATGGCTAGCCCTGGAGCTAGAGTTGCATGGGTAGTGACCTGGCTGACATGGGTGTGGGAACTGAACTTCTGTCCTCTGCAGTATACGCTCTTAACCATGGAGCACCGCTCCAGCCTCCAAACCTCACTCCTTATGATGGCAACGTTGAGTGTCTTCTCTCTCTCTCCTTCCCTCCCCTTCTTTCTCCCAGCCTCCTCCTCCCTCTCTGCTACTCTCCCTCCCTCCCCCTCTTTCTTTTTTCCTTCCTTTCTTCCTTCCTTCCTTCCTTCCTTCCTTCCTTCCTTCCTTCCTTCCTTCCTTCCTTCCTTCCTTCCTTCCTCTCTCTCTTTCTTTCTTTGAGACAGGGTTTCTCTGTATAACATCCCTGGCTGTCCTGGAACTTGTTTAGTAGACCAGGCTAGTCACAGAGATCTGTCTGCCTCTGCCTCCTGAGTGCTGGGGTTAAAGGCGTGCACTGCCATTGCTCATCTGAGGTTCTTTTCTTTTGCCTATTCCTTTCTTTCTCCCAAAGTTGCAATGGAGCCAACTTTTGATAAGTATTACCTGTACAATTTTAGGTCATTCAGCTTTGTGACACACATGCCCCTCTGTGGATGAAGGAGGTGCCCTTGAGAGCTTGCAAAGACTTTAGAAATTTGAGTTCTGAGTTAATTCTCACAAAGTTTGTTTTGTGTGTGTGTGAGTGTGTGTGACTGGTGACAACAGAAGGCAGAACAAGGCATCAGGTCCCCTGAAACTGGAATTGTGGATGGGTGTGAGATGTCATGTTGGTGCTGAGAATTGAATCCAGCTGCTTTGGAAGAGCAGCCAGTGCTCTTAACCGCTGAGCCATCTCTCCAGATCCCCTCTCTCCCGCTTCTATGATTTTTTAAATTAAAAAAATTACAATGTATTCACTTTATATCTTGTCGTTCATCTCTTGGTTCCTCCCTCCCTCATCTCTCCCTATCCCTTTCCCTGAGTCCACCAAAAGGGGAAGTCCTCCTCCTTTGCCATCTGACCTTAGCCTATAAGTCTCATCAGGGCTGCCTGCATCCTCTTCATCTCTGGCCAGGGGGAAGTGATCAAAGAATAGCAGAGACAGCCCCTGCTCCCCTTAGTTGGGGAACCACATGGAGACTGAGTCTAGGTCTCTCCATGCATGGTCCCTGGTTGGTGCATCAGTCTCTGCAGGCTGCCCTTAGGCCCAGATTTGTTGGCTTTATTGGTCTCCTTGTGAAGCTCCTGTCACCTCTGGGTCCTTCTATCTCCCCCTTCTTCCATAAGACTCCTGTGCTCTCCCCAAAGTTTGGCTGTGAATCTCTGCATCTGCTTCCCTCCCCTGTTGGGCAGAGCCTTTCAGGGGACATCTATGGTAGGCTTCCATCCTGTTCTCTCTTCCACTGCTTCTGGTGTTGAACCAGTTTGCCATTCTGAATGAGATTTAAGCATCCTTCCGAGGGCCCTCCTTGATGTTTAGCTCTATTATATGGCTAATATTTGCTTATAAGTGAGTATATACCATGAGTGTCTTTCTGGTTCTGGGTTATCTCACTCAGAATAATCTTTTCTAGTTCCATCCATTTGCCTGCAAATTTCGTGAATTTCTTGTTTTTAATAGCTGAGGAGTATTACATTGTGTAAATGTTCCACAATTTTTGTATCCATTCTTCAGTTGAGGGACATGTAGGTTGTTTGCAGATTCTGGGTATTATGAATAGAGCTGCTATGAACAAGGTTGAGCAAATGTCCTTGCTGAATGGTGGAGCATCTTTCTGGCATATGTCCAGGAGAGGTATAGCACGTCAGTGAGGTAGCAATATTCCCAATTTTCTGAGAAAGCACCAGACTGGCTTCCAAAGTGATTGTACAAGTTTGCACTTCCACCAGCAATAGAGGAGGGTTCCCCTTCTCTACATCCTCTCCAGCATGTGTTGTCACTTAAGTTTTTGATTTTAGCCATTCTGATTGGTGTAAGATGGAATCTCAGTCATTTTAATTTGCATTTCCCTGATGACTAAGGATGTTGAGCATTTCTGTGTTTCTTTGCCATTCGATATTCCTCTGTTTAAAATTGTATGTTTTGCTCTGTACCCCTTTTTAAAATTGGATTATTTGGTTTGTTAGTGTTTAATATATATATATATATATTTCTTATATATATTCTTTATATATTCTGGATATTAGTCCTCTGTCGGGTCTAGGGCTGGTGAACAACTTTTCCCAGGCTGTAGGCTGTCATTTTGTTCTGTTGATAGTGTTCTTTGCTTTTCAGTTTCAAGAGGTCCCATTTATTAATTACTGATCTTAGAGCCTGAGCTGTTGGTGTTCTGTTTAGGAAGTTGCCTACTGTGCCAATGAGTTCAAGGCTCTTCCCCACTTTTTATTTCAACAGATTTAGCATGTCTGGTTTTATGTTGAGGTCTTTGATCCACTTGGACTTTAATTTTGTACAGGGTGACAGATATGGATCTATTTGTATTTTTATGTATATAGACATCCACTTAGACTAGCACTATTTGTTGAAACTGCTATCCTTTTTCCATTTTTTTTTTTGGCAAAAATCAGGTGCCTGTAGGTGTGTGGGTTTATTTCTGGGTCTTCTATTTGATTCCACTGATCCACCAGTCTGTTTCTATGCCAGAACCATGCAGTTTTTATTACTATTTCTCTGTAGTACAGCTTGAGATCAGGGATGGACATACCTCCAGAATACAATCTTTTATTGTACGGGATTGTTTTAGCAATTCTGCTTTTGTTTGTTTGTTTGTTTTTCTATATGAAATTGAGAATTGTTCTTTTAAGGTCTGTAAATAACTGTGTTGGTATTTTGATGGGAATTGCCTTGATTCTGTAGATTTTTGGTAGGATGGCCATTTTCACCATGTTAATCCTGCCAAGTCATGAGAATGGTAGATCTTTCCATCTTCTGATATCTTCTTTAATTTTTTTTCTTCAAGGACTTGAAGTTTTTTTCACACAAGTCTTTCACTTGCTTGGTTAGAGTTATACCAAGATACTTTATTTATTATTATTATTATTTTTGGCTATCGTGAAGGGTGTTGTTTCCCTAATTTCTTTCTCAACCCATTTTTGTGTTCTGTATACAGGAGGCCTACTGATGTTTTGAGTTAATTTTGTATCCAGCCTCTTTGCTGAAGCTGTTTATCAGCTGTAGGAGTTCCTTGGTAGAATTTTTTGGGTCATTCCTGTATACTATCATATCATCGGCAAGTAGTGATACTTTGACTTCTTCCTTCCTGATTTGTATCCCCTAGATCTCCTTTAGTTGTCTTATTGCTCTAGGTAGAACTTCAGGATATGGAGAGAGTAAAAAGCCTTGCCTTGTCCCTGATTTCAGTGGAACTGATTTAAGTTTCTCTCCATTTGGTTTGATGTTGGCTATAGGCTTGCTGTATATTGTCTTTACTATGTTTAGGTATGTGCCTTGTATCCCTGATCTCTCCAGGACTTTAAACATGAACAAGTGTTGTATTTTGTCAAATGCTTTTTCAGCATCTAAGGAGATTATCATGTGTTTTTTTCTTTCAGTTTGTTAATATGGTGGATTACATTGATGGATTTCTGTATATTGAACCACCCCTGCATGCCTGGGATGAAGTCTACTTGGTCCTGGTGGATGATATTTTTGATGTGTTCTTGGATTTGGTTTGTATTTTATTGAGTATTTTTGCATTAATGTTCATAAGGCAAATTTGTCTGAAATTCTCTTTCTTTGGTGGATCTTTGTGTAGTTTAGGTATCATGGCGATTATGGCCTTATAGAATGAGTTTGGTAATGTTCCTTCTGTTTCTATTGTGTGGAATAGTTTGAAGAGTATTGGTATTAGCTCTCTTTTGAAGGTCTGGTAGAATTCTTCGCTGAAACCAACTGGCCCAGGGCGGTTTTTTTTTTTTTTCCCATGGGTGACTTCTGATGACTGCTTCTATTTCCTTGGGGATATAGGACTACTTAATTTATTTACCAGATCTTTCTTGATTCAAATTTGGTAAGTGGAATCTATCAAGAAAATTGTCCATTTCTTTTAGATTTTCAAATTTTGTGACGGATAGGCCTTTGAAGTTAGATGTAGTGATTCTTTGGATTTCTTCAGGGTCTGTTTTTATGTTCCCCTTTTCATTTCTGATTTTGTTGATTTGGATAGTGTCTCTCTGCCTTCAGTAAGTTTGACTCAGGGTTTGTCTATCTTGTTGATTTTCTCAAAGAACCAGTTATTGATTTCATTAATTCTTTGAATTGTTCTGTTTGTTTCTAATTCATTGCATTAAGCCCCGAGTTTGATTATTTCCAGCCATCTACTCTTCTTGTGTGTGTCTGCTTCTTTTTTCCCCCTAGCGCTTTCAGGTGTGCCATGAAGTTGCTAGTATAAGATGTCTCGAAGGCAGTTAGTACTATGAACTTTCCTCTTAGCGCTGCTTTCATTGTGTCCCATAAGTTTTGTTATGTTGTGCCTTTATTTTCATTGAATTCTAGGAGGCCTTTAATTTCTTTCTTCCTTTATTCCCTGACCCATCTGTCGTTGAGTAGAGAGTTTAGTTTCCATGCGTGTGTAGGCCTTTTTGCTATTTTTGTTGTTATTGAGGTCCACCTTTAGTCCATGGTGATCTGACAGGATACAAGTGATTATTTCAATCTTCTTGTATATGTTGAGGCTTTCTTTGTGACCAACTATATGTTCTATTTTGAGGAACGTTCCATGAAATGCTGAGAAAAAGGTATATTGTGTGTGTGTGTGTTTGGGTGAAAAGTTCTGTAGCTCTCTATTAGGTCCATTTGATTCGTGACATTTGCTAGTATCATTGTTTCTTTGTTTAGTTTCTGTTTAGTTGACTTGAAGGTGGGATGTTGATGTCTCCCACTATTAATGTGTGTGGATCTGTGTTTGGTTTAAACTTTATTAATGTTTCTCTAACAAATGTAGGTGCCCTTGTATTTGGGGCATAGATGTTCACAATTGTGATGTCTTCTTGGTGGAATTTTCCTTTGATGACTATGAAATGTCCTTCCCCATCTCTTTTGATTAATTTTGGTTGAAAGTCTATTTTATAGATATTAGAATGGCTGCTCCAGCTTGCTTCTTGGGTCCATTTGCTTGGAAAGCCGTCTTCCAGCCGTCTCAGGTAATGTCTATCTTTGTGGCTGAGGTGTGTTTCTCCTGTGCAGCAGAAAGTTGGGTCCTGTTTACATATCCATTCTGCTGTCTGTGTCTTTTTATTGGAGAGTTGAGTCCATTGATGTTGAGAGAGATTAAAGGCCAGTGACCATTAGTTCCTTTTATTTTGATGTTGGTTATAGTACTCTGTGTGCTTGTCTACTTTTAGTTTTGCTGGAGTAAAGTTATATATTTCCTTTGTTTTCCTTGGTGTATTAAGCCTTCTTAGGTTGTATTTTTTTTCTTCTAGTATATTCTGTGGGGGCTGGATTTGTGCATAGGTACTGTTTAAATTTGTTTTTGTCAAGGAATATCTTGTTTTCTCCATCTATGATGATTGAGAGTTTTTCTGGGTATAGTATCTGGGCTGACGTCTGTGTTCTTTCAGGGTCTGCATGACATCTGTCCAGGCCCTTCTGACTTTCATAGTCTCTGTTGAGAAGTCAGGTGTGATTCTGATGGGTTTGCCATTTTATGTTACTTGGCCTTTTTCCATTACAGCTTTTAGTATTTTTTGTTTGTTTTTTGTTTTGTACATTTAGTGTTTTGATTGTTATGTGGCGGGAAGATTTTCTTTTCTGGTCTAATCTATTGGGTGTTCTGTAGGCCTCTTGTATGCTTTTAGGCATCTCTTTCTTTAAATTGGAGAAATTTATATGATTTTGTTGAAAATATTCTCTGGGCCTTGGAGATGGGAATCTTCTTTTCCCTTTATTCCTATTATTCTTAGGTTTCATCTTTTCATTTCATCCTTGATTTCTTGAATGTTTTGTGTCAGGAAAATTTTAAATTTAGCATTTTCTTTGACAGATGCATCAATTTTTTTCACTGTACCTTCTACACCGGTTGGTATAATATTCTTGCAGAATGTGTGTAATTTAGTCTTGTTCATTCAAATGCTGATTTCTCTACCCACTATCTAGTTTTAATCTGGACATTGCATTGTGATGCTTATTCTAAGCATCACCTGTCTCAAGTTTGTGTAAACAAGCCACCATTTGGTCTCTATGTTGTCAGTAAAACAACCAGCCAGTGCTGTGCAATGGGGAGAATAGGGTGGGACTTCCTGGTCCAGACGGGAGGAGAAGGAAGTATGAGACTAGGAGCAGAGATTGGCAGGAGAGGACTTGGAGTCACGTGGAGGGATGAACTGGACCTAATATATGACTAAAAATATAATGGGTAAAATCTGAATGGTAGGAAACTATGCAGGCTTGGAGGTTTAGGATGGAGTAACTATTGCCCAGCATTGTGCTCTAGTTTAACTAAATACATCTTAGTCTCTGTGTGGTGATTTGGGTATAAAGCTGGTTTAGGAATAACTGCTACTTAAGTAAAAGATACATTAATAGTACATTTTAATAACCCACAACATACACCTGAGATTCTTTCTTCAATCTCTTGCATTATGTTGGAGATGCTTTCCTCTATAGTTACTGTTTCCTTCTGTAAGTTCTCCCTCTCCAGTATTTCTTCAGTTTCTGTTTCTTTAATGTTTCTATTTCCATCTTGAGATCTTGAACCATTTCATCGATTTCCTTCACCTGTTTGTTCGTATTTTCCTCCCTTTCATTCAATTCCTTTACCTTTTTATTTGAACTGTCCTCTATTTCATTCAGTGATTTAATTATTTTGTCTCTAAAGGCCACAATCTGTTTGACTGTATCTTCCTGTATTTCTTTATGGATTTTATTTGTTTTGTTCATTATCATCTTCATAGATAAAGATTTAAGATCAATTTCTTGAGTTTCACTCGTGTTAGGGTGTCCAGGCTGCTTGCCCTCATATAACTGGGTTCCGGAGATGCCATATTACTTTGGTTATTGTTGGTTGCTTTTACACTGGCCTTTACCCATCTGGTTGTCTCAGGCATTGCTTGGTAGTTTCTGGTGCCTGCTGGAGTCCTCGGGGGCAGGGGTAGTGCGGGAAATCTCCTGAGAAGGAAGCTGGATGTTCCCACAGGAGCCCTCCTCAGATTGGTGGGTATGGTCTCTGACTGGCAGGCCATTCTCAGGGAATTGCCAAGGCTCTCCTCAGGTGTATGATCCTGTGGGCTAACTGAGCTCCTCAGGGGCCTGGGGGCTCTCCTCTCACCAAGGGAAGTCCCAGAGACAGCTGCCCTGCCACTGTCTTTCTTGCTGTGAAGTTCATGAGCTGCAGCTGTCCAGATGCTGTGATTGCTGGTCACAGCCATCTTGAAGAACCAGCAAGCCCAGAGGTTTGGTCAGTCTCCCTAGATGGGAGCAGCATCTGGGGCTGTTCCTGTGGCTCCCAGGTGTCCGGAAGCCTGATGTTGGTGCTCTGTGCCCCAGCACCCAGAAGGTATTCACCTGCTAGTGAGCATAGCACACAGCCATGTTGCTAGACTTTGGAGACCCTGAGCCTTCCAGAACCCAGGAACTTTTCCTGGGCTTAGCTGGGTGCCCTTAGGTTGGATCCAATTGTCTCCCTCACCATGGGGTTTCCTCTTGACTGGTAGACCCAGTCTCTGGTGTTTTGGGGTCCGCAGTTCAGTCTGGGACAGTGAGCATAGTGCATAGGCATGTGACTATGCTCTGGTGACCTCAAGCCTGCAGGGACACAGGGGTTAGCTGGGTGACCTGAGGTCAAAGCCCATTATTTCCCTCACCAGGGGTTTCCTTTCACGGGGGGGGGGCGGCACAGTCCCTGATGTTTGAGGCCCCCAGTTCTGTCTGTTGGTTGCTGTGCAGTCACTGCTGCCCTGCTGATCAGACATAGTGTGACATCGGCACCACCATCTTGGATCTCTGCTGTTTATGATTAAACCTCTGTGTCTCAAGCCCCCTAGCCCTTTTTAGGACTATGAGAAACAGGCTACATGGTTGGAGCCTTCAGCCTCTCTTTATTATGAGCTGTCTTCATAAAAAGTGGTGGTGAGTGGGGTCCATTTCCTCTCTGTGGCCTGAAGATAGAACCATAGACTGTTTCTTGCTGAGGTTCTGTCTGCCACCTTGCCGTGACACCCTCTCTTGAGGGCCCAGCTTCCACCCGGTCCTTGTAGTAAGTGATTACCCACTGGCACCCCCATCCTCGTTACAGTGGGCTTAGCATTGACACTAAGCTGTTTATTACAAAGCAATGAATAAAAAAAAAACACAAAACATTGTCCTGTTTTCAAAAACTAGGTCAAACGTATCAAGTCTGTTATCATGTTATTTAATCTTCAGATATTAACGTCCATTTATCCTGCAGCCTCCCCCAGGGAGCCTGCATTGAGAAGGGTTGTTTCACAGCCTGAGATGTGTTTCATGAGCTCTGCTTTATTAAATTGGAATAGAACTCATCATTTGTTCTTCTAATAGATATTTGAACAACACACCATGTATTAGTGCTTTCCGTCACAGTGTCTTTTGAGGCCCCTAAACAGTCAGGGAGAAATTAAGTTTCCAGTGTCGCCTTAACCTTGCCACCCGCACACGCTGCTACTTCAGATGGAGTCATCTCTCCGTCACAGGTGGTGGCTCTGCCCCAGGACACTCTGTTCTTTATGGGGGTGGGGACAAGGTGGCTGCTGATGACTTAATAATTCTCCTCATGGGTTAAAATACACACAACACTTTAGCATCCTGACTGTCTTCATGGTGCAGTTCTATGGGACCAGGCACATTCACATTGTTGTATAGCCATGGTGACCTCCTATCTCCAGAGCCCTTTCATTTTGCAGACCTGGAACTTGTACCCATTAAACACCACTGTGATGCTCCTTTCTCAGCCCCTGGAAACCACTGTTTTGTCTCTATGAACTTGATGACCCACGCGATAGTTCTCATTTTAGCCCTGGCTTATTTCACCCTATGTGCCCTCGGGGCTCATTCTCAGCCTCTGTGAGGATTTCCTTCCTCTTTGAGGCTGAATAAATAACCTGTCGTTCAATGCTCTCATTTGCTTTTTGTTGCTGTGTTGAATACAATGACCAAAAGTGGCTTGGAGAACACCTTACAGTCCATCATTGAGGGAAGCCAAGGCAGGGAGAGAGGCAGAAACTAGGGAAGAACGTTGCCTACTGGCTTGTTCCCTGGCTCACAGTCAGCTAGATTTCTTACACTACTTAGGCTCACTTGCGTAGGGATGGTGCTGCCCACAGTGGGCGGGGCCCTCCCACACCAATCATTAATGAAGATTACAGACATGGCCACGGGCCAACCTTATGTCAGTTGTTCCTCCGCTGAGGTTCCTTCCTCCTAGGTGACTCCAAGTTGTGTCAAGTGAAAAAAAAAAAACTATACCACACACTGGGTCATATGCTAGCTATATCTCTGATTTTTAATGGAATCTCCTTACTACCTTTTTGAATATATCCATAATTATTTATAGTAGTAAAAGTGAATGCTACATAATTTATTATGTATCTAAATATTTCATAGAAAAAGTTTTTTTTTATTTAAAAACAAACATATTCTTTGTATGTCTCTTTTTGATTCACCACACCAAATCTTCTTTGGAAATATTCTTGACCTTCCCTAACTTTATGTTTAATAGATATTAATCATAAGGAAACTCTGCCAATATCCTCTTGTAAATATATCCGGGATCCAGGCTCTGGAGGTGCAAGTGTGAGGATGGGAGGTCAGATCCCTAGCACCCACATAAAAGCCAGGTAGGTGTTGCTGTTGCCTGTAATCCCAGTGTGTGGGAGGCAGTCAAGGGACACCTGGGGGCAAGCTGGCAAGATACACAGCCTCTATCTATAAAGAGGAGAGCCATTGAGGAAGACTCTCACTGTCAATTTCAGGCCTAGCACCCAGACAGGCATACTCATATCCATGCAAACACACACACACACACACACACACACACACACACGCACGTACGTACATATATATATATATATATATATATATAATTTTTTATTTCTGCATTTTCCATTCCCTGGATCTTGTTTCATGTCTAGAAAGCAAACACCAATTTTTAGGGTTGCATGGTCTCCGCCCTTATGCTCACCCGAGCATAGCCTTACTCTCAGTTCTTGGCCTTGCAAATCTGTCCTCCCTATTGCAGCCAGAACATGTTTTCTAAATTTTATCCATGACACCCTTCTGCCCCGACCCTCTTAAGGTTTCTCTGGCTTCCCCAAACCTAAAGGCAAAGCCTTCAGGATCTCGGCTGTCCTGACCATGCCTCCCACCTGCATCCTTCACCTCTCAGTTCTGGGAACACACAGGTGCATCCTTGCCAGGTACCTTCTGCTTCTTCTCAAAAAGACCTCTCTAAAAGGACCCGGTATATGCTTTTAACATAACTGCATTTCCTCCTCTCTCTGTCTTTCTGCTCTTCTTGGTTTTCTTCTCTCAACATCTTCACTCAGATGTTGATTTTTCCTCTTTAACCTCCAGCAGGAGGCAAGCTCCATGAGAAGCATATGGCCTCCTCCGTTCCATTCATTATGGTCCCAGGAACCTTCCAACGAACCTGGCGCGTGTATGTAGTTCTCCATCACTGTTGGACATCGGTTTATAGCTGTATGTTCACACAGTAATTATATACTCTTAAAGGAGAAGGCCTTCAAGGTAAAGATACTTCCTTCTAAAATAGGACCCAGGGACTGTCAAGATGGCTCAGTAGTTGGGAGTGTGTGCTGCTTTTCCAGAAGTCCTAGGTCCTAGCTTGCGTCTCAACACACACACTGGGCGGCTTGCAGCTCCAGGGGATCTGAAGTCTCTGGCCACCAAGAGCAGATACTCATGTGCATATACCTCCTTAACCACGCCTGCATGCATGAATTTTAAAAAATCTATAAAATCTGTCCCAGTTTGTGTACTCAGTCCAAATTTCATTTTCCTCATTTGAAAAATGGGCGGACAATAGAACCTGCGTATTACACTGCAGTTGAGGGTTTGAGGTTTTCCTCTGGGAGGTCTGTTGATCATGCTTTGCATATAGCAAGGCCTTGGAAAATTGAGATTCTTTATTTATTCATTTTTCTTCCGCTCAAAATTGTTTCATAAATAGAAAGAACATAGCACTTTTGAAGCCCCCATGATCTCCACCCTCAAAATTGCCCTTCTCATGTGTAAAATCTGTGGTGTTCTCTTCACTGGAAACCATGATATGACAAGTCCCTTTATGCATATTATAAGGTAGTTCTTGGCTAGACACAACATATTTGGGGCCAGCATTTCTCTGGTTCACTGCCTGAGAGGTGTGTGGAATTCCCAGTGTTCCCAGAATCCCTCAGGGAACCAACTAGCCAAGTGCCAGGTTCTTGCTTTTGATTTTCTGGTTAAAGCTGAGCTGATCAAGAGCAGGGCATGAGTGAAGGGGACAGCGTCTACCGCTGGATAGATCTGGGAGAAAAGTGGCGCTGCCCTTTCCCAGCTAGAAGACCCCAGTCAAGTTCTGCAAGGCCCCTGGGCTTCTGCGTCACAGCTGAGCAAGAAAGCCATGCAGTGGGCACTCTTCTTTGCAGGCAGGCGGTGTCTGCCTTCCGGAGTTTGAGGGGATAGTGGGCACACTGCTAAGGTCCAGTCAGCCCGCAGGGCAGATAGGCTTCCTCCACAAACCGCTGTTTTCTGGGGCACAATCTTGATTCACACTCCATGGGGCGAAGAAGCCTCCTTTCCCATGCAGCATGGGACGCCAGTGTCACACTCAAGAACACTGAGCCCGAGATCCCGCAGTGGCTGGCACCAACACACAGATCACGGCCCCTGCACCCTGGCTGCCGCTCCGGCCAGAGCAAGCAAGTTTAGCCGTAGATGATGCAGACTTTTCTCCCCCTCTCTTTCCTTCTGGCTTTGTGACACTCCAGAATGAGAGACGCTCAGTCTGAGGAGAAGAGTTTTTAGACATGTGACGCCCGGGGAAGGGCCAGCAGGGAAACCTCTTCTAGGAAGAGGGGAGGCTGCGGAGGTCTGAGGGGAGGAACGCAGGAGGAGAGGAGAAGTAAAAGAATTGCGGAGATTGCATCCTGATGGTGGTACAACAGAGTGGGTGAATTTAGAGACACATATGGGTATTGAGACTTCAAATAAAGGATTTTTTTTTTTTGGGTGAGGACTCTTTACTTGCAATGTTTACTACAGTTAAAGTGTTGGAAAGCAAACTAAAGCTGCTTCAAGGAAGAAGAGGAAAACAAGGGATGCTTGTCAACGTTCCTGACTGCTCTGCTGGTAGCTCCGCCTCCCCACCCGAGGGCCTCACTCAGTTTCTCTCCCAAGCCGTTCACTCTGATGCCCGTCTTAGCGTCATCTGTAGGAGCAGAGACAGTTTTCGGGCAATTCTAACAGAGGTCTTACAACGGAACCCCAAACTCTTGCGGAATAGGAGACTCTTGCAAAACAAAACAAAACAAAACACCCCCACACTTCCCTCAGCATCTTGGGTCTTTATTTTTAGTAACCTTTGGTACCTAAACCCACACACGCTCATGTTTCTTATGTAACGTGGCACAGTGCCGGTAGGCCCATCCTGCTGTTTGCCTCCACTACCCACACGTGGTTTAAAATGCCTAAGTCAGTAGAAACGCTCTGTGTAAACCACTACGTTGTATTGTTTGCAAAGTAGCAACAATGGACACAGTAAGCACACAGACAGCAAGGGGCCCCGTGTCCCCAGGAACCACAGTACTTCGAGCCACCAGCGCTCACAGGAGGCCTGGAGCGCCTGAGAGCCTGTGGGATGCATAGCGTCACACTGTGCATGCAAATTTGGATCTTGCTTTTTTTAGGGAAAAATATGTTTCCTGCCCTTAATCCCCCCCCCCCTTAAGGGGCTGGAGAGATATCTCAGCAGTCAAAAAGGCCTGCTGTTCTTGCGGAGGATCCAGGTTTGGTTCTCAGCACCCACACGATGGCACACGGCAGCCGATAACTCCAGTTTCAGAGGCTCTGATGCCCTCTTCTGGCACCCTCAGGTACTACACATATATTATGTGGTAAACAGCTACACAGGCGAATATTCATGTGCGTAATATTAAATGAATGCATTGCATTTTCATCACAGATGCTCTCTCTCGTCTTTTAACTCCTCCCATGCCCCCCACCAGCCTCCTCTCAAGTTCATGTCTTCTCCTATAGTTACCACACACACACACACACAAACAAAACCCCTTACTGAGTCAAACTAGTGTTGACTACATGTGCTTGGGTGCAGCACTTTTCTTGTAAGATTTTGTTTGAGTTCTCAGCTGCAGGGCCTACAGAAATGGGGCCGACAGTATGTTTAGCTGGGCTCCTGTGTCTAGCTTTAGAAGCACCGGTGCCCTGCCTCCAAGATCTGAGACGGGGGAGCAGGAATGAGGGAATTCAAGGCATACTCAGCTCAAGCAAAAGAATTCTAGGCAGCAAAAGCCAGTGGGTCTCCGTGGCACTTATTCTTCACAGCTGTTTACTCACCTAACGCTTTCCCTCTGTGACATGAAAGGTGCCCGATGAAAGGCTTGTGCGGAATGAAAACGCCCAGCCTTCACAGGAATATAATTATAATGTATCACCCCTGAACAATTCTCCACCACCTTTGTACACACCAGAAACAGAGGAATTGGACACAGCTATTGAATCTGTGTTCAATAAAGGATTTGTACCACCTGAATTACACCTCTACACACAAGACAAGCTGCATTAACTTAATCACTGCTGGACTCAATATCATAGGCCACCGCCCTGGGAATTTATCTTGTGCCGCAACGGAGAGAGAAGCTGGCCATCATTCCCAAGTGCAGTCAACTTCCAATTATCCAAGCCAACAGAAGACCACGGTGCGCGGAGGCTCCACACAAGTTCTAGTTTGGCTTAAGGAGTGGCCGTGATTTCTTTATTTTCCCACCTGACTTACTTGTCTCGCTAGGCTTATAGAGCACTAAAAGGGGAGTCAGTGTTATATGAGGCCGACACTTTGTTTCCCCCCCGTCTTGGTTTTCAGAATGTGAACTGTATTTTATTTCATTTCTGGATTTAAAAAAAAATTGATCTTGAACTTGTGGAATGTAGGAGCAAAGTGTCTTCTTACTTCCTCGCTGAGTTTACCTTAATTTGCCATCACTGGTAACTGTAGATGAGCTAACATTTGTACCACACCAGGATATGTCACCTCAGGAATTTCGTCCCTGTTCCCACATCCCATCAGTTGCTGTTTGCCTTCAGATTTCTCTTTTAAAAAGCTGCTTCATTTTCCTCATTCTTCATGACCTTGACGTTCCTGGGGACTATGGATTTTTTTTTTTGAGGAATGTCCTCAGTTTCAGTTTGTCTGACAACTTTTTATGCAAGGGCCGAAGTTTTTGACGAGAACAGCAGAGAGATGAGTGACATCCTCCAGGCATCTTAGTGAAGGCTCCTGGCACCAGCGTGCCTGCCGTGTTAGAAGTGAGGCTGGCCTGCAGAGCATGGCAAAGGGCCTCTCTGCAGTATATCCACTGTAGGACGTCTGTCTTTCCTTTTGTATCTATCAAATATCCTGGGGAGACACTTTGAGGCTATGCAAATCCCGTCTGTTCAAACAGCACCAGCTAATTCTATCATCCCCGACAGACCATGCTTTAACAATTAGCTTTAGTCTGCTAGACTGACTGAGAGTAGGGCGGGGTGTGGGGGGGAGGTGGGAGGGTGGGGGGGACAGCTGGTAAGCACTGTTCTTCTGTGGCCTCTGCATCAGCTCCTGTCTTGAGTTCCTGCTCTCTTTCCTCAGTGATAATCAGTGACCTGAAATAATAAGCTGAATAACGGCTTTCCTCTTGGAGTTGTTTTTGGCCGTGGCTTTTGTCACGGCAACAGTGATCAAACCAAAACATGGTGTTGCCTAATGATGGTTTTCCTATTCCACCTTCCCTTTACATTGATCAACTACAATTCTGCTGTTCATCAAATCTTCCTACCTTGTTTGTTCATTTACTGTTTCCCCCCTATGGGTTGAGTATTGCAATGCTGTTGTTATTTTGTTTCCAAAGTTTTTCTGGTCTTGACCTCAGGGTTGGCCCAGGTCAGACCATCTTCTCTTCTTTTATCCAGTAGACTTTATTTTTAGTGCAGCTTTATGTTAAGGGAAAAGGCAAGCAGGACGCCATGCAGTTGGGATCATGTAAGAGATTGCCTTTTCAGATTGGCTTCTCTCACTTAGGAATATGCATTTAGGCTGATATCTCCTTCCTCATGCTGTATAATATTCTGTGTCTGGCCATCCTGCAGTTTATTTCCCTAAGCCTCATTCTTTTGACAAGAACGTCTATCTTCTTTAAGAACTTTCCTACAAAACAAGATGTTCCAAGTGCATTTTTTTTTCTCCCAGCACCAAATCAACCTCTTTTCAACCGGTCTTAGATGTTTTTGTTGAATAAATTCATTTAGCGTTCAAGCCTTTGGCACAAGGATGAACATTGCTACCAACTGTGACCATTCTAGATGCTCCAAGAACAAAGCTAGGACAAACATGTATATGCACTAATCTATGGGTCAATACCATCTGTTTTTTGTAAATTGAGAGGCAGAGGCAGAGATGAAGCCTGTGGATGGCCCTGTCATCATCAGCTTCCCTCCCCTTTAGCCAAATGTTCCACCTGAAGCAGAGAGCATCGCTGAGTTTTTCATGTATCAGACTTCTCACTTGTAATGGGTCATGATGCATTTTGATGGCTGTCACCACACAGCTTGAAGTTTCTCAGGAGCAGCACAACACAGGGATCAAAGTATAACCTTATCTACTGGTGAGAACTATCTACTGGTCAACCGCATGACCTCACCTCAGACAGAGGTCCACGTCGAGGGCGCATGTCAGCGAGCACATTCTTTGGTGTTTGCTGGTCCTTTTTGATCCTGCACATTCTCCATCATTCCCCGTGCTGCTGGCATGATGACCGCTGAAATAGCCTTTTGGAGCTGTAGTGAGGTCCTAGTTTAGCATGCTATCTTTATTCAGCCTGCACCTGAAAACCAATAGTTGCTGTGACCACAAGAGACAGAATGTCCAGTCAAGAGGCAGAGGAAGGTATACCCAAGCCTGTGGGTCTAGGTCATCTCAACATACCAAATGCAAAAGTAAGTAACATTAGCCACAGCGTGGGGGAGGTGTGGAGGGAGCGAGAATCTGTCATAACCTTGAATCTAACTGCATCAGCTGTGTAACCATCTTCTTAGATAAACACCTGGGTATTAGAAGCTCTGTGGTGAAGGAACAGTAATGTGATGAGCATGCGGGTGTGAGTGGTGCCCCGGTTTGGAAGACTTGCTCTTGACACACATACCTGGAAGTTACACTCATGTGCTTCCCACCTGCCGCTCAGCAGCCAGGGCTGTGAGAGAATAAAAGACAAGTCTCTCAAGGGGAGAGTCCCAGATCTGCTCCAAAGCTCCCTGGGGACCACATTGAAACAGATGTCCAGTGGAGTCCATGATCTTGCTTGGCTCTTTCTTTTCATTCTTATTGGGGGGAGGGGATTTGCTGTAGGGTCTGTTAGACAGCTTAGTATGGTCTTGTAGTGTGGTCCTCTTGTCTCAGCCTTCCCATTGCTGGGATTAAGGCGTGTGCCACAGTGTCTGGCTCTTTTGCTTGCTTCTCTTCTCTGGTACACTCCCCTGACCCTCCTCAGAACATCTTCTCATTGAGTCGCTTCCTCATGTATCTGTGTCTCAGGTTCTGCTCCTAGAGAACCAAGTCAAGATAATACTGATTAGTCATTTTAATTCAATAAATGCCATTTCCTAAACAGAATGACTTCTGGTGGCTACATGGTATTATAGAGCTGGAGTTTATTGAGCCTGTCTACAGCTTCTAGACATTTAGACGGTTTTCACTGCTGATAGAGCTTTTAAAAAATTCTTAATTGTATTCTAGGTTACATTTCTATATGGGAAAATCACAAAGCCAAAGGTTGCAAACATTTTATGGCTCATTTTTTATTAATTACAATTTATTTACTTTGTATCCCAGTTGTAGCCCCCTCTCTCATCCCCTCCCAATCACACCCTTCTTCCCTCTTTTTCTTCCATGCCCTCCCCCAGTCCACTGATAGGGGTGGTCCTCCTCTTCCTCTGACCCTAGCCTATCAGGTCTCATCAGGACTGGCTGCATTGTCTTCCTCTGTGGCCTGGTAAGGCTGCTCCCCCTTCAGGGGAAGGTGATCAAAGAGCCAGCCACTGAGTTCATGTCAGAGACAGCCCCTGTTCTCCTTACTAGGGAACCCACTTGGACACTGAGCTGCCATGGGCTACATATGTGCAAGAATTCTAGGTTATCTCCATGCATTGTCCTTGGTTGGAGTATCAGACTCAGAAAAGACCCCTGTGCTCAGAGTTTTTGGTTCTGTTGGTCTCCTTTTGGAGCTCCTACCCTCCCCCCCCCCAGGTCTTCCTATCTCCCCCTTCTTTCACAAGATTTCCCACATTCTGCCCAAACTTTGGCTATGAGTCTCAGCATCTGCTTCAAAACCCTGCTGGGTAGAGTCTTTCAGGTAGGCTCTGTCTTGTTCCCTGTTTTCTCCCTCTTCAGATGTCTATCCTGTTTGTCCTTCTGAATAAGGATTGATCATCTTAGCCAGGATCCTCCTTCTTGTTTAGCTTCTTTAAGTGTACAGATTTTAATATGTTTATCCTGTATTATATGTCTAATATCCACTTATAAATGAGTATATACCGTGTGTGTCTTTTTGCCTTTGGGATACTTCACTCAGGATAATCTTTTCTAGTTTCCACCTGCCTGCAAATTTGCCTGCAAATTTCATGATTTCCTTGTTTTTAATTACTGAGTAGTATTCTATTGTGTAAATGTACCACAATTTCTGTATCCATTCCTCAGTTGAGGGATAAGCTAAAATGACCCTGAGTTTTCACCTTACTCCCATCAGAATGGCTAAAATCAAAAACTCAAGTGACAATACATGCTGAAGAAGATGTGGAGAAAGAGGAACCCTCCTCTATTGCTGGTGGGAATGCAAACTTGTACAACCACTTTGGAAATCAATCTGGCACTTTCTCAGACAATTAGGAATGATGCTACCTCAAGATCCAGCTATACCACTCCTAGGCATAGATCCAAAAGATGCTCAACCAGACAATAAGGACATTTCCTCAACAATGTTCATAACAGCTTTATTCTTATTTTGTCTTTTTTTTTTCCAGAGCTGAGGACTGAACCCAGGGCCTTGCGCTTGCTAGGCAAGCACTCTACCACTGAGCTAAATCCCCAACCCCAACAGCTTTATTCTTAATAGCTGTTTTATGGCTCTTAACTGTCAAGAATCAGAGCTCATGCTGGGGTGCACCAAGGAAGGCCACAGGTAGCACAGGAGACAGCTCTTCTTCGTGTTGTCAGCCAGGGCATTAGGACTTTTAAAACTCTCTAAAATTTTGGTAGATTACTTACTATTTTAATTGCTTGTTATGGTTGATAGGCAGCTGTCACATCTACAATTTGACCATGTACATTTCTTTGGTAAGTTACCTTTTCAGGGCATTTGGATGTTGCACATTGATGTATTCTTTCTCTCATCAATTTGAGCCTTCTTTGCACTTGACCCAAGGCACCCAGAAATTTCACCTGCAGGAGCAGAAGGGATGTCAGACCTGTATAGAGAGAAGAATTCTGGAGTACCAGTGCCATGGCCCTCTTCTGTCCCCCTGAAGGCGAAGAAACTGAACCAGGCATAACCAGGAAAATGGCAGCCTTAACAGAGCCCAGGTCTGACTCAAAATAGTTCTTCCCTCCGTTATAATCAAGGGTAGGGCAGCTGAAAGCCATGGCCCAACTTAGATGACCATCAGCAGATGAATGGATTAAGAAAATGTGATCTCTGTACGGAGTTGGATATAAAGCTGAATGACATTAGGGCAGCTTCAAGAAAAATGGATGAACCTGGAGATTGTCTGTGGGCAGCAGTATTCCCCAGCTGGATCCTGGACAGTACGATGGAGCTGGGCAGCAGTGTGCGCCCATCTTCGCTCTCTGCTTCTCTACTGCTGATGCAATGTGCCAGCTGACTGAAGCGCCCGCCCGGCTTTGTGACTTCCCCTGTAATGATGGACTCCTGACCTTGAATGGACTGAAATAAACCCGTCCCCTTTAAGTTGCTTTTGTGGAGTGTTATATCACGGTAAGAGAGAAGCTAGACCAAGCGTTCTAAGTTGAGAACACAAAGGGGTGAGGATGGAGAAGACTCCGCAGAATGGCAGCCAGCATTGCCCTGGCAGCACTGGCAAGAAGCCACAAGCTCCCCTTCCTCCCGAGGATGCTTGGCTAACACGAGGCTTGGTGCATGTCACACACATGACCTCATCTTTCCTTGTCCTGATGGTCATGTGTCACAGCTGTCTCATTTTCCAGAGAAACAGTGCAGTACAATCAGGATACAGTCTTTCGAGGCCCACACAGCACCTCAGTGATGAGGCTGAGTTCCATCCTCAAATCTAGAACCAAAATCTGAATATAGTTCCATGCTAAAGAACTGCTGGAAGAACTAAAATCCACCACCAAGGCCTATGTCCTTGTCTGACACAGCCACCATTCATTCCCCAGGGATTTTCTTCCTCCCCCCCCCCCCCGCCAACTCTGCGTATCTAGTTCTCTTCCATAACGTGATCATTTTAGTCTACATTTCCCCATTTTGCTTCATGGATTTTATAGCCATCATTTTAGTGCTCTGTATAATATTCCTTTGTTGGCAGATGCTAAATTCTTGGATTTAGTGTTCTTTCACTGAAGATGTTGGGAGAATTTCTAGGGACCCCCGCTGTCTCCCCTGCAATTCTCCCTGGATGGATAATTCCCTTCTCACTTCATGGTTTGGAGAAATGATACAGATTTAACTTGCAAATTGCCTGAGGATGTCTTTCGTAGTTTTAGGCATCTGTAAATTATGTGAGCGTGTGTGTAACCAGACAAGTTCTTACTAACATTTTGACCTTAAAACAGTCTAGTAGGGCCGCCTATGTAAGCAGTTAAAACCTGTTCCTTGGGCCACAGTGTCTGTGTCTATCCAGGGATGAGCTGGCCTGCCATGTAAACTTGAAAAGCATTTCTTTTCTTTTATAATTTATATCTTAATTGTAGCACCCTCCCCCATCTCCTCCCAGTCCCACCCCCTCCCTCTTCCCTTATCTCCCTCCCCTAGTCCTTAGAAAGGGGGAGACCTCCTTCTCTACCATCTGACCCCAGCCTATGAAGTCTCATTAGGACTACCTGCATCTTCTTCCTCTGTGGCCTGGCAAGGCCTCCCTCCCCGTCACCAGGGGGAAGCAATGAAAGAGCAGGCAACAGAGTTCATGTCTAAGATAACCCTGCTCCCCTTATTAGGGAACCCACATGGAGACTGAGATGCCTCTTGGCAACATCCAAGCAGGGGTCTATGTCCTCTCTATGTATGGTCCTTGGTTTGTGCATCATTCTCTGCAGGAGGCCTCCTTGGCTCAGATTTGTTGGCTCTGTTGATCTTATGGAGCTTCCATCCTCTCCAGATCCTTCTATTTACCCACTCTTTCCTACAACTCCCTGTGTTCTGCCCAAAGTTTGGCTGTGAGGCTTAGCATCTGTTTTAATGCCCTGCTGGAGCAGTGTCTTTCACAGGACATCTATGGTATGCTTCCCATGTTCCCTTTCTTTAACAACTTCCTGTGTCTATTCTATTTGCCCTTCTGAATGATATTTAAATATTCTCAGGGTCCTCCTTGCTATTTAGCTTCTTTAGGTATGTGGATTGCAGTATAGTTATCCTGTGTTATATGGCTAATATCTACTTATAAGTGAGTATATGCCACGTGTAATTTTCTGGGTCTGGGTTACCTCACTCAGGATGATCTTTTCTAGTTCCATCTATTTGCCTGCAAATTTCATGATTTCCTTGTTTTTAATTGCTGAGTAGTATTCCATTGTGTAAATGCACCACAATCTCTATATCCATTCTTTGATTGAGGGACATTTAAGTTATTTTCAGATTCTGGCTATTATGAATAAAGCAGCTATGAACGCAGTTGAGTAAATGTCCTTGTTGGGTGGTAGAGCATCTTTTGGTTATATGTCCAGGAGTGGTATAGCTGGGTATTGCGCCCTTGAAAAGAGAGACATAACAACAGATATGGAGGAAATCCAAAGACTAATTAGGTCTTACTTCAAAAGCCTATATGCCACAAAACTTGAAAATCTAAATGAAATGGACAATTTTATTGATGGATTCTACTTACCAAAGTTGAATCAAGACCAGGTAAATAAATTAAATAGTCTAATATCTCCCAAGGAAATAGAAGCAGTCATCAGACATCTCCTATCCAAAAAAGCCCAGGGCCAGATGGTTTCTGTGCAGAATTCTAGCAGATCTTCAAAGAAAAGCTAAAACCAATAATCTTCAAACTATTTCACAAAATAGAAATGAAAGGAATGTTACCAAACTCATTCTATGAGGCCACATCACCCACTAGGACCAAGTAGGCTTCATTCCAGGCATGCAGGCATGGTTCAAAATATATGAAAATCCATCAGTGTAATCCACCATATAAACAAACTTAAAGAAAAAAGAAATCCACATGATAATCTCCTTACAGGGTGAAAAAACATTTGACAAAATACAACACTCATTCATGCTTAAAGTCTTGGAGAGATCAGGGATAAAGGCACATACCCAACCATAGTAAAGGCGATATACAGCAAGCCTATAGCCAACATTAAACTAAATGGAGAGAAAATTAAATCAGTTCCACTCAAATCGGGGAAAAGACAAGGCTGACCACTCTCTCTGTAGTTCTTCAATATAGTACTTGAAAAGCATTAAAGAAGAACAGCATGGACAGCATGCACAGAACTTCTGAGGCATGGCTACAAGGTTCTGTGACCTTTGCGTAGCTCTTCATCTTTCCCGAGGTCATAGAAAGAAGACACATCACAGCCATTCCTGTCGTTTAGAGAAACAGACTGGCAGAGTAGCACCTCATATCTGAGTGTCCATAGATAACAGGAGACAGGTTCTGTGAGAACTCCATGCCAATGGTTTCTATCTCTCCAGAGCTCTTCCAAGGCTATCCCAGATGTGTCTGCCCTGCAACATCCTTCCTGAATATATAAGTAATTCCTATAACTCAACAACAACAACAAAATAGTAATTTGAGTAAAAACACGAGCAGACATTTCTCCAGATAACATATACAAATGGACAAGGAATGGAAGAAGAAGAAGAAGAAGAAGAAGAAGAAGAAGAAGAAGAAGAAGAAGAAGAAGAAGAAGAAGAAGCAGCAGCAGTAGCAGCAGCTGGTGTCTCCAATTACTATGGAAACAAAGATGAAAACGGTAATGAAAAAGCACCTCCTAGTCCTAGGATGACTGTCATCAACTAAGCAAACTACAAGGACTGGTTGGTGGGCCGCAGGGAGATATGGAAGTGCTGAAGACACAGAACGGTGCAGCCCCTGTGGAGTTCTAGGCTTCTCCCCGTCTTGGGATCCTTGTAGAGCTGGGGTTCTTTCAGTATGATGTCTTTCAGGAGTTGGCCAAGCTCTTGGTTCACTCCACACCAGGAGTCTGCTAAGACCCTAAGGTGTGAACCTGTGTATCTGCATATTGCGCATCTCCTTAAGGCAGCCATCTTGACCCTGAGAGGGGAGGAAGCCCTATCCACTTGTCCAAAGAGGCTGGTGTATGTGGCTGTATTTCTCTTCTTGAAATGAGCTCAAAGCAGATGAAACAAAGAACACAGATCCAGACAGCATTACTGAAGGAAAATGAGAAAGCAGGCTCTGGGTGAATCAGTCACAGAGCTGTGGTGTCCTCATTGTCCATCTCAGGTTGATAGCATCAAGGCATAGGCCCAGGGCTGAGGGAGAGGATTGTTTTGAGTTCTGAGGCTTTAAAATATCGAGCATGTCATTTGACTTCTCCAAGCCTCAGTGCCCTCACTCAGAAGGGGGCGATGGTAGTCTCTTCCACATGAGTTTAGGTGAGGGACTTTACATCCTACAGGGAGCATTCAGACAGCACGTATTCTGTGTAAGATGGCTCTAAGCACAGCGCAAGTGTGAGCTTGTTTGACCTTCTGTATGACCCTGTGATATAGGCCATTTCGGACATTTTTGATGCTTTTTAGATTCTCTAAGATGGTTATGTATCTGATAGTTAACGGTGACTCCTTAGCCTTTGGGGAATGGGAGGGCAGAACATTCCAGAAACAAGGATATGGGAAATTATCGGGAACCTGCTCCACCACGTAGGAGGCCAACCAAGATGAAGCTCTGCTTGCTGTGTGGAACAGCCTGGTCCCAGCACTGCAGACACACTGCGGTGTTTTCTGTTGAACTATGCTTCATAGAAACAGGGTGTGTCCCACTCAGGCCCTCTTGTGTCCCCAGCTGCAGCTGGCAGGACACAAAGACCAAGCTGAGTTGCTGAAGGTCTAACAGTCAGCTGATGATTCTGAGGTGCTCTCCCCAGAGCAGCCTGGGCGCCTCCCCCCTCAGCCACCAGATGAGTCATCAGCCCCAGGAAGAGCTTTTCCAGGATTTCTGGCCACTGGGTTGGTTGCCCAGAGAGTACAGAGACTGTGTCCTGAGCTGCAGCCTCACAGCCACCTAGCTGCTGTTGTCTCTGTTGGAGGGGAGGAGAGCCCAGGACTCCCGGGAGAGGGCCAGACATGGTGTCCTGGAGGCAAAACCCTATTTTACTCTTCCAGGATGGCGAGGCTCTGTGATCTTCATGCAGTGTGAGTCACATGATGTCCTTTGTACTGCTGTGCTTTGTGCTGTACTGCTGTGCTTTGTGCGTCACAGCTGCCAAGGTCTTTGGCTGCACCCAGTCATTGAAAACAACTGAATACCTTGCACGGTAGACCATATACTCCACAGAGACAGGTACCGATCCCCTTGGGAAGAAAGAAAACACATACACACACAGACATACACACATACACATATGTATGTGAGTAAAAGCTTATTTCTACCAAATAATGGCTTTTCACTGTGATGTTGCTAGGCTGAGGGAAACGCCACAAGCCACGGTGAGAGACGGGGCGGATGCAGTTGAGCTCTGCGCCAGCACACAGTGGGAGCTTTGGCAGGAGGTGCTTCTTGATTCAAAATCTGGCTTTATTTATTTATTTATTTATTTATTTATTTATTTATTTATTTATTAAAAACCTGGTAACTGGAATGAATGGCTGCAGTTTGGATATGATATGTCTCCCCAAAGGTCTTTGCACTGGAAGCCTGGTAGCTATTTTGAGACAGGGTACAGCTTTAAGAGGCGGGGCCTGTTGTGAGGTAATGAGGCTATTGGGGATTCCAAAAAGAAAATAAAAACCCCTTTGAGGGATGAACGCCAGGCTTGAGAGGTTTGCTCTCAGTAGCGTTGCTTGTGAAAAAGTAAGGACCACCTCTGACGTGGCCTTTCTGCACATGCACACTCCATTTGTCTGTGGTTTGACACAGCTAGGGGCCCTCACCAGAAACCAAACAGATGTGGGCGCTCCATCTGGGGCGTTCAGCGTCTACAACTGAGTTGAAGAAACTTAATTTCTTCCTCAGTCACCCAGTCTCAGGTAGCATGGGCTGGTATAATGGTTACTACAACTCGGGACTAAGCGTTTTCATCTGCGCAAAGGGATGCCTTTTTCTCCCCATGTCTGGTTCATAGTGGCCGACCCTGAGGTTGACCCTGAGGTTGACATCTGAGAACGCCGGGTTGCTTTTACGTTGCAGCGTCAACCGTGATGCCCGTATTGGCGCTGCCAGCATCCTTCTCTCTGTGCTGAGGACTTTGGTCCTCTCTGCTTTGACCCCGTGTACTTGGTTGGCTGCTAGTCCTGCTGCTGGCTCTCTCATCTTTGCGATTTACCCATTTGCTTAAGGTTAGTTGTTCCTGAGGAACGTCACCCATTCGCTGTGCTCTGAGAGCGGAGAAAGCAGGAAGGCATGTGTAGGAGGGCGGGATGGTGCCAGGGAGGTGGGGAGATGGAGTGGACCTGAGTGTGCTGAATACACATAGTCAATAGATGGAATCGACGTGTTCATGAAAGTTACAGGCGCTGCTGGGGGAGCTGTTTGCCACCGTGACAAGAAATGCATCTATTTCATCCCCCTTCTCCTTCGGGCAGGATAGGCTACAAGGTAGACTATCTTTGTGACAGAATGGCCCAGAAGTGCCAGGTCATGTCTCTCATGTCCCTGTCCCCTACCCAAGGCATTTTTGGGCCTTAAAATCTCCAACATAAACATGGGAGCATCTTCACTTCTCAGAAACTTGAGCCTTTGCTTGCTTGCTCAATCGGCATTGGCTGTTTACCTACTAGGTGCAGAGCTCTGAGCTCACATTCCTCAATTAAGCCAGCATTTCTTGTGTACCTACTATGTGCCTGTGGTTTTGCAAAGCAGCAAGGGGAATGGGCCCAAGTGAGAGCGTGTCTTCATTCTGCAGAGTGAGTCTGGTGAACAGTGGGTAGGAAGTCGTTCTGAGGGCCCTGAGGTTCTGGGGACCAGGGAAACTGTGTCTGAAGGCTTGGGGGGTGATGCCGTGGCCTGTGAGTAAAAGGGTGGGCAGATAGCAGAGCATGCAGGCTGGAGGGGCCCACAGGAATGGCTCTGTAGAAGGGCAAGGTGGGTGATCATAGCAGAAGGCAGGAATCTGGGGGTGGGGGAACCCCTGGAGTCATCGGAATGCAAAAGGCCTCAAGGAGAGGTGTTGAGTGTTTGACCGGAGGGAACATCAAGAGTAGTAATATGGAGAAGCGGTCACAGTTACATGGGGAGAAGGGTCTGTCTGCCTGTGCGTGGGGAATTTTCTGTGGTCATCTGAAGATGGAGGGCTCTGTGCCATCAAGCTGAGAGACGCAGGCCACCAGGGAGGTGGGTCTGGTAAGAATTAGGGTAGAGGAATCCTAGACAACAAGGTTATTGAAAGTGGGGGCTGAGAAGGTCAGGGTTGATGCTAGGGTTGGGGGTTGCTTCCCTGAGGTGGAGACATAGGACAGGGAACACGTTTGACCAGAGAGGAGGCTGCAGCAACCCACTGTGGACATTTTGAACTCAGAGCAGCAGAGGTAGAGAAGTGGGGATGACACATGGCGGGGAGGCATACAACTTTGTAGCTAAAAATAAACCCAGGGGGCAGCCACACAATGCTCCCCTGTCATTGGATGGATCCCCGGTAGGTGGTTCCAGGCCCAGCCAGCAGAGGGTCCCCATCAGGTGGGTTGCTGCCCCCAGACTTCTCGGGGCTAGACAGGGCTAGAGCTCTGTGACCTTCACACCTCTTCCTGCAGCCCCCTCTCGGCGGCAGTAAGTGGTGGCAGTTCTGTCATCCTCCGTCTAGCCAGGAGCACATGTTTGAGGATCCATTAAACTGAAAATAAAGCATGTGGGCTCCTTGGAAATGAGAACTATGTTAAAACAAGGAGTTATTATACTTGTGTGTGAGCCAATGAAGAGCAGAAATACAGCCCCAAGGCACAGTATTGATTTGGTCCTGGGTGCTTCTCCCAGCCAAATAAATCTGACATTCCTCCCCAGGAGTGCTGGCTGAGCGGATGGCAGGTGTCCAGCTGCCAGCCTCCTCACCCCACTCCAAGGTTAAGTCCACTCTTGGCCCAGGCCTGCTCTGACACCTCCCCCCCCCCCCAGCCTGTGCAGTGCTGGCTGCCCTTCCTATACACAGTGTTTCCAGGGACAATTCCAGTGGTGAGGCTGGCACCTGGCCAAGAACAGATGCCCTCTAACTAAACCAGGGACAGGCCCTCCCGGAAAAAACCAAGGATCTGCTCTGCAGAGCCAAAGGCTGGAGATGGGCTCGAAACTTTGAGATGCATTAGGGTTACGGAATCTGCTTGTTTCATCCATCCAATCACTGGATTTATTGAGTGTTCCATGAACGTCAAGTTCTAAGGTAAGCCTGGGGGTACAGGTGTGAAACAGTGTGCCCTGTAGGCACCCTGAGAGGTTGAGCATGAAGCCGGGCATGTAGCAGGAAGCTTCCCAACCACTGTGGGCTGGGGTTGATGGGCAGACTCTCAGCATGGGGCCACGAGGGGTGCGATGTCTAGAGAAAGGGTGCTGTGGTGACCGTGTGCCAGAGGAGCACGGCATAGGTACAGGCGTGACCCGTGGTGAGCAGAAAGCCAGGACAGGCCATGTTTCAGGAGCCCACAGAGAGCGCTCAGGGCTGAGCAGGTGTGACAAATCACTTCAGTTACTTGGCTCAAAGGCAGATAAACAATTGCTTGATGAGAGACGTGAGGAGGCCAAAATGACATGTGGGAGTGACTCTTCAGAAAGGGGCTGCTGAAAAGCGGGGCAGACAAAGGGTGAGGCGATGCTTGGACATCGAAATGCACGATCACCCTCTCCTTCCCTAAGTCTCTCTTTCACTCAGGATATGACATTAGACACTCAGCATATTAGTTCCGAGGAAAAGATACTCCCTGGACGAGCTGTTTCCCCAACACGACTCCATTTCTCTCTTATTAAGGCTTCCCAGAGCACACAAATGCTGCAGTCCAGCCCATGCTTAAAATAAATCTCAGCCCACCTTAAACTGTGTCATCCATAGCCAATTATTACAGCACCGTCACGACTGGCCACAGCATTGTGGTGGCCCATTGGAAAGTGGGGCTCAGGCTTCCTCGGATACTGACTGTTTGCTGCGAATCTCGACCTGCGTGCCCTGTGCATGGAGGAGTGGCCAAGAGCAAGACAGCCACGGAGTTCCAGCCCACGGGGAGGACACACCTGGAATGAGTGACCTCCAGGGTAGTGATCCTGCAGCTGGAGAAACACTGCATCCTCAGGACGGCATCCCTGAGGTCCTGGCCTGTATCACAGGCCCCACGGATCTCGGAACAAGCAGAGATGAGGCAGCTGCAGAATGCATTCACAGGTTCCACTTGGCTCAAGTTTGGCCCAAGTGAGCCCGCTGCTGGAGTAGCTCATTGCCGCTGGGGTCTGACTCCAAGGCTAGCCTGTGTAGGAAGGAAGTGCAAGAGCGGGGAGGAGAAAGAGGCAGTGAGGCCAGAGGGCAAGGGCCAGGTGTGCGGAGACCGAGGGCTGCGGCTGGGTGTCTCCTGTTTCTCAGGAAAGCATCACGAAGGTTTTTGAGTTTGTTCTGTATGTGTGCGTATATATGTGTGTGGTGTATGTTCTCGTGTGTGCGTACGTGCGCGTGTGTGTAGGTAGGGGATGCACCTGTTTTCAGGCAGGGGCACTTGTTAAGTCTCTCCCAGCCCTGCGGAACCAGACATGACTGAGTATGGGAAGAGTGAGGGCAAGGCCAAGGTCAGCCTTCTCCTTCTGAACTCCAGCCTGAAGCTGAAGGGTGGTTCCGCAGGACTCCCAGGGCTGGCTGTGGGTGGGGACCCGACTTAGAGATGCTGGATGCATGGCTTGGACGAGGGATGGAGAAATCCACTAAAATATTTTCTGTGCCAAGAAACACCGGGGGCTCGGTTAAAGTGCGGACTCTTGGAGACCCTGTTGAGCAGTGCTGATTCAGAAAGTTGGGAGGCTCTCCCCTCTCTCCAACAAAGTGACTGTGAGCCGGGTGTCTCCTTGATAGCTCCTCAAAGCCAGCGACGTCCTGGCCTTATAACCTCATTCCCCTCGGCCTGAAATCTGTGTCATTCCTGCAGAATCGCGAATGAATCACGCTCCTGCCTGGGACCGCGCCGCGCAGCGCTGCCGCCAGGGGGCGCCAGAGGCCTCGGCTATGAGCTCGGGCTTCTCCGCCCGCGGACGCCGCGCCCGAGCCGAGCCAGAGCGCTGCGGGCTCACAAAGCGACCGGACGCGCAGCGGCGGCAGGTGCGCGGGGGGAACGAGCCCGGCAGCAGCCTTCCCAGCCACCGCGGCACAGGAACCCCAGCAACTCGGGCTCCGGGACTCGGGCGGGCCCCCAAGGTACGTGTCCACAGGACCCCGAGCCCCAACTTGGCGTATTTGGCATAGTTGGGACCTTCCCGAGGCCATTCCCGGGGCCGGTAGGGTCAGGGCCTGGGGGCATCTCTGGGCGCTCCTGTTGCGCAGAAGCCGCGGGCCGGGAGCAGGGAGACCTTTGCCTTAGCGAGGAATGGGAGGCCCGGCTTGAGGGCACCCACAAACCCCCATCGGCCAGAGGCTGGGATGATGCTCAGAGCGGCCGTTATCCCCATCCCTGACCCACAGCTGTGGTCTGTGGGAGTGCGGCTGGCACATCGAGCATCCGGGTTTTGGGGAGAGGTACTGAAGCCCTTCATCCGAGAGCGGACGAGAGGGTCCTCTGTAGTTTGACAGCAGCCCCGAATCCGTCGCCAAACCTCCGCGTTTGTAGCTGTCTCCGTTCTGGAGGGCTCTCCAGTGCAGCCTCCGTGTCCCAGGTGTGCGAGGGACCACCCTGTGTCCCCTCTGTGAGCCTAGGTGCTGCGGCTGGTGCGCGCCCCAAGGCGCCCAGACCCCCGGTGGGAGCGAGGTGCTGTCACCGGCGGCTCACGCCTTGTACCCTGCCCCCAGATGCCAGCGATCGCGGCACTCGCGGCGGCCGCGGCGGCGTGGTGCTTCCTCCAAGTGGACAGCCGGCACCTGGACGCGCTCGCCGGCGGCGCGGCCCTCAACAACGCCAATTTCCTAGACAATGACCAGTGGCTGAGCACCGTCTCCCAGTATGACCGTGACAAGTACTGGAACCGCTTCCGAGATGTGAGTATGGCCGCCACCGGCCCTGGGGGTGGCACACCGGGGAAGCTTAGAGGCAGGTGTGGGGGTAGGGGTGGTAAATTCGAACCTCCCAGGGAGGGCCACAGTGCATACGTCTAGCCCGAGAGAGGAACTTTAAAGAGAACTTGGAAGGCTGGATGCTCTTGCGTGTTACCTGTGGTCCAGGTGTGTGTACTTGTAGGATTGATGCAGCTGTCCGCACAAAAACAGGGCGCGAACCTTAAGCAGCTTGGGGAGCAGAGCTCTCTAAGTGTCTGAGAGCTACCGAGGGCAGACTGACTTTCCCAAGCCCTGAAGGGGGGCTCTCAGGAGCGGCAGTGATTTGGACATCTTTAGGGTGCGTCAGAAAACACACACACACACACACACACACACAAAACCAGTGGAGGAGCATCGCTCATTTATTAGGGAGCCAGTTGCGGCAGGCATGAGGGGAGGACTTGGGGGGGGTGGTTGTCTCATGGCAGTGAGCTTGCTGAGATGCAGTGAACAACAGTGCTGAGGTTTGGACTCTCCCAGACTTTAGTGGAAGGGAAAAGGGAGCAGGCAGCCCAGGGAATCAGTCCCCAGCCCCTGAATAAGAGTGCTGGGCAGGGTGTGTGTGGGGAAACTCCCCAGCATCAGGGGTAGTTCTGTTTTGTTTCTGCTCGAGTCCTGGCTGCTGCGTATCTCTGTGCCCCCAGAAGATGCGGAAAGAAGCACCTGGCACAGTCGTTCAGGCAGATGGCCTCCCTTAACCCTCAGCAGGACCTGTTCGCAGCCCCTTCGAAGACCCCCACCCCACCCCACAGGTCAAGAGGTCAAGGTCCAGCAAACATTAAGACTCCTTGCCCCCAAGATGCTTTCACTATTGTAAAAATGTCCAAGACTTATAACAAGTGAAGCCTTTATGTTCCAATGCATTGCTATTTTGTTGCTATGCTGCAGTTTAGATGTTAGAACATTTTTTTAAAAAGCAAATATATATATATATATTAGAGGGGAAACTTGAGACATACCACTGAACCCCTTGTTCTCATCACAGCGCATGGCTTATATGTAGAGGTGGGTTTCTTAGAACTCCATTTTTGTATCTCCAGGCTGTCAGGGAGCAGGTCTCTGGGGAGTTGAATGATGTCAGAAGTCCTTCGGTGCTTTCTAAATAGCACCTGTCCAGGTCTCCCTCTCAGAGGGAGAAGCAACTTTAGCCTTGCTTATCTGCTCTCTCAGTCCCTTCTCCCCTCTGGTGGGCGGGTTCTTCTGGGAAGAGGTTTTTAGACACACACTGAAAAACATTGGTTATTTAGGGTGGTTCGTAGCAGACCTGCCCGCTGGATCCCACACAAAAAGATCATAGCTGCATCTCACAGTTCCCACTAAGTTCTCGTCGCTGTCTATGAGGGCCAGATTGATGCTGCCATTCCTGGCCAGATCTGCAGGGGGTGGAGCATGGGGGAGGTATAGATATCGTTTTTGTTTTTGTTTTAAATTATTACATCTCAGTAAGAGTTGAGGAGCCAGGCACATGATGAACTCTTACAGACCTGGGCAAGTTGGGCTTGGCTTAGAGCAATGGTTCTCATCCTGTGGGTTGCAACTGTTTTGGGGGGTCACACATCAGATATCCTGCATATCAGGTATTTACATTAAAATTCTTAAGAGTAGCAGAATTACCAGTTATGAAGTAGCAACAGAAATACTTTTATTGTTGACTGGGGGTCACCACAGCATGAGCAACTGTTTTAGAGGGTCACAGTATCAGCATTTAGAGGATGGTCCACCTTTGCTGGGTGCCTGGGAGCAGGGAGTGAGTGGGTGGGATGGAAACACTTCTGCCTGCCGGATCTCTAGGTTGTGGGTAGGTCGGCATCTTCAGGATGCCATGAGGATTAAAGTCCTAATTCCCATTTAGCTTTGCATTTTAGGGAAAGGTGCAGCTTATTTCTTATTTTTCCTTTGCGTTGTCCTGACATAAAAAAAAAAAGAAGACGGAAGCAGATGCTGAGACTCATAGCCAAACTTTGGACAGCGCACAGGAAATCTTATGGAAGAAGGGGGAGATAGAAAGACCTAGAGGGAACAGGAGACCAACAGAGCCAAAAATCTGGGCTCAGGGGGTCCTGCAGAGACTGATGAATCAACCAAGGACCATGCATGGAGATAACCTGGACCCCCTGCTCAGATGTAGCCCATGGCAGCTCAGTCTCCATGTGGGCTTCCTAGTAAGGGGAACAAGGGATATATCTGACATGAACTCAGTGGCTGGCTCTTTGATCACCTCCCCCTGAGGGGGGTTGCAACCTAGCTAGACCACAGAGGAAGACAATGCAGATAGTCCTGATGAGACCTGATAGACTAGAGTCAGATAGAAAGGGAGAAGGACTCTCCCTATCAGTGGATTAGAGGGAGAAGAAGGAGGGAGGGTGGGACTGGGAGGAGATGAGGGAGGGGGCTATAGCTGGGATATAAAGTAAATAAACTGTAATAAACAATAATAATAAAGAAAAAAAACATAGACCATTCCCCCCAAATATGGCTGATGTCGAAACTCGGGTTGCTTAACTGAGCTGAGGCATCCAGGCTTTTCCTCTGTAGGCTTGGGCTCCTTTTCCAGGGTGAGTGCTATGGTTTATGCTTTAATACTAGAAAATTCTTAGCATGGTTAGGAACACCACCTTAACGGTGTTTTGAAGAAAGGTCCAAGGTCTAACCACAGACAAGGGAAGCTTCTAGAGCAAATTTAGTTGCCAAACTGGTGCTTTTAGCAGCGTACAGTTTGTTAAAATGACAATTTGGTCCGGCAAGCCATTAAAAACACCCAAAGACATTAAAATACTTGCAAACGTCATCAATCATCAACCATTTTTTACGCTTCATGGAGTCATGTGATCCCACACTGGCGCAGATATAATTGAATGCCGTTAACCCCTTTAAAGCATTGTGAACTCACATTAGGCATCCTTTTGGGGCAAACCTAACCGTCTTAGGTTGGATCTTTGAAGTGGAAAAGCCTGGGCCCTCAGGGTCCAGAGAGAAGGAGGCTGCTTTCTCTGGAAATGGGCCACTCTAGGGAACACAGATGAAGCCTACCTATTGTGGCGGCAGCTTGGCTGGCCTGATCACTTCCAGTGAGCCAGGCCTTGTAACAGGTTGCCAAAACCTTAGCTTCTTAGGTATTATTCTGGGGCTTTTTGTTTTGTTTTGTTTTTGTTTGTTTGTTTTCCGAGATAGGATTTCTCTATGTATATCCCTGGCTATCCTGGAACTCGCTTTGTAGACCAGGCTGGCCTCAAACTCACAGATATCTGCTTACCTTAGCCTCCTAAATTCTGGGATCAAAGGTGTGCGCCATCATGCCTGGCTGGGCCTTTTTGTGTTGAAGCTTCTGATCACTTTAAAAAGATTATGGTCAAGATGCATGTCATGAAAGAAAACTACCCACCCCCCACAGCTCATTACTTTGTTGGACTTGGGCAATAGACATTTAGAAGTGACTTTTGATCTTGAGAAGCTAAAGGCCAAGGGTTAGCTTATCCCTTTGTTTTGTCTTATTTTGAGGTTTTGAGACAGGTTCTTCTGTAGACCAGCTTGGTCTGGAACTCATTACATAGCCAAGATTGACTTTGAACTCCTGACCCTCTGACCTAGCTATCGGAGATGCCTCCCCAGTGCTGGGATTGTAGTGCCCAGTGGCTGTGCACCACCACCCTTTTTCAGAGAGGTTCACACCTTCTGGGCCAACTTGGAAATGGACATGATGGTGGGATGTGTTCCTTGCTTTCCTGACCGTTGAACGCGCGGTGACATTGCTGAAGATGACCTGGTAGCCCCCGGACTGCTACTTTGTAAAGCATCTTGTTACTCTGAGCATGGGGACAGTCACTCTCTCCAGTTAAACCATTGGGAGGGCCTCATGGCTTCTTGGCTGGAGTTGGGGATCCAGTAGCAACATAAAACCACTCAGGTGGGGTTCCTCCATGGCTCCTCCGTGTGCGTGTGGCTACTTAGCTTGTTTAATCACTCTATGAAGACTAGAAATTGGGATGTTTCCGCTGGAGAGAGGCCTGGACCTTTGCACAAATACATCAAGAAGGGAGCTGTGAGCAGGGCAGGTAAACATGCGAGATCGTGGTGGTCTTGACAGCGTGCCCCAGACCTGAGCAAGCCCAAGCCAGACCACATCCCGGCATGGAGAGAGAAGCTGGGCACGGAGCCCCGCCCCAAGCCGCGAAGCTCTCGGCAATTGTCAGTTGTTGGGAGGAGAGGCAGTTTTCTCTAAGGTTGTAGTTGTAGGCTGACCACTCTTCTGGAGAAGATGACCAAGCCAGGGATATTTGGGCAGCACAAATTAGTCCTGAGGGGTGGAAAACAAACACAATGGGTTTGATGGGTAGGGAATGGGTGGGTCTAAGAATGATGACAAGAGGAAGAAGCACAGAAAGCAAGCCCTTGCCGGAATCTGCACAGCGCAGACCTATCTCCAGTCGGCCCCTATCCGACTTCCCCACTGTCTGAGCTTGAGGCAACAAAATGTCCAAATCTGAGTCAGCTTTGACCAAGTTCCCTCTATTCACTCCTACATTTCACTCATTCTTGTAGATACTTGACTACTTCATAAATATGAGGCTGTGACCTATAAAAGAACAGGTTTCATGTAATCCTGTCTGTCCTTCAACCCCTGGAATGCCACTAACTTAGGCAGTTGTACGATTCTTTCTAAGTCTATGTTCTTTTAAAAAAGAAGTTGTTTTTTTTTTTTTTCACTTATAAAGATAATACCCACTGGCTGTAAGGAAAAGATTCAGCATTGCAGAAATAGATGACAGCAAACATTTGTGGAACCATCAGTGTCAGGCATTGTTCAGGATACTTACCCTGTGATATTTACTGTAAAAGTCCAACGAGAAAAGTACTACCACCTTTACCTGTTCACGGAGAGAACTGAGCTCCTTACCCAGGGTTCCAGAACTGCCAGGATGCGGAGGGGCCTGGGACAGGCAACCAACAGCTGAGAGGATCCCAGATGCGCACCCTGCCCCTGACTCCATCCGTACCTCGCTGCAGGCCTTCCCTGCCTGTGTCTGACGCCAGCCAGCCAAGAACCCGAGCAGTGGGAAGCCAGGTAGACACTGCTGATGGTCGGGGTCGAACCAAGCTTTATCTCCTAATAACGAGCTTCTGATTTGATTAAATAATATTGTTGCTTACACTAAACATGACATTTCCTTTCTTTCGCACACATGAAACCAGCCCTGACATTTAACTCCAGAATAATTACCTTTAGTAAGCCCGAGGAGGCAGAAGTGCTGCCGTCGCTGGCATTTAGCTCACTCCTGAGTGACCGGGGTTTGGAACTCTAATGAGTGTGCGGACCGCACTCTGTGGATGTGGTGGTCTCTGTGGCAGAGGTGGGTGGCAGCGACTGTCTGGACATAGAGTGAGTTCCAAGGGCAAGTGGGGCTCCTCGCTAGGACACGGGTTTGGCTCTGTCAGTGCAGCCGGTGGCAAGAGGAGGTATGGCTTAGTGGATCGGTCATTAATCTGTTACCACATGAGGTTGGTTTGTGATGGACTGTAGCAGAAAGTCATTTTGATTAAACAGGTTTCAAGGAGATATAAATGAGCTGCGATCCTAACTCTCTTTAATGAACCCAATGCCTTAAATCCCCCACCGAACCACACAACCACTGATAGAAATAATTACCTCCCTGGGACAGTTTAAGGGCTGATAGGCCCAAAAGCCTCCTGTCTCCTCTGGCTTTTTTTTTTTTTGGTCTGTCCTTGGCAGAGAGAAACGAGGTCTTACTGGGCAGATATGGTAGAACTTCTTGTCTCTGTGGACCTTCCGAGCTGAGTTTTTTACCTCTTCCTGCTTTTTGCAGCCTTCCCACATAGGACAGGACTGGCCTGCATTTCTGGGAGGCCAGATACCTTGGTACATGCTGGCAAAGCTACCTTCTAAGCTAGGAAGTGGCTGCAAATAGAGAACTGGATGTGTAAGAGTCCCCAAGGGACCAGACCTAACAAATCGTTAGCCCAACTGTTATTTGGCTTGAGGAGACAGGGGAAAATTAGTAATTAGGTATTTTATAAAAATCATATTTATATATATTTTATAAAAATCATATTTATAAAATATATTTAAATATGAAATATATATTTATAAAATCATACTCAGTATGACATTTCAAGCCGAACACCAGTTTCTAAACTCATATACTTTCAGGAAGGCTGAGTTTACATTTTTAAAAAACATGTATGTGTGTATGCCGTGAGTTTATGTACACGGCGTGCTTGCAGGAGCCTGGGAGGCCAGACGTGGGTGCTGGGGCTCTTGGAACTGGCCCTACAGGAAGTGATGCTCTTGACCACTGAGCTGTCCCTCTAGCTCCATCTGCCTCTCTTATTGTGAGGTGTCTTTGTGCTGTGTGTTAGATGGGAAGTTACATACTAATGCATGGCCTTACTTCCCCGTGTTAGGTAACGACATTGACGACATAGCCTCCGTGCTACCACGGCTTTCTTAACCCCTCTGTACAGCAGGTACCTGCCATTTGCTCTCGGTTTGAGTGACGCCAGCACCATTTCTCTGGGGGGCAGGACCCACAGCTTCTCACTGGTTTCTAGTCCACCCCGAGGCTCCAGGTCCGGCTTTAGAAGCAACTGGCAAGTAGGGATAGGATTGGCCAGTTCCTTCTCTCCCAAGTAATCAGCTGTTGAGCTCCTGCTCATTAAAGGCAGCCAGAGGCTTGTGCTTCATGGCAGCCAGAGCACACTGCCTAGGACTTAGGGAGCCCCAACTACTAACAAATAGTTGATCTGGAGAAGGGTGTTTTGTGGGTGTGGAAATGGTCCTCAGATGCCAGTCATGTCAGGTCTTGGCCAGATGCTGGGAATAGGAGACAGACACAGTGTGTACTGTCCTGGGGCTGTGCTCAACTGTGTGAGATAGACCACCTTAACACAGCCACCCAGGTACAGCTGGGAGGAGAGCTGGGGACAGAGGCACTGATGTCCAGAGTCTGACAGGTGAGGAGGAGCTCTGGGCAGCTTTGGCTGGGGGAGTCTCTATCCCTGGGGAAGGTGCAGAAGCTGAGCCAGAAAGTGGCCTGGGGGAGCCGGGGAGGAGAGGAAACGGCGGTGGTGCAGGCAGCAGCATGGCAGGTCTGAGCGTCCAGAAGTGAAGGAGTCTTTAAGATGTTTTCATCAGGTGTGCTTATCCTAGGATTCTCTCAAGGAGTGAGCTCTGCCCCGTGTGGTTGCACATTTTCGGTTTATTATACAAGCAATCAGGAGAATTTTGGGGACCAAGAAGTCAGTTATGAAAACTGGGGTACACAGGTTGCTCAGTCGCTGTGCCTACTCTTTCTGTCCACCTGTGTCTTTCTGTCCATCCTCTACAGCCTTTCTGCTGTGTGGCTACTACTGTTCACCCATACACCGCAGCCGCACGGCTTCACACTTTTCTGGTGTCTTTGTCCTGGCTCTCTAGTCGAGTGAGCCAGGAGTCAGAGGTACGTTTCCCTCTGCTGTTTAGGGATGAGGTACCACAGAGCATCCTGGATGCTTTGTGAAGCTGGTATTTTGAGATGGACTGAAGTTCATGGGACACTCTTTGCTTTCCTTCCCTACCCCCTCTTCCATTGCTGGAAGCAAGTAGAGGCCAGTGAGGACACAGATGAAAGGTTTTGCTCTCAGAGGTCAGTTTAAGGTAGGGAGAGACAGCTGTATATCATAACTATACTGCCATGCTGTGCATGGAATATGTACTTCAAGGCCTTGGGAATGGGTCTTCCCTATGTCCCCATGGCCGGGCTGGGAGTGAGGGTTTCTTAAGGAAGAAGAACGGTGCATCCACAGATGTACATATTAGCTTGATCGGGTCACTTTTCTCACAAATCCTCTGTGTATGTGTCCCTCAGGACATTCTTCTGAAGCTTCAAAAATAAATGGTCTGAGACTGGTAAAAGCACTTGCTGAGGACCTGGGTTCAGTTCCCAGCACCCACACCAAGAGAACTAAAACCTCCTGTAACCCCAATTACAGGGGACCTATGGCCTTCGTGGTCACTAGACATATATGTGGTGCACAGACATGGATGTAGGCACCCAGTGTAGGTACACTTAAAATAAAAATAAAACGTATATCACTATTATAAAAAAGAGCAATTCTTTAGTGTAATACATCAGAGGAAAAGGGCACATTATACAACTTTTTGTAATAACTTTAGGCCCTCCCAGTGTGATAAATGGCTTACCAGCAACATTCCCCAGCAGGGGTTGTGTTAAGGAAGTGGACATGCAGAGTGGAGCAAAGGTTGTGTTTGGGGACAGGAACAGAGTCTCCTAGAGCTCCTAGGCATCTCAGCCCAGATATAACACATAGAAATGGGGGCCGTGGGGTGGGGAGGCCTTCACTTTTCATTTCAGCTACATGTATGTGTACAGAATGATTCCAACCCAGTCCAGAGGAGGCCAGGCCCAGTTAGAGATACCAGTCATAGACAAGGCTAAAAGAGCGGTCTCCAGCTGACCTTACAGCGTGGCATAGTCTCTGGTGGGCTTCCTTCAAATGCAGAAGTGAGCCTGCAGTATAGACCACAGAGGCCACTATGTAGAAATGGCATCCGGGAACCTACCTTTGGTGCACAGTCTGGGTGATCTCAGGCCGTGTTTACAGAGAAATTCTGGAGAACAGCCATTCATTCCAGATAGCCAACACCATGAAGCAAAGCAAGAGTGGCATTTTCACCTTATTCCGATGGGGTTACTGTTGCCATCAGGGAAAGGAAAGGTCCATTTTCCAGTGTGTCAGTTTGAACATTATCATTGCTCATCTGTGGACAGGAAGGACATTTAACTCTTGGTTGGTGTAGGGATGCTTGAACTTATGCTTACTGCAATTGATGGGGATCTTCTCCATCACAGAATGCTGGGAAATCATCAAAACAAATCTTCCTGTCTTCAGAGGCCACATTCCACACAACTGTGATTTTACATATTTTATCACAGAGTGGCTACAATTTATGCACAGATGAATTGAGAGAAATTGATCCTGACATTGGCTTGAGTTTATAGTGAATGGGCACTGAGGCAGCAGAGATCTTAAGGTCATAGAGTAGACAAGGGACAGTAGATGTGACAAAGAACTGGCTGTTTTGGGGGCTGCACTTTCAGATGCTTCCTGCCATCTCGAGGTATCAGAAAGAAATGGGAATCAGGCTCAGAGACCCTGCTTGCCACCTGCTCTTTGGTACACTAAACCAGATTATTCTGGAAAAGAAATTAAAAAAAAAAAAAGAAGTCTCACCAAGGCTCAGGGACTGCATGAACATTAGAAAGAGCTGCCAGGGCTCTGTGTTCCAAAGCCATTGCATTGACCTCCTGCCCAACTCCTATGCTCCACCTTACTCCCCTTGGTTGACTGTTTTCTAATCAAGAGTAAATTTCTGGTGCCTAAAATTGGTAAACCTATGGCCCAGAGGGAGAAAAATAGTCTATTGAAGAGATGTGTGGCTCTCTGGGGTTTTGCACCATTATTCTAAGTTATCTGTTCTTTTTCCAGATCTTTCTATTCTCTGTGGGCTTGCTGAATCTCCAGATTTTTGAGGCTCTTCCTGGTTAGTGCTCAGGACTTTGAACAAGACACGACATTGTTTTCATTATAGCCAATTAGCCTTGCATTAGTCTTGGGGGCTGGTCTGCACCATTTTCTACCTCCTCCTCCTGTTCTTCCTTCCCCCCTTTTTTGAGACAGGGTTTCCCTTTGTAGTCTTGGCTGTCCTGGACTTCCTTTGTAGACCACGCTGGCCTTGAACTCATAGAGATCTGCCTGCCTCTGCCTCCCCAAGGGTTGGGATTACAGATGTGCACCACCACAGGCTCATTTTCCATCTTCGGGAATGAGTCCTGTGTCACTTCCAGTGAATAAGAGTGGAAATGTCATCCCCATGAAGACCCAGCTGCTGCACTTACTGGTTGGTATTTGGGAAATTGTGAAAGTTTTGTATTTAACGCAAGGCTGCTGGGTTACATAACTTCCCAGAAGAACCTTCATATGTATTTTACAGAAAGAAATACTTATTTGTGTCTTATGTGTATGAGTGTTTGCTCGCATGTATGTATGTGCACCTCATGCATGCAGTGTCTGTGGAAGCCAGAAGAGGACAGCACATCTCCTGCAGCTGGACCTGCCGGCAGTCGTGAGCTGGGCCACCATGTGGGTGCTGAACCTGAGTCCTTTGCAAGAGTACTGAGCGCTCTAACTGGACCACCTCTCAGCGCCTTGCACAGCTTTGAGTATTTTCCACGGTCCTCTCAGTCATGTGTTCTTTCCTCTCAGAGACCAGATGCTGGGGTGCTGACTCAGTAGGCTCCTTAGTTTGCCTGTCCTTGTGTTTATTATGCAGAGACTGGCTGGCCAAGCTGTGCTTAGGTACAGCAGGGAGACAAGGCGGCTGCTGCCTGAGACAAACAAAGCCGTGCAGAGTGGTTGCAGAGACCTGTCTGAAGACATCATGCAAAGAATATGCCAACAAATGTGCCACCAGAACCTGACACACTGGGCTCTCTGGCACCTTGTACTTTTTGTGACTCTGGGCCATTTCTCTAGGGGACAGTCGATTAAGCATTCATGCCTGTGTCTGTTGTCAGCTTACCTCAGCTCACCTGGATTTATATTGAAATATGTGAACACCTGCTACCATTTTGCCTGACTCTGGGGGTTTTACAAACTGCCAACAGTGTGTGTGTGTGTGTGTGTGTGTGTGTGTCTGTGCGTGCATGTGCATGCATATGTATGTATGTGTATGTGCACACTTGTCTGTGCACTGAGATGGGTGTTTTAGAAGAGACGCAAGCTCATAGGCTCACATGCTTTGGTGTGGTGAGATTAGCCTTATGAGGATACTAGGCCAAGGCCAATTAGTGCATAACCACAGGCATGCATTACTAGGCTGGGCACATCTCACAGGGGTGTAGCATACACAGATCACAGGGGACCCAATGTAAGCACAGCCACAGGCTGCATGCTGAGAGACAATGTCAGCAGTATCGAGACATTCACCATGTGGATATTGGAATCACTGACAGTGGTTCTCTGGATTCACTCTGTTATGTCTGTTTATTGCTCTATTGTGTCAGCTATTACTCTGTTATGTCTGTTTTTCATTCACTGAACTTGAGTTCTGTTTTGATAGGTGGTCTTTTTCCCTTTTCATTGTGCTAGGAATACCCCAAACATGTCTGACTTGTTATCAGGGGGCGCTTGGGAGACCATCGGCCTTTATTACATAAGAGCACTGTTGTGGACATGTCCCTGGGTGGGCCTAGGTTCCCAGGAACGCACCTAGTGTGGGATATAGTGGTCACCATAAGACAAGTGAGCATTCAGCTTTAAGAGAAGCGGTTGGACTATTTCCCAAAGCCATTCGGCCAGTTTCTTTTGCTCCTGCTGAATGAAAATTCAGTGGTAGCAACACATGCAATTAAAAATAAAACCCAGAAGCAAACCTATAATCAAACCCACAGATCCAAGTAAAAACTGTGCTGAGCATCTATTGTTTCCCAGACCTTGCCTAGCCATATGGAACGTGTGTGTGTGTGTGTGTGTGTGTGTGTGTTGGGGAAGATGAGAAGAAGGAAATGGGAAGGGAGAACGAGAGAGCTGTGCTCATGAGTGAAAGCTGTTAAGGACATAGCAGTGTTTTGAGTGTTATAGATAAAAAAGTAGGGTTAAAAGGAGAAAAAAACTTTTGTTTACACTCTAATATGGGGATTCTTTTGACTTTATAGTGACCTTTAATTCTTTTAAGTTGGTACAGAAAAAAAAAAGACGTGAATCACTCACTTTGTTCAGTATGCTCTTCGGATGGCATTATGTGTGTCCAGTAGACTAACATTTTTTAAAATATTTGTTTGTGGGGATGGACATGTTCACAGAGGTCTGTCTCTGGACCAGCGAACACCTTGCAGGAGTCAGTTTTCTCTTTTATGTGGGCCTTGGGGATTGAACTCAGGTCACCAGCAGTGGCAGGAGGAACCTTTATGTGCTAAACTGTCTCCAACCATTTAGACTTTTTAATGCCAAAGTTTTTCATGACTTATAAGCTATTTCTAGGGTTTAACACACACACATTCTCTCTCATCTATTTAACAGCACAACATAGACATTTAAATGTAGCCTTAGACTTAAAAAAATAACATTTTAATTTGTTAGATCACCCCTGTGAATATATGCATTCCATAATACACCCAACCAGGGTTCTGATGGTAGTCAAATAATTGTTTTTATTCTTCCTTATTTTGGAGCATATGCATCTTTCTGAATCTAAACAGGATCCGTTTTCATATGCTTCAAGAAGCAGAAATACCTGGTGTGCTCATACAGGCATCTGTGTTGAACAGGGGCCCTCAGGATCTGACTTTTACCCATGCCAGAAGTTAGTGTTTCTTAGTAAAGGAAGGAAACCTGGCATGCCCACCTTCTCAGGGAATGTGGTCCCTCTCAGGGAACGGGCATATTCCTCAGAGGCCTGCTGGGAGGGCTGATTCGGTTCCCTCTGGGTTCTGCCAGGGAGACAACCTTTGGGAAGCATCGGCTCAGCTTGAGTCTGGGGGAGAGCCCCTTGCCCTTTGTCACATCTGCCCCTGGCTTGAGAAAGTCTGCAGAGCCAGTCTTCTGAGTCTGCCTGCCACTGAACTCATTGTGGCAGTATTGATGAACCCCAGTCTCATTTATAATTGGCAGCAGATGCTTCAAGCCAGAGTTTAAGTGCAATTGTGGCTGACGATTCCCCTGCTGCTGGCACATCATATAGATGCTTTAATGCCCTTGTGGTGGAGAAGGGTGAAAGGAGGTCATTAAAAAGCAAGTCCACCTTCACTGCGCCAGCAAACTGGCTTCTATATGATACAGACACAGCCTGGGCACTGGCTCTGTCTTCATCCGTGTCTAAGACATCTGCCTGCTTTTCACTGCCCAGTGTTTCTGCCCATCCGCTGCTCTCACCAGGCCTGTTGGGCATGTTCACCACAGAGGAGGGAAGAGGAAGGGTTCCCTCGATGCTATTTCAGCATCATCCATGAGCTGAAAGCAGAGCGCCACCTTTGGGTCCGGTCAGCTCTTTGGGAGCATTTTGTAGGCCATTGATTTCCATCTAGAGAACATTGTGTCCCTGAAGACATCTGGCCATATCTGGCCACATTTTGAGTTGCCATAGAGGCTGGGCGGGACTAATGGTGCCTAGTTAGAAGTGTGCTGGGTAGGAAGCCTCCTATCCCCAGAGGGAAATTGGCAGCCAGGTCAAGGTTGTTAAAGTGATAGCCTAGAGGTAGGTCAATCCTCTATGGTACTAAAAAATTAATGTATTTGAGAATGTCATGCATGTTTGCAATGTACTTTGATCATTTCTGTTCCCCATATATCTCCCCTCCTCCTCCCATCTTCAAGTCCCCTCCATGAGTTTTTTTTTTTTTTTTCTCTTTCATAACTCACTGATTCCAGCCAGCACTGCTGTTGTGCATATGAACTGGGGCATGGGAAACGTCCCAGGGTCCACAGCCTGGGAGGGGACTGATACTCCTTCCCTGTCAATTGTCAGCTGCCAGCAGCTTCTCAGCCAATGATTTTAAATGCAAGGTATAGCGCCAGGTGGGGGAAGTTGAGGACAGCTGGCTACTCTCTCCTTTGTTCAATGTGTAGCGTTCCCAAGGTCCTGAGAGGCAGCTGAGAAACAGATAGCAAAGTCCCTGCCCTCCGGGAGCTTAAGCTGGAGGACACAAACTCTCTTGTGATGTTTGGCCTTCCTGAAATTAAAGTCAGGATTAACTGAATAAATATGTTTTGCCTTGTATCCTTGGGGGGTGTGTGTGATGTAATGTTATTGTAAACAATCTGCTATAGTAAAGGCCATATGACTTTTATTATTTTTGTCGCAATAAAGAGCTACTGGGAGCTGTAGAAGATGGTCCATGCTTTCCTGTGAGTCACAGGAAACGTTGTCACAGTGAACTAGAGGCCTGTTTAATGTTTTTACTCAGAGAGTGGGGAGTGCAGAACAAGACATTTTCATCCCCCAAAGAGCCGACTGTTTCTGGATAGAGATGCCAGCCCCCACTGCCCAGCTTGTAAACAGGCCTCACTTTCCACAAGCGGGTCCCTGCTCATGGCTCCTTATCTGTCTTATGCTGAGCAGCCAGCTTTCAAGACCTGCCCTATGACCCCACAGCCTAGTCGGCTCCACCATGTGACCCAGCATTCTGCAAGCCTGGCCTGTTCCAGGGTGCCCTGATTGTGGCTCCAGCTTGAGGACTTCCGCTCTTGCCTTCAGGCTTCTATGTGCTCGGGGTTTTTAACTGTTGCCCTCATAATTCCAGCATTCTTCCTTGAGACAGGAAAGGAGCCACAGCCCATGACAAAGTCTCAGAGCCCAGTAGCCTCACTGAGGATGTAGGATCCTGTCTTTACTTTTGGTTCAAGTTGTCTGTGAGTCTAGATTATAGATGTGGGTGGACATTATCTTGATTTGGATGCTTTGTTCTTCATAATGGGTCTTAGGTAATATGTGTGTGGTGTGGCCTACCCTAGGCTGGTAGGAGAGCGTGTGTCAGCTCATCTCTTCCTTCTGCTGCCTCCTCCATCTCTTCCTCCTCCTCTTCTAAGCCTCTCCACTGACTGTCCTGACATCCAGCCTGGGTTGCTCTCTCAGCCTGGCTGGCCTCAGTCCTGAGCAAGGCTGAATGCAATACGCACGGGAAGGAGTACGAACAGTGTTCAAATTTCTGCTCTGGCCTGAAAGATTTTTTTTCTTTTTAAGGAGCCATTTCTTGCCTGTGCAACTCCTGCATCACACAAATATGAAAGCATTCTAGGCCTGGATTAATTTCAAAAGGTCCAGGTAGTTGTTTGGCATGCTCTGAGGTACCTGGGGAAATGGAAGAAGCTTGTTCTCTGACATGCTGCCCCTTAGCACAGCTCTGGGTGACTTGCAATTCACAAGGCATCTGACATAGGACTTAGCACCTAAGGGATAGGGAATAACTTCTTACACACTTTCTCTAAGTCAGTGTTGGGGTCTTACTCACTCTTTGCTATGCTCCTTCCCACTGTAGAGTTAGTCTCTATGTAAATGTTCTAGTAACACACAAAACTGACCAGCAGAACAGCGGGGGCCTCTGAACAAAAAGCAGGTGTCAGTACAGACACAAGAAACTCAGTTTGCGGTATAGGGATAGAGGGCCATCATTTGGCTTAGGTAAACTCTTCCCATCATTTAACTCAGGTAAAAACTGAGAGACCCAATTGTCCTCATTACTGAAGCTTTCTTCCTTAGGCATGGCACACACTTGAGAATGTTCTGGCTGAAATCCTGTTTCCAAAGGCATCCCCACTATTCAACTAAAGAATTAAATAGATGGTGGAAATGCACGGCGATAGGAGTTGATCCAATGAAGACCAGCCCACCCCAGTGAAGAGGTTAAGCTTGCCAGAGGTGCCTGCTCTGAACTGCATGGTGCTTTTGGAGGAGAGAGGGCAAGGGGAAGGATGCCAAGCAGAGGTGTGTCTGCACAAGCATCTATACCCACATGAGCCCCAGGACCCCACAGCCAAGGCTGTGCCTAACGCTCCACTCACAGATACGCTGTCCAGCAGTGGAAGGGATTCAGAGAGAATTTCAGTTTCTCCTTGCATCTTTCAAAAAGTGCTAGAGAAGACTGACTTGCAGCCCAGAGCCATGCTTCTCAAAAGCTCACAGCTCTCCTCTTCATTGTTTTCTGGCCCTTCGTCTGCTTCCCTGGCAAGACTGGCAGCCTTTCTTCTTCCTTTTCCCTCGAGGCTCTTGGCTACTTAGTGTAATCTGCTTAGTCTCTGCTGGCCGCACACTTCCCACTTTCCATGGGATTATTTGTCATTCTCCTGCCCTACCGACTTCAGGCTGGAAAAACAGGCGGAGCCATATCCTCTAGAGGGAGTAGGCTGGGCATGAGGATTGGAGGTAAACTCGGGCACCCCACCATGTCAACTCCCCCTCAGCCACACTTTGCTTTGCTGTTCAGTGCTCGCCTCCTCTGTACGGGTAGTTGGATGCTAATCCACTTCTCCAGGAATCTGTAATCTCTCTCTGCAGGGCGCACCCTCCGTGCAGTGATACAACTCTATCTCCAAGGGAAGTGGGAAGCCACATAATGGGATTAGTGTACTGCGGTGGCTAGGGCCGATTAGAACCGATTGTCTTAGGGCGGTATTGATAATCCTTTGAAAATTATTGCAGTGGTGTGCGCATGCATGTGTGTGTGCGCGCACATGTGTGCCTCAAGGTGCGCAGGGGTTTATTCACTCTTACCTCCCGCTTTCTCTTAATGGCACGGATTCATTATCTCTTATGTTGCATGGTCTAGACTTGTGGTTCAAGGGGTCTGTGTGCTAATGGATGCGCGCTTGGTTATTTCCCTCCCAGGCTAGAGGTCAAGATGGGCCCTCTGGAGGACTAGCACCTTGATGTGGTCGGTCACTCACGGCCGACCTCTTCCTCCGGTTTCCCAGTGTCACCATGGGAATAGCTTCAAAAATGAAATCCTGCCTTAATGAAAGCCCATTTCTACAGTACACCACTCATCTCTCATGGGCAGGAAGTGCATTGTCCGTCCATTATTCAGGACAGTGGGTGCTGAGGCTTCCAAGACATGCTGTTACAGACATGGTCGCAGGATGGCTGAGCTGCCGAGATCTTCCTTAATATCCAGTGTCCCTTAGGACACCAGCTTTGAGAGCACCCATGGGGCAATTAAGGATAATCCTACCACATGCCCAGAAAGCAGAGACATTATATGCATGGCCAATGGCATTAAATCCATCCCAGGAGCATCCTTCTGCTGAGCGGCCCGCACCCCTTAGGTGGGTGGTGTTCATGGGGAGGTGCACTGGCTGTTTCACTGAGCTCCCTGGGAGCTGTTCCTCTGTCTCCTTCACAAAGGCTGGGGGCCCAGGCTTCCCCATGCTGCTCTTCCTCTAGATTTGGCTAGTCCTCCCAAATACTCGTTGCCCTGCTTGATTTGTCATAGCATGGATGAGCTCCTCACTGCCTATGAAAATATCTGAATTGGGAACTCACAGAGAGGCACCTCCACTGTAGGAAGCCCAAGAGTCATCCTTTGTCCGTGTCGCCCAGTGCCCTCCTCCAGGTGTGCAAGAACTTGTAGAAGTTTGATGTTGAGCTTTGGTCATAGTGACAGTGAGGGGAAGGGGCAGATAGAAGTCCCCCTATTCAACATGCTCGTGAAATAAGGGCCTTGATCTTCTTGGCAGCATAGAAATTTCTTGAAATGTATGAAAATGTATGGCCTGAATGCTGTTTGTTCTGCACACCACACCCTGAATTTGTGTCCTAGGCACTTTACACATAACATTACACATCACACATAACGTTATACCTTCTACATACACACTAGCTTTGTGGCTCTCCTAGGGGGAGCAAGTGGAGGCCCTGGAGTGGTCAAGTGGCAGAGGAGCTAATGAGGAGAGAAGCTTTAAACCCGATGTCACGCCAGCCCCCCCCCCCACTCCTGAGCATGCCGCAGATGCTGTTGTGTGTGACAGGTGCTGGGCTCACTCCACTGTGTTTTGTGCCCCTTTTTCCAGAGTCCCGAGGTCACGCTGAAGTGGGAGTGTCCTCTGACAGCTTTTAACAGCAGTCCTTAGTGCCCGGTGCTGTCTGAGATGACATGTGAAGCTTAATGGGGGGCTGTCGCTCTGTTGAAAGTAGGCTGTCTCCCCTTCGATGCAATCCTTCCCTCGGGAGCAGGCAGGGGAAGTGTTGTCATGGTCCGGTGCACATTGACCTGTTCCCGTGCTAAAGTGCTTTTAGGGGTTGATGGCAGTTGACAGGTTTGCTTTGACATCCTAGCTGGCATCTGGACCTCCTCCCTTCTTCCCTGCCAGCCACGCCAGGCAGCGTGGCAGGAGCCAGCAGCAAGAGGTGGTAATTCCCAGCTCAGCACAGTCTTCCCGGCCCTGAATCGTCGGTGAGAAGGACGTCCGGATCACCCCCCCCCTCCCAGAGCTTCCTGCGTGTGGGTTTTCCAGTTCGACTTGTAAAAACAGATCCACCACTTATAAAGAAACTATAAAATATCCCCTGATTTAAAAAAACAAAACAAATAAACAGAAGGATAAGAAAAATCTATATTCCATCCCTCCAACAGGGCTACACTGCTTTATATCTGCGTACACACATGTACATGTTTTGACATGACATGTGCTGTATGTGCCTCATACACACACATGCCTTGATGTGACATGTTGTGCTGTATCTGTCTCACACATGCACATCTGTTTGCCGCGTTTCTCAAATCTGACACAAGGCAAGTTTCTATGAATATTGTTTATATCTTAGTATTTTATGTCAAACACACCGACAAAACTCTGTAAAAATACCCAAACAGAAAATTTCACCCTTTGTGTTTAAAGACACTTTGGTTGACATATTTTCTAAGAAGCCATTTTCAATAATTATCAGATCCACGAAGCTGAGCCTGAATACAATAATGGTATTCCGTCCACATTAATCTTCCTATCTCCCCACAGGGCTGCCTATAGTTGCCTTTCACTTTAGGGGCTAGGTGGATACTGAAGGTTGACTCTGGTTCTCATGATATTTTTAAAGAAAAGACAGGCACAGATCAGCTTCTTTTGGGAGAAAGGCATGTTTTGGGACATGGGAACTTTTGGGGACACTAAGACCCATTGTTCCATTGGATGTCACCCAATCCCTCTACCTGGTCCTTTCTTCACAGTCAGATGCCATAGACATTTTGGCAAAATCACACTTCTATGTGATGTCATTCCCACCGTATTACGTGAGGGCCCTAATGCCAGCTGGTTTCCTGTGGGGCCTGGTCAGTTTGATCCCACGATTCCTGTGCTGTCTGCTACATCTCTCATTTCGTCTTAGCTCCTTTGTAAGTATCTGATAGACCTGTGGGGCTGGATTCCGAGTCTGTGTGATTGTCCAGTTTTTCAATAAGCTCTCGCCCAATGAGTTTGGCATCCATTGGTGGTTTTGCCTATGTCACAGGCACCACTGGAGGCTGTAATGTGGTGGTCTGATTCTATTGTCCCTCCTACATTTAAAAAGCAACATTTTCAAAGGACAGAAGGGCCTTGCCTCTACCCTTTTGGACACTGTGAACTCATGGACTCTGCTTCTGACTTCAGTGTCGACATCCGTGTGTGACCATTTTTGCCGATGTTCCCCGATGTTGCGGCTGGCCTCAGTTTGTCATGGGAGCCTTCTCAAGCTTGTGTTTATGTTCATTCGGACACTCTTATTTCTTGGCTTAGGAAAACACCTCTCATTCTTCCAGGCCAGGGATCAGACTTTATCCAGAGTCCGTGGGTCCTTCTAATGAGAGCCGCTGTCTGTTAGCGTGGCATGGCTACTGGGCATCCTCTCTGCTACTGGGACTTGTCAGAACTCTCTGGTCCATTACAGGCACAGAGAACAGAAATAGCCAGCTCATACTGACATTCTCAGTGTAAAACTAACCACTAGATTATATAAATTTCCAATTTCCCCAGAACAGGAACCTCGATTCTCAAAAACATCAATAACTGAACTCACGTGTTTGAGACTGTAGTGGAAAGGGGTCTAGGGGTTACACCAATGCTCTTGAAAGAAGCCCACCCAAGCGCCAGGCTGTGCAGCAGCAGTCCCTTCTGTTCAGACACTCTGTACTATTCGTCTTGATCAAGAAGGGAGTTCCAAATTACTTGAGCAAGCTGGTTTCCTGTGCAAAGTGCTTCTGTTAACATCTCCATTTACACTTAGATTTATTGTCACCCGTATCCAACCTAGTTTATTGTCATTTACAAAATTATTTCTTAAACATTTACATGGTCACGAAAGACTATATAAAGGTGTATGCTTAGACACCTTACTCTGATTTCTTAAGTCATTTGGATGCCAGAAGACGTTAAGCAACCAAAATGTTCATCGATGGCAGTGACTGGATGAACCACTTAAATCTACTCAGAGAAAACACTTGTAAAAGGAGGAGAAAGGCCTCAGTGAGCTGCTCTAGAATGGCC
>CM053743.1:45849737-45930246 GCA_028658305.1 Pachyuromys duprasi | reverse complement strand
TCCATCCATCCATACACCATCCATCCATCCATCCATCCATCCATCCATCCATCCATCCACCATCCATCCACCATCCATCCATCCATACACCATCCATCCATCCATCCATCCATCCATCCATCCATCCGTGTGTCATGTAACATTCTGACTGGTGAAGAGCCATATCCATGACACAAGCGGTTATGTCACATGGTAACATCTTAGCCTTCTTAGTTTCTGTCCTATTGCATTTACACAGCTAAGAGAAAACTTTTCTCATGTGGTTCCATCACGCGGTAACAGATGACTGGGCGCACATGAGAACAAAGAGGAAACAAAACCAGTTGTACTTGTTTGTAGGAGGAAGCACAGAGATGAAGGTCACATATCATGGGACAGCTGGGGCACAGAGGAGGGAAGGCAGTGTTGCATGCTCGTTTTATATGGCCAGGACACTGCCTTAGAGGACGCTCTCAAAAGCGTAGCTGTGTTAGCTCTGGCTAACACACCTCTGCCATGGGGTGTTTGAAAGCTGTGCGTTCTAACCAGCAGCTTGTGCTGGTGCTGGCTCCTGCTTCCTTGACGCTTGCTCATCGGAAGGGGAGGGGATGGAGCCTTTGAATATTGTCAGTGCCACACTCAAAAGGTGGGGTGGCAGTGTAGATTTTAAAAATAATATTCTATTAAAATTTATTTTTTGCTTGCCTGCATGTAGTGTGTGTGTGTGTGTGTGTGTGTAGTGCCCACGGAAGCCAGAAAAGAGCATTAAATCATCTGGAATTGGAGGTGCAGGTTGTGGGACATCTCCAGTGCCAACAGGGCAGTTTTAACTGGCATCTCTTCTATTATCATGAAGTAGATCATGTATGGAGATCTTATGGGTTTTGCCCATTTCTTCCATTGGTGCTAATTCACATTTTTCTTTTTTAAAAAAGACATGTATATGCCATTGCTCAGATATGCTTCTACTCGCTGATAGCTTACTAAGGAAAGCTTACCAAGGGGCTGGGATTGTTTCCTCTGGTTTGCTGCTATAATATTGCAATGAGTGACCTGATGGAAACTTCATTTACTGTGCTGCCAGGGGCTGAGGATTTCGCTTGGTCAGAAAGCATATATGTTGGTTACGTTAGTGAATATTAGTAAATTCTAGTCCCTCTTCTGGCTTGTCTGCTTCGCACCTGCCCAGCAGTAAATAGGAATATACTCTGTTTCCTCTAAGGCCCAGAGCCACCTGGGTTTCATTTGTTTGTCGCGTGGTTATTTTCAGAGCCAGCACAAGAGGTAATGGGTTCATCAAGGCCTTTTCACGTGTGCTTGTGGCTATGCTTTCTCCTTTTCACTTATATTAAATTTACTTTTTATTTTTAAAGAATCTCGTACATGAGTACTGTACATTCCTCATTTCCAGCTCTGGTGCCCCGTCCAAGTCCTCTTAGGTCTCCCTCCCTCCTTCCCTCCCTCCCTCTCTCCTTCCCTCCCTCCCTCTCTCCTTCCCTCCCTCCCTCCTTTCCTCCCTTCTTCCCTCTTTCCCTCCCTTCTTCCTTCCTTCCCTCCTTCCTTCCCTCCCTCCCTCCTTTCCTCTTTCTTTCCCTCCTTCCTTCCCTTCTTCTTTCCTTGTTTCCTTCCTTCCCTCCTTCCTTCCTTCTCCCCTTCCCTCCTTCTCTCCTTCTCTCTTTCCCTCCTTCCCTCTTTCCCTTCTTCCCTCCTTCTCTTCTCCCCACCTTCCCTCCTTCCTTCCCTCCCTCCTGCCTTCCTTGTTTCCTTCCTTTCCTCCTTCCTTCCTTCTCTCCCTCTCAAACTCACGGCTCCTTCTTCTGTAATTATTATTATTACAAAGACACTCTGCTTCGTAATTCTTGTTCTTCCTGCACTTTCCTCCCTAGTTCCCCCTTTTGTTGGTCTCCATTATCTTCCATTTAGTCTGCTTTTTTGTTTTCATGTTACATATATTCCATTGCCTTTGTAGTCCCCCTATACCTCTTCTCTCTCTTCCTAGTCTCCCTCTACTTTCATGTCATACACACACACACCATACATACTCTCTCTCACACACATACCACACATACATGCATACACATACTACACACACCACACATACATGCATACACATAAATAAATACACGTACATATTCACACATACATATATACACTCATACACACATATACACACAAAACATACACATGATACACCACCCATATACATACACATACAAACATGCACACATACAAACATACACACATACTCTTACACACACATGTACACACAGTCATACATATGCATACATACTCACACACCACATACATCCATATACATACACTCTCATACAAACATACACACACACATACACACACAGGTACACATACACACACTCACTCATATACACTCACTCCCACACATGCCTTTCTGAGGCTGGCTTATTTCTCTTCACACTACGATCAGTCACCTGCTGATGGACGCCTTGATTGCTCCCCTAACTTGATGGTCACCAGAAGTGCGGCAATGCTCACAGGTGTGGCAGACCTTCCAACCCCCGTGCCCAGGAGTGCTGTGCCTGGGCTGTGTCCTAGTTCCAATTCCAGATTTCCACATAGCCTCCACGCCGATTCCACAAGCGAGTGGTCCTGCCCTCCCGCCTGTGCCTGCCTCATGTGTCTTTCTCCGACACTAGAAAAAGTTGTGCTCACTGACAGGTACTGAACAACCCTGCGCACCTGTTGTTTACACATCTTTCCTTATGTTATCACTCTTGTGATTTTTTTTTCACCTGTAGGCCTGCTGTTCCCTGGAAAAGGCTTTTTTTTTTCTGGGTGAGGTGGTAAGGGGGACACCCCAGGAAAGGTAGCATGGCCTCGGCCTCTGAGGGTGTAGAGCCTCGGAGCAGCTCTTCCCAGGGTCACTGCTGGTGCCTCTCTCATGAGCTCACTCCCTGGTGTTGGTGCCTCGTGGGCGTCTCCCAGGAGAGGTCTCTAGGCCCAGCTATGTCTTGAGGAACGGCGTCACCTGCCTCGTTTCTGCTCACCCTGTCAGCTGCCCCTTCCTCTCCCCTGCCCAATCTGCTGAACTCTGTCATCTGCCCTGTTATTTCCCTGCAGTGATTGCCTCTGCACTGATTGCACGCTGCCGCAGCAGGCCTTGATCACCTTGTTCTCAGCCTCTCCTTTCTCCGTGGGGAGGAGGAGTGAGTGCCGTCTTGCTAGGGTAGATGATCATTTCCTTGCTTTTGGTCTGTGTCCCCCCAGACTAAAGCTGGGCAAAGCTGCAGTTCTTCATAGGTCTGGTCTGCTGGCTTCTGCACCCCCCCCCCCAGAGGACCACATCTGGATAGAGGATCACTTCTAGACTTTCACATATTTTGAGAAACCACAGGTTAAGTATTAAAGTCTATAGTCTCCATCAACTCAGGTTTAGCCATCTCACAGCAGCCAGAGCATGGGTGTAAGTTCCTTTTCCTTATGGTGTGTACAGCCACACACACCACACAGATACACAATAACCTGGAAAAAAACCTTCTTGAACATGTGTCTTTTGAATGGACTATTCTGTGATCACTGCCTCTGGAGACCCCACGACACGGGCTGTGATTAATTAAGATCAAGCTATTGCTTAACCATGCCAGTGTTTAGTGAGCAATTACCCTATGCCCAGCTCTGGTGTGAGGACTCTGTCTAGTTGTCCAGCCCTTCACAGCAACCCCATGGGAAATAGCTATTTCCATCCCCATTCTCATCAAACAGGGGAGGCTCAGAATGCTGTCCAGGATGCCCAAAGGCAGAGGCTCATCACTAGAGAGCCAGAGTCCAGGCCTGGCAGTCTTGGCTCCTATTGCCCATGCCCTCATTAGCCAACTGCATGGCCCATCATGAGGAGAGCCTTTCTGTACAACGTATCTTTTCTTTCATTTACACTTTGTTGCTATATTTGGGAATGCATGTGTTTAGTGCTGTAAGGTGACACAGAGGCTCTGCTCTGTGGTTGGGATTTCCTCTTCTACTCATCTAGGAGTGTCCACAGAGGGTGTTCCCTGGGGTGAGTAGTCTGCAGGAGCTGGAGTGGGGCCGCCCAGCAGGGCAGTCTTCTAGTTTAAGATGGCAAACGGGGGGAGGAAATGTTTTCTGCACAGCCTTTTACCAGCAACCCGTCTGGATGACTGAAGAGCACGGGACACGCTGGGCCAGTGGAGGGCTAACAGAGAGGGACGATGCAGCGAGTTTCTTCCAGAGGCCTGTGTAGAGTCTCTGTCCATTAATCTGGCTCCCTGGAGGCAATCCCATGCCCCCATGTATACTTACCATGTGCTCGTTTTCAAAGGCTTCGGAAAACCACAGTGTTAATGGACTTATTTAGCTCTCTGGCTTGCCATGTGTGTTTGGCCGTGAGACCACCTTCTCTTTTTCTTACACAACTTGTTATGTACCCAGCAGAACTCTATTCACACATAGACAAAGCGTGGATGGCTGATTCCTGCTGAACACTTTCTGCTAGGACTATCCCTGTTTGAAGCCTTTCTGCTGAAAGCCTGGGGTTCTAGAGACAGGCCCCAGACTTTCTTTCCAGCCAGAAAGTTAAGTTCCTGGAGGGTAAGCTATATCTGACCTCCTTTGTGCCAGCCTGAGGGCATTTTCTCCATGCTGGCTGAATAACAGATACTCAATAATAACTTGTTAATTGATTGATTGAAGATGTTCGCTAGAGGCCAGAAAGTTAATTAGTTGAGGTGGGTATCCGGTTCTTTCAACCTGTAGCCAGAGGCTTGCCTCGCCAGTCACAAGCTCTGCACTTCAGGTTCTCCAGCCTCCTGCAGTTTTCCTGGGTGGACTTTTGTTAAGAATGCCGTTCTTGCCTTCACCACCTCTATGTTATTCTGGACCTTAGCTGTGCTAAAAGTAGGTGGTGGGACAGCGTGGTGGCAGGTGTGTGTTATGTGTGTGGGAGTAGGAGGTCCTTCTCCTGCGGTTTTATCTGACCATAGCTCCTTGCCCCAGGAAAGCATGCAACTTTGATCGTTCCTGCTTTGTTCTGTCTGTGGGTTTTACCTGGGGATCCATCCTGGGCATAGGAGTAAGAGAAGCAGGGCTGGAAGCATGGTGCCCCCAGAGCTGGCTTGTGGTTGAAGCTCATGTTTTGAACAGAGTAGGCACGTGCTACCAACCTTAGCACTTTAATTGCATTATCATGTATGTGTTTACCCCCCTCCCCCCCCCACACACAGAGTACTTGAAGCTCCGTAGGAAGGACAGTCCTTCACTGATAGGATTACAATGTGGGCCATTTGTCACAAGCGTGTCAGCCCCTGCTAACACTAATATAGGACACATTTTTTTTCTCTTGTATGTTGTAATAGAATCCCACTGTATTGACGTGTGCATTTGTAGCTGTTGGACACTGGACCCTGGGGCTTGCTAACACACAGGAGGGCACCAGTATCTCCGTCTGTTCACTAACCTTGGGGATCAAAAGGAAAACATCTTTGTCTTGGATGTTTCTGTCTTGGTCCTGCAGTGGGGCCAGTATTCATTCTCTGGGAGTCAGTTAGTGGCATTGCTTATGTAAAACTTGATTGAGTTTATGGAAAGAATGTGATTAGATCGGAGTCTTCATTATCCTGAGAGTGCCTTTTGTCTAGCAGTAGCCACAGGGATGAGATCCGACTGGCTGAGGCAATGTATTGTGTCATTTAATAATGCTGTCATGGGCACATTATTAAAAAGAAAACAAACCCAAGCCCCAAGTCACTGGAGGAGTTTTGAACAGTAAGACAAAACTGGATTTTATTAACTCTACTTATTTAGATAGTGTGTTTGTAGCCCAAACCTTGGAAAACTGATCTACATGAGATAGTTTGTGAATTTAATTAGCCAACTACCTACCTTCACGCTACTAGACACCGTTTCCCTGCTTGCCCGCTGAATCCTGCACTCCTCTGTACTTGAAGCCATTGCGACCTTTCAGATCCCTCCCACCTTCTAGCTTCTTGCGAACTTAGATTCTTACGTATAGGAACCTCTGCCTATCTCTGGTTCTGGCCTTTCTCTGATTAATTCTTCCTCATCCTTTGGTTTCAGATGGATTTCTTTCTTAGGGGGGAGTTCCCTACTTCTAATTTTATAATGTGTTTTTCTTTATGGAGCTCATCACTACTTTAATTAAATGGCTTAATTAAATAAACATGTCTTGTTCTTTTTTTTTTTTAAATCTCTCTCTTGTTAGATTACAGGCTTCATGTGAGCAGGAGCTCGTCTGTGTTTTCCCAGATCACTTTGCCCTCCATGTGATGGTTGGCGTGGGTTAGACATTCAAGGGAGGGTATTCAAAAGAAAAAAGGAATGAAAGACTATAAAGTTCCCCCCGAGAAGATGTTGCTCTTTCAGATTGGAAAGATGACCCTCTAGGAGTCCCACATCCTGGTGGTCATGTCCCCCAGTGTCAACACCGCCCCCTCTCCATCCCTACAGGGCCAGCTGAACCTACCAGCGCCTTTTGAACTAATTGCAGCGGAAATTTAGATGCAGTCAGACTCCTCAGAAGACATAGTGCCTTCCTTCCTTCTCTCTGCTTGCTCCCTTGTCTGTTTGCTATGAGGAAAGGTAGCTGCCATTTTTCGCTGCCCCGATGATGCCCTTGTGGGTAGTCGGGAATTGGAGAGGCCTTGGTTGCCACGCAGGAGGCAGCGGGGTCCTGGGCCCAGTTCTCTGAGTGGCTGAATCCCACCTGTGGCCGTGGGAGTGAACTCTGAAGCACATGGCAGCCTGTTGAGCTTCAGATCCCACCCTGGGGATGCCTTGCCTGCCTGCAGCAGGTGAGAACCCTTAAGGCGGAGGCTTAGAGTTGACATGCGCTTGGGTTCTCCATCAGCCAGAACTGGGATCATGTCTACTTGTTTGCTTACAGCCATTAAGTTTGGGGAATAACTTGTTACATAGCTACAGCTTATTAATACACAGATTTTTCTCTCCTCTATCTTCTTAGATATATTAGAGATGATCATGGAAACTTAATACATGCCAAATCTCACACTCAACACACTCTTGCCTCCTGCTGACTCTAGCTCTGCAGTTTGGGTTGTGTTACTATGTCCGCTTAGGGGAGGCATGTAGGCTGCCTGTCTAAGGGTGGTGTGAGCCTGCTGAGTATGACAGCATCACTCTGAAGCAAGCCTGTACCTGGGAGGGAATTATGCCCAGCTTCTCCCTTAAAGTCCCTGTGGACTGACCCTGAGGCTGACCGGAGTGCAGGGCAGGTGACATGTGTGAGGGCTTAGTGTGGGCATTTGGGCAAGGGCTCAGCTTGGACCCTGTCTGTTTAAAGAGCTGCAGTGAACGCTCTTATTAGAGTTTGTTTGGGCATGTATGACGCTCTTGAAGCTCAGAATCAGAATGCTTAGCATAGACCCCCAGGGAGAAACTCCTCGGTCAGTAGATCACTCTTGTGGTCAAGAATAAAATCCAGTCAGAAGCATAAAAGATGGTGGCTTTGGAATAAAATGGGCAGTATCTGCCATGATTGCAGCTTGTTTTCAGCTCCTAAAAGATAGATATTAAATTAGTCATCATTTGTTCATTTGACCATATGACTCTGATGTGTCTGAGGCAGATTGCACTATTGTGAATGTTTAAGCCAGCACCGAAGCCTGTTAAGCGAATGCTCTTCTTTTTTTTTTTTTCCTCTCATTTATCTGTAGATATAAAAATGCAACAGAACAGAATGTAAGATGTTCTGTGGGAAGGGGTGAGCACCGTGTAAGACAATTGAGGGGTTGGATTATGCATTTCCAAGATCTTGTGCTGGGAACTGATTTTGTATGCAGAGTGACTTTGACCCTCGGTTGTGGATAACATATTTCAGGAGAAAATTTGGAAGAATGAGGTTCTGTTCTGTTGCTTGTTTTTTTCTGTCTTCTGGTGAGCTTGCCTGGCTCTCGCCTGGAAATCGATTTCTGCCTTTTTCTTGGGCATTGTGGAGTTGCATCATAATGGCTCGCTGGGACAGAGTCATTTGGAGTGATGGACAAATAGCCAGGTGGGTACAGATTACAAATGAGTTTTGGCTACGTAATATATACTGAGTGTATACTGAGTGTGCAACTATGTGGGATGCTGCTTCAGGTGTGACCTTACATTCTGGAAATGTAACTGTGTCTCACAGTGAAAATCCTTTTTGGTTCCACAGAGCTTTTCCAGGTACCGTGGATCAAATTTGGGCTCCTAGGAAAAGATCAGTTTATGCTTTTTCAAAAGTATACGTCTGTACCGGAGCCTGTGCTGCTGAGAATGGCATTTGGATACAACTTGGGTTTTATTTTCCAAGGCTCTGTGTTGCCCATCCTGCTCAGCTCTCATGATATTCTTTCTCGGCTGTCATGATTTTACTTGGAGTTTTCTAACCCTAGTGGAAATCATAAATGAATTACATAAGTGTGTTAGATTTGTGTTCTCTTTGTCAAACTAAATTTGGAGAAATGTGGTGGTATGTGTTCATATCTTTTTTTTCCTTGTCTTATGGATATAACCAAAACCAGATGGCCTGGTGCTCTTACCTACCTTCTCTGCTTACTCTTGAGTCTCCTCCAATGCTGGTGCTGCTGGCATGCTCGCTCTCCATTGGCTTCAATACCACTGCTTCTAATGTTTTTAGACATGCCTCTCTGATGTCTCTAGCTATGTCCCCCTGACCCCAGGTCATTTAAAAAATTCCACCCTTTAAATATAAGTGATTTTCAAGAATACTGTCCTCATATCTCTTTTCACTTTGTTTTGTCTGGTTTTATCTTATGTGTATGAATGTTTTTCATGTGTATGTATATATGTATGTATGTTCACCATGTATGTGCCTGGTGCCCATGGAGGTCAGAAGAGGGCACTGAGTCCCTTAGAGCTAGTTAGGGTGGTTGTGAGCCACCACATGGGTGTTGGGAACTGAACCCATGTTCTCTACAAGAGCGCCTGAGCTCTTAATCATTGCGACTTTTCTCTAGCTTCCCTCTTCTCACTTTGTGAATCTTTTGGGGTGATTGGATTCACTGGAGAAAAATTTAAATTTTAATTACTTTATGAATCAACTAACCTTTTAAACACGCCGAGTCCGATTAAAGCCGCCCATGTGTGTATGGTGTGGGGATGTGTACTGGGCATAGAGGAGTTTTAGTGTTCTGTCTAGGCTGTGTTCTTGGGACATTTCTGTTGCCTAGGTTGCTCTCCCAGGTTCCAAAGAGAACTTGTTCAGTTCCCCTCCATCTGCACACTCCTTGTTGGCAGCTCACATCCACATGGGCAGCACTGTGCACTTCCTGCTCCCAAGTCAGAGCCTTTCCCTCCTGCTTTGCTGTCTCTGTCTGTGACCGTGGTTGACATCACTTCAGACACCCGGGGTGATAGGTGGCCGCTATCCCTGGATTGCCTGCTCCTCTCTAGCCGGGCCTGCCCGTGGTAACGGCTTCTTTTAAATCTGTTGTTTCCTCCCTAACTTCTTGTCTCTTAGGCCCTCCCCACACATTGCCACAGTGTCTTCAGCCCATCCTCCAAACAGAGTTTGCTTTCTGCTCCGCATTTCCAAAACCTGATCTTGTGACACCCCAGCTTCACAGGTGTCAGTGGGCCCCCACTCTGCCCACGATTGTCACAGTTCTTACTTGCAACTCTGAAGTCTCTATGTGATCCAGTGACTCCTTACTCCATTGCCTCTGTCCCTTGTCATTCTCCTAATCATCCCTTAGATAACAGCAACATCAATCCTTGTTATTCCCTATTACATTCTCGTTCCTGTCAGGGCACCTTGATCCCGCTTTTCAGTGATGCTTATCTGGAAGGGGGTTTCTCTCCAGTGGACCTTCGGAAAAGCCATATGACATTCGTGCCTGTCACTGCAGGGATAAAAAGGGGAAGGGTTGCTGCTGGTGTCCTGTGAGCAGAGCCAGGGCTGGCACTAACCTTGACGCAGTGTTCAGTGCACACATCGCTGTGACGCTGCCCGAGGTGCTGAGGGGCAGAGGTGCTGCCATTCTGCTTGCTGAGAACTTCCTGGGTACCAGGCTAAGCCCAGCCATGCTCATGGCCCGTTCTTGAGCTCTGCAACCTCAGGCAGTGGCAGAACTGTTTTACCTCTCAGTTTCCTCAGCTGAGAAGCGCAGGCAATAAGATCACCATGTCATGTGCTTGCTGGGTTGCATAGCTGAAAGAGTGTCTTGAGACGTGACTGAAGCACAGTGAAAGCTCAGCCATGTTGAGATGACCATCATTTTAATCATTACTGTTGGACCTAGTATTTAATCTTTGGCACATTTTATTCTCACTCAAGCTGATCGCCCCCTCTTAGGCCACATACAGACTTTAGGAAATGGGCTGGGCTGGGTATTGGAATTTAGTAACTGATGACAGGAGAGATGCTTTCATTTGCATGTGTTTTTATGTATAGCTTAAGCGTTTGCCGCTGATGCTGAGTCAACCAAAATTCTGTAGCATGTTCTGTGCTAATTGATGATTATTAATTTTCGAACTTTCCTCCACTGTGATATTTGGATGTCAATCCTTTCAACACAGTGAGTTTTGGCCATGAAGCTGGGGCTATGGAAGAGATTCTAGAACACACTATATGCTCTTTGGGGTTTTTGGAGTCTGTGGAGATTTGATGAGGCTGGCAAAGGTACATGACACTCTTTTCCTTACAGTAGGAGGTGAAGGAGGGGTTACGGAGCTGTGGGGGTGGTATTCAGTAATACAGAAGTGTGAATGCCTGGCTTAACTGTCAAAATGCTTGAAAATGCTTGACTACAGAGAAATTAAGTGGGGGGTGTCAGAGCTAAAGCATAATAAAGTCTCTGCCACAGGAGACACCAGTTTGACCTCAGGGAGCCCCGAGGCCTCAGCCATAGGAAGAGCTTTACGTCAGATACACATGTGTATGGATAGCTCTTGGTGTGTCCTTTCTCATTCTAGAAAGTCTCACTTATTCTTCAAGACTCAGTGGGTAACATGCCTGGAGTCACCCAGGCAGAACCTCAGTCCCAGCAGGATGGTGGCGAGTCTAACCCCCAATCAATACATCTCCCACCTTCCCAGCGCTGCAGGCTTGCAGACGTGGGGCTGACCGGAGGCTGACCCGAGGAGTCCCTTTCAGCTCAAGTAAAAACCCTGTCAACCCCCGGCCATGTGCACAGCTTGCCAGAATGCCTAGACGCTCTAGAAATGCCACACTCTAGCTGTTGTGCAAGGAATAGTCAACAGCAGGTTCCATTCAAGCTCAGTTCTTCAGCAAAGCCTTCCCTGGGAAGGCACACTTTGAGGTCCTTTCTGAGTTATGCCTGTCAAGGAAAATTGTGTATTCAGGGGACACTTGGAAGAACCCATCGGCACAAGCTTGGGTTTATGATGCTGTGAATCCTGGAGTTGTTGGAGCAAGGGCTGAGCACAGCGCCCTGCAGGTCTGTCCCACTTCTGCCCGTTCTGCCTGTGTTGAGCCTCCGTAGGGAAGCCGTGAGATCGTGTTTGCGCCTCATGTCTCCAGGCCAGGCCCCTAGTCTCTGCTAGATACAGGATCTCCACCTGTGAAATGTTGTTGTTGACTGACACCAGCCTCCAGGGAGCCTGAGATGCCTGTGAGTGTGGGATGTGCACGTGTGTGAGCGATCAAATGCTATCGAATGCAGGGAGTTGTTAGATCACAGAGGTTGGCGGGAAGCTGTTTTTGCATTATCAGAGGGGGCTTTCAGTTCCTGTGTCTCCTCATTAGTACCAGCAAGTGAGGCTTGGCTGCAGTTGGCAGTTTCTAGCAGAAAATTTCTAGCAGAAAATTTCCTTTCCAGGCAGGTCTGCTTTTCATACAGCCTCATTAGAGCTAAAGGAAGGGGCAGAAACAGAGGCCCAGAGTATGCCATGGCTTCCTGGGTCTTCCAGGAAACTCTTATTTCACTAGTAGTGGAAGGCTGGCAGCTTGCCTTTCTCTCCAGCCCTTAAATTCATAGTTAGATCCCCTTTTCTCCCCAATGTTGACAGCAATTCAAGGGGCTTTTCTCAAAAACTGCTTCATTAATGAGGATATTTCTAGAAGCTTCTTTTCTCGTGGACTGTCTATTCAGTACATTACTCACTGCTTTTCCCTGCTTGATGCGAATGTACCCAGTGCCCAGCTGTCAGTGTTTTGGAGGCAGATGCTTTCAAAGAAGCTAGAAATCCTATTGTTGCAGTCTCTGTAAAATCGGCTTGAGTGTCACGTGCTCTTAAGAAGATGTACCATGGTTCACGAATTTTCTAAGACATGGATCCATCCATTAATTATTCGGTTATTTAGCAAATATTTAATGAGTGTGTCTATGTACCAAGATTTTTGTAGACACTGAAGAAACACGCAACAACACAATCCCTTGCTTCTTGGCCTTATCAGCTAATGTGGACATAGACAACAGGCATTGTCTTAGAATTGGTGGCAGTGTAAGGATGGTGATGATGGCGAGGGTGGTTTGCCTCCTTGAGGAAGGCTTCAGTGAAGAACTGGGCTTGAGTGGAACTGGCTAAGCCATGATGTGAGGAGTGCAGCAGCAAGAGCAGAGGCTGGAAGTGGGACTGTGTTTGGCATGTCTAAGGAAGAAGTCTAGAGTATAAAAAGTGAAGAGAAAGATTGTAGATGAGGGAGGAGGGCTGCGTGGATCTCATAGAGCCATATAGTGTGGTGTAAAGGGTTAGGGCATCAAGTAGACAGCCAGGGTACATGGTTCTGGAGGTCCTTTGAACCCTGTGTTAGAGACAGTTGCTGATGTCCTCTCTGTGTCCCCAGCATCCAATCTGGAGGTTGACCTGATCTGTTGGATAACTGGACAAACAGACTTGTGTCTTTGGCTGGCTTAGAGGAAAGGGGCACAGAAATTGATTCTGTGGCCCTTCTGTAGTTCCTAAATGCATGGAAGAGGGGATCCTGGCAGAGGCCTCAGCTCCTAGGAGTTTTCACCCCTACCAGGGAGACTGAGGCCCACAGAGGCATAGTTCACGGAAGGTCTGCCCGCAGGTGCTGCTCAGCCTCCAGTTCTTCTCTAGCTCCTTTGCTCTCCACTGGTTTGTACATACATGTCTGTTTTTCATGTTACCCTCAAAGGTAACTGACTGCGTGCTTTCAAAGATCACCCGATACAATGGGCCGAACTCGTGCTGCTTAGCTTTCAAGGTCCTTTGTGGCTTAATCGTTCATCCTCTGTGGCTCCTCTCACAAAGGGCGTGTTTACTTGCAGTCTCTGAAAGCCTTGTGCTTTCTGCATTGGCAACTACTCGTACCTCTTTTCTCCTCTCCCATCGCTCCCTCCCTTCCCTCACTCCCACCTTCCCTCCTCAGTTCTAGGCCTGCCCATCTGTAAAACCTTTCTCAGCTGCTTTAGGTCTCCAGGCCCTTTGGTGCACCCATGAGACCCTCTAGCTTGCCTACTGTGTTTATCTTTTGAGACAAATATCTTAGGTACATACAAATCTATGAACAACCTGGGCCCCACCCCCAACACGGCCAGGCTGGGAAGAATTCAGAAGAGATAGTCCAGAAAGTTGGAGCATGGTTTTAGTGTCTAGGCTGTTCTTAGCACTTTAGATACTGCCACAGAGGAGCGCCTCATTTAAATAAATCCTGAAATAATTGTGTATGCACACAGGTGTGCTAGGCTTAAGCCCATGCCACACATGCTAAGTGCTGGGGCAAGACTCTGGAGTTGGAGGTACCCCTTGCGTCTCAGGAGGAATGTCAGTTCTTGAGGTGAGTTGGTCTGGCCATAGGGATGTCTTGCTGCTTCTGCCATTAGTCTGATAAATGCTCATGTCTCAACCTTCAAGGATCTCCCTTGCCCTGAGTTCAGTAATGAGCCTTGCTTTCCGTCTATAGAGACTGCACGTTTCATGCACCCACACATGGGTAACAGGAAGCCATTGCATGGGTCAATACATGGTCACCAACAAACTCACTTGGTAGCAAGTGCTTTATTACTAGGGTTGGTTCATAGCACTCTCAGTCCTGTGGGGTTGTGTGTGCAGCTTCCTCGAGCCGTGGCAGGATGCAGCCAGAACATGAGGCACACACTAGATTCTCCTTGGCACATTGGCCATTTTCCTGCCATTAATACCATTTACAATAACCATAACCAAGTTAGTGGTCCATTTTCATGGATTAGAATATGCCCAAACTTTCTGCCCCAGCTACTGCTGAAGTTCATTTTGATATATGTTTCTGCAACATTTTAAAATTAGCTGGGATCTGATCTGTGTGCCTCTGCCTGATGCTCATGTCTCCCTTATCCCCGCAGGCCATCTGTGATTCCTCAAAGGGACAATATGACACATACATGAATCTTAAATGTGTTCCTGTCTTTGCTGGGAAAAGCTGCAAATGCTAGAAATGAAAAGCATTTCCCCAGAAGGAGTTTGGGTATAAGAAAATGAGATAACTGAAGAAATCAAAATTTCCTAAAATGCGTAAAATGAGTTCTAACTGTGTATTAGAAAAACTTGACCAGGAGCCAAGATTCACACACATTCTCAAGAACAGTAGACAATTTCTTCAAGATGGAGGCACCCAGGACTGAAAAGATGTTGCCCCAAGCAATACTTAGAATTCTTCACTTAAAATTTGCTTTAATTTTTTTAAACACACACACACACGTTGTAGAACATTTAGAAAGTAGACTTAACTCTTTTTTCTTCAAGACTCTTCTGGCTTGGTCAAGAGAACCTGACCATAAAGCCACTTTTGGAAATGGTGGATGAGGTGCGTAGCTTCTTCAATTATTCACACTTTGAACCTTACAAGATAATGACACTTGTGTGTCTCCACGTAAGTTGCTTATCTACTTCTTTCTTCCATGGCTGTTTTCTCTGATGCACATTTTTCTGCCCTCAAAACGAGAGTTCAGACTAATTTTAGAGTGAGGAGCCCCAAATGCTGTGTGTTGTGTCAGCTAGGAAGGAAGAAGCTCTGTCTAGGAGACACCTCCACGTTTCTTGAAGTGCCTGCTTGCACTTCTTGGCAGCATGCTGGTTATACTCTTATCTTTCTTTTTAGTAACCGCCAAACAAGATTGAGTAATTTTCTTTGAATTTTCTCATTTTGTGCCTTTTTCTTTATCTCCCACATGTTGAAAATTGAAGGAGATTGATCTCTTTTAGGGGACAGATTCCTCTTCTTGTTCCTCTGAGATAATTTGGAAAGCCAGGATGTCCTTGTTGCAGATGCTAGTGCTGTCAGCAGGGACTTTTTTGATGGTTGCATTTCCAGTGACTTCTTTTGCACACGGTAGGTCCTCAAAAAACCTGGGTGGCTTCCTGAATTTAAGCAGTGTCACACGCTTACTGATTCACCTCCCAGAAGAAGTATGATTTCAGGGCCCCTTTCACTTGAGCCATTGCTCTTTGGGGGCTGAACGTAGAGGCCTGTTTAGAAGTGAAAGTCAATCTACAGTCTATGGTTTGAATCATTTCTTGGCTTTGTATGCCCAAAACTGAGAGTGTCAGTGAGTGTGGAAGGCTGGGATGTCCCAAGCTCTTCCGCTGTCTCCTGTGGAGAGTGCTCAAGCACGTCATTTCATTCTCAAGGTCGCCCTGCGTAAGTAGGCTTTATCTAAATTCTAATCCGCCCCCGCCTCACTTCTACCTCATATCGTTCCACTTCAACCCGTTCATGTCTATTTTTCTTTTGATCGTCACTTAAAACATTCATAAGGACCTCTTCAGGTTGCTTCTTATGTGTGAGCGTCTGCTTGGAAGCAGCGTGTGTGAATCCTCATCTTAGCAGATTTTTCTATCAGACAAGTCATTCTCAAACTTAAAGTTGCATTCTTGTGGCTATTTAGTGAAATTGAGAAGCCCAGAATTGCTAAATGGATGAGCATTTTGGCAGAATTATTGCAGAGTTTCTTCAAATATTATCAGTACACCCACGCGAAATTGAGTATTAGTAGTATGTGTTGACAATGAATTTCCTGTGTAGCTGTCAGGCTTTCTCATTTTTGAAGCACAAAATTACTGCATGTGTGTAGATAAAGGAGGTTTCTGAAAACTTCTCATTAGCTTGAGGTGATTGATTATTATTTTGGACCATCATGGTCTCTTTGCAGGCTTGTTTCCAGAGCGTATCCATGTACTGATTGTGGGCTCTTGACCCCACCATTCATTATTTTTTCTTCTTGTTTTGTAAATATTCCTAGTGGTGACAATTGTAGCTCAACCATAGTACTATTCAGTAAGTGTTTCTTGATAGAATAAATAAATCAAAAATCTTAATTGAGCTTGTGGGTCAAAAACACTGTAAGATTGTTTTATATGAAGATACCATCTGGGATCAGGAATTGTCTATATTTAGCATATAGTATAGTTGGAGAATTATAGGGAAGGCATAATGAGTACAATTACCAAATTAGCCAAAAATTAAATTATTATGTCTGTTAGAACTAAAAGCATGTGTAAACAGCTGTGTAAGTGGTGATGTACACATTATTAGCTAGGTTAGTCTTATGGCAATATAGTTTTGGTTGTGAGCCTAGCCTTTAACATCTGAGCCATCTCTCTAGCCTCGTATGGAATATAAAACCACATATTCTGTACCATTGGGATGAGAGCTGTGAGTATTAGGTATGGTAGAACCCTCTTTAAAAAAAAGAAAAAAAGAGAGAGAGAGAGAGAGAGAGAGAGAGAGAGAGAGAGAGAGAGAGAGAGACTGACTCTAGGACTCCAGGGAGCGCCCATGGCTAAGCACCATGGACAGCTCCACAAAGTCCTGAAGTCTTTGCTCCTCTTGACTCCACTACTGCTTACTAAACTGGACTAAAAAAACTATGTTAGTCTCTAACTCCTAAGCTGGGAGGAAAGCATCTGGCTGCAGGATGGAAGAGAGTTGTCATAAGAGTGTATCCTTAGACTCACTGTAGATCTGAGTAGACTGACAGTCTCAGCTTTCAGGGGCTGCAGAACAAGAGAGGAGAAGCTGCCAGTCAGCTCAAGGTGAAGTTGCTGCTGTTCTGGAACATCTCAAGGCTATGCCGTTGACTGCTTATGATCTACTTGGTGTTGTTTTTATTTAGCGTCTATTATGTAGCTTTTCTTATTATATACCATACCAGGCCAGCATGGGCCTTGTAACCTAGGAAACCTGCACAGTATCTTGCAAACAGCCACCTCAGTCTGATTCAGGTGGCTCAGGGTCTAGAGTCACCTCCCTGGAAACAACCCGCCGGGAAGGTGTGGCTCTTCTTGCTGAGTGACCCTCATTCTTCCAGCCACACACTTCTCACTTGGAGAGGATAATTCTTTCTTGTCCACACTGTCAGGCATTCTGTGTGAACAGATTCACATCCTTTGAGGAAAGATGCTATGGAGGATGAGGGTGATGCAGTGTTGTCATGTGACGACACAGGCATGTTCTCATATGTAAGACCTGATAGTACAAAGTTAGAGAATAGAACAGGTATGCATTCGAAGAATCATACTCTTTAAGGTCTCTAAGCAGGGCTGGTATGTTTTGCTGATGTATTTAATTTTGAAAGCAGAGACCATTTTCTTCTGTACATTTTTGTTTGGGCAGAAAAACAATGGAACAGATAGATTTATGCTTTACTTCAAGTGGGACAAATTATGTGTGACAGCTTTTTAAGAAGCTGATATCTAAAGGCAAAAGTCCATTGTATAGATATAATGTGACAGCATTCATGGCCTCACATTGTCAATCTGTCATTTATTGCCTAATTCAGGAATTGTGATATTGGTTGGTCAAGGGTCTTAGTTGTCCTTGACTGAAACAAAAGGAAGATAAAACACTATTTCCATCTTGAAAACCATGTAACTTTCATGTTTATTAAGCCTTCCATGGAGAAATCAATATCCATTTTTGAATCAGAGCATTAATTATGAGCCCCTCAGTCACTGCTGGGAGAATACATTTAAATTTTTTCTGGCAAGTATCTCTATGTGCTGCCATCCCTTCCTAATTTTAGCAGTGTTTTCCCAGCCTTTTTTCTTCAGTAGGCTTTGGATAGATTTTTCAGAAACATGGCATTTGCTTCAAGGTCTATTGGTGCTATGAATGAGATTTTAAATATTCCTACACATGAATTCTAAGAGAAGCCCAGTGATGCTCTGAATATATTTTCCATTCTTAGAGGTATTTGGGAGAATAATGGGAAGGAATCTGTAGTTGGCCCAGACCTAAGCCAAATGCTGCCAGCGCTGGGTCAGAATATTTGGGTATCTGCCTCCTTAGGCTTGGCTTCCTGTCTCTTGCTGATTTTGCATCCCTGATGAGGTTTGATTGTCACCTAAGCCATACTCAGTTTGCATGGGCTGAGCCGTACTTAAACAGACAGTAGTGGTTCTAATTTATCCTGTAAACATGCATTTTCACTATTTTTTTTTATCTGCTCTGGCCTTGAATACAGTGGATGGGCTGTGAAACCTTGGGTCCCTTTCACAATGTTTTCTAATTCCCAATAACTTGTCTTTTGTGTTTGTTCATGACATCCTTATGAGCTGTAATGGCTGTTATTTACTCTTATGGTAGACACTTGCACACACCCATGCACGAGCAGCTTAAATTAGCTTAGAAAAGTAAAACCCAGGGGACATGGAGACACTGCTAGGTCGAGTCTAATAGTCAGAATAGAATGTGAGGTCACGATTTTAACTTCAGTGCTTTTTATGAGCCCCTGCAGTGAAATAATGTAAAATAGCATTTTGACCCCCTCAATTTTTTAAAATTGCACTAGCAATGTAATGTGGATGCTTTCAGAACTATGATGACATCTATAAAAAATGTTCTCACTTGATATGGACATGGTGCTGATTGGCCTACAAAAGAAGCACAGGACCTTGGGAGATGAACTTTTTCTGTTTGTACTTACAGCTTTGCCATGGGTAGACTTTGTATCACTGAGAGACAGAGAAAATGGGGGACAATTGTTTTACTGGTTTGAGCAAGAAGGGCTGTAGCTTTCAGTACCTTGATATTTTGAAATCAAGTTCAAAATTTCTCAGCTATGGACTGTTTAGAGAAAGAAAGCTCATGTTTTTGTTTTTACTTTCTTGTAGATACTCAAGAGAATCACGGAGAGCACATGGGGAATTGACAGTTATTTTTAATGAGCGGTGTCGGTGAGGCAGGCTCGCACTCTGAGTTCCCTGCACTACTCCAGTGGAATCAGGGCAGGCTGATGTATTTCTGGTGCTGTTCCTGTTGCCAGTGGATCCATAATCTCTCTCTCTCTCTCTGGAAGGAGAAAATGGGTTCTGGTCCCGAGTTTTATTTAGAAGCTTGTCTATTTTGCTTAACAAAACCGCTACTTGTGATATATAAGAAAACAGCTACAGCTCTCTGACATTTGTCTTCGCTTTGAATGAAGATAAAGAGCATGTATCCTGGAAAAGACTTCTGCATTTGACTTCTAAAAGCCCACATTCCTTTTCCTCTAAAGCTCAGACTCGTGGACTCTCATCCTGGATTTTTAGGGCAACCGAGGACACTTTCAGGAAACAAGGGAGGCTTTTCTTTTGCAGTCGTGTTACCATTTCAGTAAGGCACAAACACTAAGAACAAAAGCGCCGTTCAGATTAGCGTGTATTGGCGGAGGATTTACAGCTGGGCTCTGGCGGAGCTGACAGTGCTGTGGGGAGGACGAGCATAGGATTAGTAGTTGCTCACATGCCCGAGGTCCTGGGAGCAGAGGGGAGGTCTGTGTTTGCATCTGAAAAGCAGGCAATAAAAACGTGACTACAGTTACAAGTGGAGCCGTGTCCTAGAAACTCGTCATTCATTTTTTTTTTTTTATTGAAAACTATTCCAGAAGTTATTGTATGGGGCATGTCATCCACACTCATTATACTTAAATCAACAGGATGACAATTGGACACATCCAAATTAAAGAAGGGATGGAGAGACGGCTCAGTGGCTTAAAACCATTTGCTCTTGCAGAGGACCTGGGTTCAATTATCAGCACCTGTGTGGTGGCTCACAATCTTCTGTAACTCCTGTTCCAAGGACCCTGATGCCCTCTTCTGGCCTCCATGACACCCATGTGGCATGCATCCATACATGTAGGTAAAACGCTCACAAACATATGATAAAGATAAATCAATGAAAAATACACCTTACAAAACATAGTCTGTATGGTGTCTGGTATAAAGCACAGATGTTATGAAATTGCTCTGATCTGTAGAACTAGAAAAATGTAGGCATACTTAGCTAAAAAGTCACAGTGCTCATTGAAGGAAAGTAACATGAGCTCCTGAGGCAGATCCGTGGAGTCTGCCAGCACTGTTTTATCCGAGTCAGAATTAATGTGCTGCAGCAGGATTAAGATTTCAAAAGGAGGCATAAAATGTCTATGTGGGACCAAACACAGTCTGAATGGGCTAAATCCCTTTTTTAATTTTTGCATAGATCAAGGGGAATATGTTTACTAAGATGATATTTGTTAAATATTCAAATGAAAAGTTGATTTATGTAGGTATTAAAAGGATTGCACGTTAGCTGTATTAGTATAGCTCCTCCATGCTATTTGGAAGCAGATTACAAGAGTCTGTTTATGCTTAATGAACTTCTTCTGTTTGTGTGCATTGTCAAGAAATATAACGGAAGAGCAAGGGAGATGACAGGTGTCCCACAAAACTGACCGCATAGTGGGAAAGCACTGTTAGCACTGAGTTCACCCTGGTGAGACTGAGATGTGATCTGGGCAACACTGATCTATTATAACCTACTTCTAAAACCCTACAGTGTGCAGGGATGCTTCAGGCAAGCAAAGATGGAGTGGTGGAGCACGGCTCTGACCTTGGGGAGGATGCAGCATAATAAAGATACTGTATAAATCAGAAGTGTGTGTGTGTGTGTGTGAGTGTGTATGTGTGTGACTGTGTAGGTTGGGGGATGCTCTTATGTCTTAGAACAAGGATCAGGGAGGAGAACAGGCACAGCTCTTGAGAGATCTCTGCAGTGAGCATCTCCTCCAGTGCTGGCCAGGGGCGGGAAGCTATGGAGTGCTACACAGGGCCTGGGGAGCTTTGAGAGGGAGAGGCCTCTGATCACTTTTGCCTTGGCAGAATTACTGTGGCATGGTTGAACAAGACTGATGGACAACAGAAGAGCCGTGGGAAGGGCAGACTGGTGCAGACAGAGTTAGAGAGGGAGTAAGAGCCTAAGCAACTATAATGGGGATAGATAGGAAGACATAGCTGCCAGACACAAAAAGGATTGATAGCATCTCAGAGCTTTCAGATACAAAGCATTAATGGGGGAGAGGATCTGTGCTTTTAAAACCAGGAAGAGAGCAGGGCCATTATCAGGAAAAGATGGGGAGAAGAAGATTGGAGAAAAAGTTAGATATTAAATGTGAAACAAAGGGCTGTCTGAATTATTGCTAGTATCCAGCATAAGATTAAAGACCTCCTGTTATTTTTTTATTTCTGCACTGTGATTTTCTCATCTGGAGTTAGATTTTTAAATAACTTTTCTTTAAAATAAATTTTTTTCTTCTTTCCATATATGTATTTACAATATTCTAAGAAATAACTCAAGTGAAGTTGAGGTATTATTTTCCTCTGTGGAATTGATATTTGGGGACTCATGGTGTGTCGTCTGAGGGTCAGATTCTGTCCTTGGGTCAATATGGGCATCCTGCCTGGGTCTGAAGCTTGTTCTGGGGGCTGCGGACTCCTCGTGTGGCTGATCAGATCCACTCTCCCTCTTGAGTCCACTGTCACTGCCATATGCTGTGAAACTGTGTACACCTATGTGCGTTATGTTGGCTTAGTGAAGGTCTCCTGTCCAGGTCTGAGACCTGTGGGAAGAACTTCGGAATTCTATGTGTGTCTTTGGCCCTTTCTCTGGGTCAGATCCTGTCCCCAACCTGGTTCTAGAGCTCAAATACCCAACAAAAGACACAGACTAGCACACTGGATTAGAAAACAGGATCCATCTTTTTCACCACCAAAACCAGAAATCATTCATATGGTAAAAGGATGGAAAAGGGTACTCCAAGAAAATGGATCCAAGAAAGAAGTAAAAGTGTAGTTATTCTAATATTTGACCAAATAGATTTATAACCAAAAATAAGAGTAAAGAAAGGAAGGCTACTTCACACCCACCAAAGGACAACTGTACTAAGATGGTGTTACAATTTTAACATATGTGTACCAAGCTCATGTACATCCAATTTAGTGAAAGGGATACTGTTAGGTTTGAAACCATGGATGAACTCTGACCCAGTGATAATCAGGTGACTTCAACCCCTCACTTTTACCATAGATAGGTCACAGAGGCAGATATAAACACAGAAACCTTGGATTTAAATGAGATCATAAAGTGTATTCCATTTATAGAACATTCCCTTGAAACATCACAGAATACACATTCTTCTCATGGGAATTTTCTCAAAATTGACCATCCCATAGTATATAAAATAACTTTCAACAGATATAAAGGGATTGAAATAACATCCCACAGTCTCTCAGTTCACAGGAAACCATGGAAAGCACACAGTCTGGTGGAGATCAAGCAGCACATTACTGAATGATGTATGGTTCACTGAAGAAATCAAGAAGGAAATATAAAAAACTCATAGAACAGAAATGAGTACAGAATGATCAAAATCTATCAAACAATAAAGGTAGACCTAAGGAGAAACACACGCACACACACACACAAAACAAAAAAATAGAAAACAAAAACCTGAGAGACCTCAAATAAATAAATGAATGATGCACTTTAAGCCCTGAGAAACAAGAAGAAGCTGACCCACAAAGAGTATATAGTAAGACATAATTAAAACCAGGGCAGAAATTAGTAAAAGGAAATGAAAAAAATTCAAATAATTAGTGAAATGAATTAGTTTTTTGAAATACAAACAAAATTGACAAACAATTAGCCCAATTAACCAGAAGGAAAGACCCAAATTTGTAACAATGGCTATGATAGGGAGACATTACAACAGATATTAATGAAATTCTGAAAAATCATAAGGACTTTCCTTAAAAATATATATTCCATTTAATTAGAAGACATAAAGGAAATGGCAAATTTCTAGATGCATATGACATACCAAAATTAAATCAAGATGAAGTAAGTAATTTATAAACAGTATAACCTGAAATGAAATTGAAACAGCAATAAAAACTTTCCCTACTTAAAAAGGCCAGGACTAGATGGTTCACTAAAGAATTCTACCAAACAACAACAAAAAAAAAAAAAAGAGAGAGAGAGAGAAAATTCTACCACAGGGCTGGAGAGATGGCTCAGTCGTTAAAGGCTAGGTTCACAACCAAAAATAAAAGAACTCTACCAAAACTTCAAAGAAGAACTAACAGCAGTAGTCCATAAACTAGAAAAGGAGGAAAGCTTCCAAATGCCTTTTAATAAGCAAATGTTATCCTGATACCCAAATGAAAAACAAAAACAAAAGGTACCACAAAAAGAAAAAAATATGGACCAATCTTTCTGATGAGCAGAGATGCAAAAATTCTTAATGAAATATTTGCAAACCTAACTCAATATTACAACAATAAGATTCATCCTGACCAAAGTGGCTTTATTCAATCAATGCTCAATACACATAAATCAATAAATGTAATTTATAATGTAGGTAGACTAAAAATCAGAAATCACATGAAAAATCTCAATAGGTGAAGAAAAGCCTTTGGCAAAAATCCAATATCCCTTTGATAAAAGTCATACAGAAGTTATGGGTAGTTGGAGCATACTTCAATATAATAAAGGCCATAAATGACAAACCTTAGGTTCCAGATGTCCCTCTATTTTCAAGGGATAGTCTTTCAAATGGGTCTACTCGCTCATATCCCAGGCTGTGACTAAGGTCTGGCCAACTTCTGTGATGTCCAATGCAAAGTACTTGGTTGCTTTTTTAACGTCTTTAATCTTTTATTTTATTTACTTTTTTAATTTATTTATTTTTATCTCAATCACAGGTTAGGTACTTTGAATCCCAGGCGTAGCCCCCTCCCTCATTCCCTCCCACCCTCCCACTCCCTCCCTCATCTCCCTCCTCCCCGCCCCCTCCAAGTCCACCAACAGAGGAGGACCTCCTTCCCTTCCATCCAACCCCAGCTTATCCTGTCTCCTCAGGGCTGGCTGCAATGTCCTCCCCTGGGATCTAGCCAGTCTGTCACTCCCCGGCTTGTATGGGGGAGGGTCAAAGAGTCAGCCATCAAGATCATGGCTGAAACAGTCCCTGTTTCCCTGAGTAGGGTCTTCAGTCCTACACCGAGCTATCATGGGCCTCATCTGTGCAGGGGTTCCAGGCCACATCCACACATGGTCCTTGATTGTAGAAACCGTCTCATACAAGACCCCTGTGCCCTGCTCAGTTTGGTCTTTGTGGAGCTCTTGTTCTCCCCAAGTTTCAACAACCTCCCCCAGATCTATCATTACTTCTCGCCCTCTGTCAGAGGCTTGATCACGAGTCTTAATATCTGCTCTGATACATCGCTACATTGACCCTTCCCCCCCCCCCCCAGAGGTCCTCTTTGGCATGCTCCTGTTCTGTTGCTTGTTTTCTCCTTTAATCTTTTAAATACCTACTCCATTCTTGGTCCCATTTTGAAGCTTGACCCTTCTAACTGAACAGCACATTTTCCAAACCTCTCTGCTTGGCTTTTCTTTCTTTCTTTTTTTCCCTTCAGTTCTGATGTAACATTGGCTTTGAGCAGCCAGCAATAACCATGGGGCAGCGCAATGCCATGACACAGCACAAATGCTGGGCTCTCATGAAACTTATGCAACAGATTAATTAGTCCACCATCTTTAAATCTGTTTCCCATAAAGTCTCAGAACATGGAGAAGATTCAGGTCAGTTCTTTGTCATAGTGTCACATGAACTGATCTGGTTCCCTGAACACTCCTCATCCTATCTGAAGCTTCGAGGGCACAGCATTGCCCTTGGCATCTGTCAGTATTCTGCTTTTCTCGACTTCTACCAGAACTACCCTCAGAATTGCAGGGGACTCTAATTCACACCTCCAAAGCTTTCCAAATGCCTCTCCTAGGCCAGTCACCTAACACCTTTGAACCATGTAGTCAGGCAAAGTTACAGTGGTAACTCCGCTTTTAGTACCAACCTTCTTAAAGTGATTGTTTGCCTGCATGTGTGAATGCGCGTCCCATTGTGTGCCTGATGCTCACAGAGACCAAAGAGGGTGTCAGATATGCTGGACCAGATATGTAGCTACAAGTGGTTGTGAGCCACCGTGTGGGTGCAGGAACTGAACCCTTGTCCTCTGCAAGAGCATCCTGTGCTCTTAACCACTGAGCCGTCTCTCTAACCCTGCTCAGTAGCCACTTTTTTTGGTGTGTGTTAGACTTTTTCATTACCATGACAAAACACCTGATATACAAGCAACTAAAGGGGAAAGATGTCTCCCCGACCTGGCTTCAAAGGCCTTTTCATCATGGTGGAGACATGGAGGAGGGATCAGGGACCAGCTGTAACTTGCACGCTTGTGATGATGTACTTCACCCGACATCTTACAGCTTTGACTACCTCTCAGGAGAGCTAGGTCAACACATGAGCCAAGAGGTGATGGCATTTTATACTCCAACCATAACAGGCCCCTGTGATCTCATAGCTTACACACTTAGCCCTGGCTAGTCAGGATGTCCTGGAATGTACATCCCACCACAGCTTTCCTGAGAACACTCCCTGTGCCTTAGAGTTCTCGGGTAACAAGCAGAACAACTTTGCATGCAATAGCACGGGCTGCTGCAGGCTCAGGAGCAAAGCCAGAAGGAGCAGCCCGTCCTCTGAACCGGAGCCTCTTCTGCCCCAGCTGATGGCCACAGGCTCATTATCTCCTGTGATCTGTTCCTGAGCACACATGGGGAGGGCAGAGGTCCTGAGACATGCCCCACCTGTTGGCATTAGAATGGGACCTACAAAGCCAAGGGGGAAGCCTTTGGAGGTGCTCTGCTCTGTCCTTATGCCCGGTCTCTGCTACAATTTCTCTCCAGGTTTTATTGAGGGAAAAGGATATAGTTTGCAGGGCAGAGAGTCCACTGTGTATGTGTGTGTGCATGTGTGTGTGTATGTGTGTGCTAGCATGCATATAGTGGGTAGAGATTAACTTGTAGGAGTCAGCGCTCTCCCTCCACCACGTAAGTCCCAGGGTCTGAAGCCACATCATCAGGCGTGGGGTAGTACCTTTACCAGCTAAACTGTCTTGTCAGTCCTCGTAGAGAATTTCAGAGCTAGCTTACTGAATCTTAGATGAACGTCTACCTCATTTTACAGTGTTTCCTCAGCCTAGAGAGTAGTTCTTCATGGCCAGCAGCCTGCAGAGTCTCCCTCAGGAACTGCTTCCTGTTGTTGACAATGAAAACACACACACACACACACACACAGGCACCTGCACACATATACACACACCCCCCACATACTTACACACATGCCTACACATGTGTGCACACACATACATGCATCAAACAAACATGCACCCACATATGCACACATGCACACACATACCTACAAACATGCACACACACACACACACACACACACACAAGTTTGAGATAGAGTTGATGTTAAAACTGAGAAACAGGCTGGCCTTGTGCTCAGGACCAGCAGGGAGAGGCCTGACATTGTGAACTTTCTGGGTATAGCTCTTGTATAGGCGGTGTGCTTCGACAACACGGTGGCCTTGGAGTGTCTGCTGTCTCGCCCAGCAGAAGGTGGGGACTCTCAGGTAAGTTGAAAGAAGTCATTCTCTGCTCAAGACTGTTGGCGGCTTCAGGCTGGGAAGAGCACCAGGGCATCTGGGGCTGTACACACCCTGGAGCAAACACACCCACCTTTCCTTCCTTAGCTGCTTGTTCCAGGGGCCTAGGAGCAGGGCCTTTGCACAGGGTACCTCTGGAAGGCCACAGCGGACAGGAGGGCAATGAAGATATCTGCCCACTTTCATGCTATCCAGTTTTGGGGGCTCATACTAGATTCCTTCTGTTCTGTTGGCCTTCTCCTGGAAGGATTTCTGGATAGAATATTGTCCAACCTGAGGGAAGAAACTTAGGAGCGACAGAAAGAACTGCAGTTGCCAAATAAAGGCAGGGTACATCTTGTGCCAGCATCTCAGACTTTCAAATCTATCATTTAGTTCTAAATGAAAGGTTGAAACTGATTTTTTTAAAAAAAAAGTGTCCTTAAATTCATTATTTGAAAAATTAAGTTCATGATACTCTCACTAGGAAAATTGTAAACCACTGTTAGTGTTTTATATACACCTTCTTGTATTTGGAGTCTAGGTAGTGGCTGTTCCTGATGAAAAGGGGATCTGTTGAGGCCTGCTCCCAAGAGCTCACTCAGGTAGGTGGGAGGGCAGGTGGCAACTATAGGCAATTAGTCCCCTGGGGTACTTCTCACGGTAGGATTTTTCCACTCAACCCTCCCTGCCCTGGGGGACTATAGAAGAAGCTGCTAGGTTCCTAACCAAGGGTTGTTTTTAAGGAGTGGGGGATGGGTCCAGCCTTGGAACAAGTATCTCTGAAGTACAAGGTCAGATGTGGTTCTCAGAGCAAGACCAGTAAGTCTGTGCTTGCTTCTGAATATAATGTCTGCTTGGCAATGGAGGGTGAAGGATGTGTTACAGGAAAGCGGATGCAGCCCAAAGACAAATGCACTGACCCAGATGGACACAGAGACAGACCAGCTCCTACCGCTTGGACTTGCTCTTGTTTCTGGCTGGCCTCATAGAGAAGGGCGACTCCTATGAAAATCACTATGTTTGTAACCACAGCCTGAGACGCTTTCACGTCTCACACTCCCATCTCCTAATGGAAACAAAAACGTGCCCAGTGACATACTACTTGGGCTTTAAAAAGGGCCCAGAATGCTGTCATATACTATGACATGGATGGACCTGAAGGATGTTATACACATGAAAGTTGCCTTTCTTTCATCTCCCTCATGGAGCTGGTATATATATTCCCAGTTTCCTCTTGCTGTGCACCTCACGTTCCCTCCTGTGGGAGCTCCTCAGACTCCAGCTTAGACTTGTTCCTGGGATCTCTTGCCTGTGGGGTCCTGCAGAGACCAAAGGGAGGCTGTCTTCACCCTGGCCCCTGCTGCGGGAAGCTTCTCTTCGTGTCTGGGCAACATGTAGAGTTTGTTTCTTCCTGGTCCAACTGCTCTCTTGGGAGCCTAATGTGGCGTCATTTTCTGCAGCTGCATTGATTAGTTGCATCATTAGGTCTGGTTTAATTGCGGTTCCTCTGCCATTAACAGATTTGCACATGGTACAGCAGGAAAAAAAAAAAAAGAAAGAAAGGCTGTGGGTACTTCCATCTCACCAAAAGATGGAGCGTAACCATTCTTAAGCATCATTTAAATTTTTACTGCTAGTAAATTCCTGGCGCTGCTTTTTGATGCGATATTTAAGTCCAGGGGGATATTGCTGGACCTGCACATACACAATTTAATGAGGAACATAGAATTTGCATGTTGGAAGGAATTTCTGAGAGCTTTTATTTCAATCCTCCCCCCCCCCCTTTTAACGAGGAAGGGGACTGGCGGTGGAAACAAAACTAGGTGTGCATCCCAGTTGGAGCTGTGAGTTCCTTTTGTTCTCTGAAACACCTCCTTGGAGTTTATTAAACTCAGTTCACTGCGGCGCACCCAAATGCCATTTATGCAATCTGCCACTGACTTGAAGAGGCTGTCCACCTGCCTGTCAGCTGCTGGTGGCTCCTCAGTGTGTCTGAAGCCCTGTGTGAAGATGCCCTATGATGCTGCCACAGAATCCAGCTGTTGGACTCTGTGCTTCCAAGGAACTGGCTGATTTAAACCACTTTGAAAATGGAAAAGGTATTTATGGCAGGACCAAAATACTTCTGAGTTCACCGTTCTGGAAAATACCTTTGTGTTCCACCTGCCTCTGACACCTGTGTTAGTCTACCTGCTCCTGTGAGATAGCCTCAGGGGCCTCTGAGGGGTCCTGAAGCCTCTGGCTCAGCCTTAGCACACAGCCAGCCTGTTTTCAATGTACTGAATTGAAGCAGACTATTCCTGGGGCTGAAGAAAGGATCTCCACCCCCACCAAATCTCCTGGTCAGGTCTCTGTAACTGGAGTCAGCTCACAAAACGCCACATGTCAAACTTGTCCTCAGCTCTTGCAGAGAATTCATGAAGATAATTCTTGCTGAGAGAAAGTGGAACCCCCTAGGAGGAAGGAGAGAGGGCGATATGCCCAGGGTCACCCCAGTGGCCCTGCTGCTTCGTCTCCACTGTTTACAGTTGCCTGAGCCAGGAACAGGCTCCTGACGCAGCTGAGCAAGTCAGCCTACGGTTTTCTCCTTTCCTTGGCACGGGTTGCTGCATCGGAGAAGGAGGCTCTAGTCCCGAAAGCCGTCCCTCCTGGAGTGGCCACAGCCACTGTGGAAGCGTCATATCCCCAGACTCATATCCCAAAGAGGTTGCAGTTGTAGACATGGATCCGAATGAAGCCTCTGTAGCCACAATCTTTCGGCTTGCCTGCTGAGCAGAGCAACGTGATGAGGCTGGACTCCAGCGCTGTTTTCAGACAGAACTTGGGAATCAATGCCAGTGGTTTAATTGCACCATGAATTGTGGCCAGAAAAATAACCTAACAACAAACTTATTTTCTGTTGGGCACAAGACACAGAGGATTAGCTACAATTAGTTCTGGCTTTGTTTCCTTTGGCCAAAAGGCTCTTTATCGTTTTCTTCCTCGTTCTCATTAGGGGTCAGCTCTAAGCTAGTCGTTTTTGGAGGAGTTTGTCAGGGCCCTCACTGTGTACGAGCTTGGGCACATAGTGCATCTACCATTTATTGAGCAGTTACTGTGTGCAAGGTAACACACTTGAGCACCGTGCATGCATTATCTTGGTACAGACTTGTGGGCCTTCGGAGTCTTTTTACCATTGTGACTTCCCTACTAATTGGGTGTGTTAACTGTTCAAAGATCCCATGTCAGCAAACAGCAAGAGTAGGCTCTTAAACCCAGCCCTCTCCAACCTTTTCAGCTGTTTCCTGTATCTTTCAGGACATCTTAGTCTCATTGGCCTAACTCTGGTGTTTTTTTTTTGTTGTTGTTGTTGTTTTTTTTGCCCTAAACTGTGTTGTCCTTGACTAGATAGGTCTAAATTCTGAGAGCTTGAATGGCCCTAGAGAGTTGAAAGAACTTATGTGGAGGCTCAGACTGCCCCAGGGGCAGCTAAGGTCTAGGCATTGGCAGGAGCCCCAGCTGCATCTAGTTAGGAGCTACAGGACAGGGATGAAGGAAAGCTTAAGAGCAAGGGAGCCTGCTTGGCAGCTGTGAGGCCTTGGGCTCTATTAGCATGCCACCCAGTAAGGGAGTGCTCCAGCTCAGAACTGTGTGCTCTGCTTCTTGAGATGTGAATTGAGGGTGCTGTGGAGATACAGAAAATGGTGACGCTGTCAAACACCCCACGGCCTTGAAGGGCAGCCCTGTAGCTCTTCATTCTTAGGCTGTGAGTGCTTCCTGGCTCTGCACCAGCCCAGCTGTGGCCCACTGCTCAGAGAGCAGAGGCAAGTGACCTCTCTGAAGGCCGTGTGGTCACACAGAGGTAGAGCAATCTCTTTGTTTGAGACTCGTGGCTTATGGATCTCCTTTGTCCTTAGAGCAGCTCTGGGTTCATTTGCTAATGAATTAAATAGGAGGTAGTGGATGGATGGCATCAATACAGCAGGAGACACAGCCGCCAGCCCCCAAGTGACAAGAACCTGAGGTCAGAGCTCTAAACTGATTACAAAGCTGGGCGGTTAGCCATGTTCTCACTCCTTCCCTGTGAACTGGACAGGCCCGCAAACACTCATTTGTTCTCTCACCTGTGGTGAGCAGTGGGCTGCCCCTGGCAGGAGGCAAAAGCTGCTGATTTGATTTATCTTACTAAGGAGTGGGATTTTTTTTCTTTTATTGAAAACTTGTCTTTTCATCTAATATATTCTGTTCATGTTTTCCCCTCGTTCCGCTTCTCCCAGTTTCTCCCCACCTTCCCTCCCACCTGGATCCCTTTTTGTTTCTCTTTTGAAAACAAGCAGGTATCTACGGAATAATAGTAAAATAAAACACAGTAAGGTAAAACAAAATAAACAAATTGGAATAGAGCAAAACAACCAAACAAGAAAAAGAGCCAAAGAAAAAGCATGCATATAGACAGAGACATACATATTTGAAAACACAGGATTTCCATAGGACCTATAATATGTATGCATAGAACCTGTAAGGTTAAAAAATGCCCTGAACTTTTTTAATGCATAACTTTAACATTGAGAGTCAATGACCCTCCAAAGATGTCATTGAGTTTGTTTTGTGTCTGCTGCTGAGCATGGGACCTATCTTCAAGAATGAGACTCCCTTGGAGAAAACTAATTTTTTTTGTTTGCAACTGGTTGTCAGTTAGACATAGCTCTGGGTTGGGGATAAGTCAAGAACCCCATCTGGTACAGACTCATGCAGGCCATGTGCATGCTGCCACTGTCTCTGAGTTCATATATGTGCCAGCCTGTGGTGTCTAAAAAACCTTGGTTCCTTGGTGCCCTCCATTACCTTTGGTTTTTATACTTTTTCTACCTTCTCTTCCACGGGGTTACCTGAGCCACGAAGGGAGGGATTTGATAGAGACACCCCATTTAGGGCTGAATGTTTCAAAGTCTCACTCTGCCTATTGTCTGTCTGTGGATCCCCATATTTGTTCCCATCGGCTGCAGGAGGAAGCTTCTTTGATGATGGCCGAGGAAGGCGCTGATCTAGGAGCATAGCAGAATGCCATTAGAGAGTCATTTTATTGCTATATCTTAAAAAGAAGAACAGTAGAATTAGGCTTACCCTGGGGTCTTATACTATCTAGTCTCAGGTTCTTGGTCACCCAGGCAGTGTTGTGGGATGGGTTCCATCTTATGGAGTGGGTCTTCACTCAAATCATTGATATTGTTTGATTACCTCTATAAGCTTTGTGCCTCTGTTGGACCAGTGTGGTTTTTAGCTGGGATGGTGTTAACTGTTCTCCTTTGTTAGCACTCAGAATACCATGGGGTGATGGCTCTAGGTAGACACTAGCCTGACCTCTTAGTAGGCAGTGAGTTGTGTAGGTGTTCTCTTCAGCATTAGGACAGTTTGCAGAAGGCCAGCAATAGCCTTGGCAATAGCTTGGTTGTCTGAGGTTTCCCATGGGACCCCTGTGGTCAAGAACGCACATTAGATGGAACCCCTTTTCAGTACTCAAAGCTTCATTTGGTGACGAGAGAGGCCCAATTGGACCTGTCTCCTTGCTATTTGGGGGCTTCATTTATGTCACCTTCATATGTGTATATGTTTTAGGAGGCTTCTACCATATTAGGTTTCCATAGGCCCTTCAAGTGACCATAATTTTAGCCACCTCTCCCCATGTTTCCTCCCTCACCACCTTGCCCTCCCTTTTGGGTCCTCCTCTTCTAGTCCCTCCCCCCTCCATCCATAATTACCTAGTCTACTTCCCCTTCCTAGAGAGCCCCATCCTTCCTGAAACCAGTCCCTTACTCTGTCTACCTCATCTCTCTGGTTATATGTAGTGTACATATTAATGACTTAAAAGCTAATATCCACATATAAGGAAATACTGACCATATTGGTCTTTCTTGGTCAGAGTATCTCACTCAGGATGATTTTTTTCTCTAGTTCCACCCATCTACCTGTGAGTCTCATGATTCATTATTATTTTCTAAATGGAAGAGTAGAATTCCACTGTGTATATGTACCACGATTTCTTTAGCCATTCGTCTGTGGATCAAAATCATTGGTTGTGATTTGATAACAGTCAGAGACCGAGCCTCAGTCTCTGGGAGCTGGAAAGAACCTCTGTTCATTCCCTTTATATTGCAAATGGTGAAAACAAACGGTGAAGAGGAGAAGTGTCCTTAGTGTAATGGACGTTTTGGTTTCTTTGAGGTTATGTAAATATGCTTTTGTTTTAATTTCAAGAATAGGATTTTAGTTGGGCTATAGTTTGTCCACGCATGTCAATTTTCTCATGTAGAGCATGGGTTTTGCCGGCTAGTAACGGCCTTCCATGTGTGGCATGGAGAGGGCCATCGATAGAACTCAAAGTACAAATATGAGAGCTGAGAAAGAAAAGGTGTGGCATATGGCAGTTTGGAGAGACCAAAGACCAGAGACCAGAGATGGTGTGGCGGTTTGAAGCAGACAGACAGAGGGAAATGCTTCAGGGTGCAGCGGTGTGGAGGAGCCTGCTTGCTGTGTCTGCGGTTGACAGAGATTGGTATAGAGCCCTAAAAGAACCCCTTGACCCTCAATAGCCAGGAGAAGGAAAGAGGTCTGGGCCCCCTATCTTCACTAACTTTTTCTGTCTCTTATTTAAGGTTGGTGGAAGGGAGGTAGAGGCGTAAACACTCCAAATAAAGGAGAATTTTAAAAAGAGAGCAATACAAGTTAGGTCCCAAGAAGAATGTGGTAGAAGCTTTACCACCCTCTCCCATGCCCCTGTGAGCATTCTGTGACGGACACCAGGGGGGACAGGAGCAGAGCAGCCTGGAGTGGCCTCATCAGTGGCCAAGGGATGGGTTCTTTTTAGACACACTCAGGTTTCCATGGTGGTGCATCCTTTCCATCCAGCCATAAACTGATGGCGGTGAGTGTCAGGCACTTTCAGATATGTGAGCAAGGATCAGCTGTAATGTGAGAAAACTTCGTTGCTCTTTAGGTTATTAAAAGCCCATTAGTGCCCTTCTGATAGTCATGAAACAAATGAGGTTTCCAGAAGCTGAATGGCCTCAGTAAGAAAAAAAACCTGAAGATTCTCTTGCTCACTCAGGAGGCTCACTCAGGGTCAGGAGGCAATCATTTTAAGAGACATTTATCTTCCTCTTCCCACATGAGGCAGGCTTATCATACAGCTGTAAAAATAAAAGCTTGAATCAAACTTAGGTATAAAATGTAACTCGCAGGGAGTCAGGTAGTGACACTTTTTCATTCCCATCAACAAACCCCCATAATGTGGTTTAGAGTGAGAACTTACTCCTGATGCTGTAAGATGACTGCACACAGCAAAGGTGCAGCTATGCTTGCCAGGAGATTCTTGGGGAAGCTGATATGTCGCTAAAGGAGATTGCCTCACTCCTTGGCATGCAATCAAAGTCAGCACCCAACAGAGATTGCTGCACCCCCATTTTATGGCAGCATGGGTCATCATGGTGAAGTTAGAGGGTGAGCCTGCATGGGGTGAACTGATGAGCAGAAAGAGGAAATGTGGAATATGTACATAATAGAGTATTATTCAGCAATAAAGAAGAACAAATCCACTTATTGGTGGGAAAATGGCTGGAACAGGATCATTATGTAACATGGAGAGATCAGCCTTGACAGACATTACTGTGTGTTGTTTCCTTCATATGGAGAGAGTGGGAAAGAAAGAAGAGGGGTCTCTAGGAGAGGGCAACCTGGGGGGGGATGGGATCAAAATTAGTTATAAGCACATGTGTGAGTGTCCTGGCTAAATTCTCCCTTCAGCACCCCGTCTCTCTGTGTGTAATTGATGTACATTAAGTTAAAAGAACATGAACAGAAAGTGTCAAGGCTTCCAACGGGATCAAAGAATTCCCTTTTGAGAGCCAGTCATGTGACCATCCCTGTCAGGTGACCACCTCTGTCATGTGACTGTCCCCGTCAGGGTGACCTTTCCTGTAGGTCTTTGTTTTGCTATTTAGTGGGGAATCATTCCATTTCATCTGTGCATATTCTTCCTCAGGAGACCCTTTTTGGGTGTGAAGAGCCCCCTCCACTTTCTCTCTTCCTCATCCATCTCTTACTCTGTGACTTTGCCACCTTCTCAACTTTTCATGAGGATTTCCTGGAAACTGCATGAAATTTTCTATTTCTGTGAACAAACTCGAACCTGTAAATTTCACTTTCTACTTCTGCTTTGAGGGGGGGGGTGTTCATTTCATATTTCTTGCATTATATCATCCTATTCTTATTCCATGGTTTTGGTATCTTTTGCTTTTTCTCTTCTAGCTTTTTTACTTTCCTTCATCTGCTGAGTCAGCCTATTTTCCTGTGGAGAGCTTTGCTTCAGTGTCTGGTAATATTCAGCCTGAATCCATAGTTAAGGGGACTCCAAAGTCATCCAAAGGTGTCAGTGTGCAGGTAGGGTTGTGGGCCCCTGGCCTCACTGAAGAGTGACCTGGATGGTTTCTGCATGAGTGTTCTTGCTAACGGTCCCCCTTCATCTGCCCACCTGTTCTCTGTAGTCCTGACTGTGATCGCCAAGGTGCCGTCCCTTATTCTGTTGTCAGATCTGCAAGCAAGTCCTGCCACTCTATCTTTAATAATTTTTTTTTCTGTGAAACATGTCTTGAATGCATCTATGACTGTTCCTTTTCATCTTGGCCGGGAGTGTTCCATTGTCACCGTATTGACGGGACCGGTGTGGGAGTTTCTAGCTGCAGCTCTCCTCTCTCCCCCTTTTATCTTCCTCCTTCTTCTGTCCCCACCCCTCTTCTCTTGATGAAAGCTTGCAGTGTGTTTACCCTTAAGATGAGGGATGCTGTGCCGTGTGTGACAGTGTGGCTGAACCTCAAGCATGTTTGCAGTCTCTCTCACACACAGATAATAACCGCTGGATGGTCTCATTTATATGATACACTTAGAATAGTAAAAATATCACAGAGACTGCCTGGTGGGATGGTGCATGCCTATAATCCCAGCCCTCGGGGAGGCAGGGACAGGTGGTTCTCTCGGAGTTTGAGGCCAGCCCGATCTACAAAGTGAGTCTAGGAGAGCCAAGGTAATACAGAGAAGCCCTGTCTCAAAAAAAAAATATATCACAGAGACAGCAGAATGGTGTATGTCGGGCTATGGAAGGGGTAAATGGGATTCTGTTGTTTAATAGCTACAGAGTATTGTGTATCCAGGATGAAAACATTTTGTAGATGGTTTATAAAATGATGTGAACAGACCTACCCTACTAAACTATAAATATACACACATATAATATATAAATAACACATATGTTTACCATAGGTTCAACTTCCAGTGGATGTGGCATTTCCTCTGTGCATGACAGAAACGATCTCAAATTGATTATGTTGTTTGTCTTGATTTTGTCCTGAGCCAGTCAACTGTCCATTTTAAAGGTGTGAATTGTGTTGTGTGTGGATGATGTGGCAAATACGAAAACCCTAATTTCAAATTCTCCCTTCAGCACCCCGTCTCTCCTGTGCATTTGGCAGGGACTCAGAGGCGATTTTCACAGGGAGAGATCTGGCTCAACCCCAAAGCCAGTGTGAGCCTGTTGAAAACTGAAGTTCCCTAGAAAGATTGAGCCTGCTTGTGCACACCCTCACCCACCCATCCAAAGCAGAGGATCTGGGAGGGTGTGGGTGTTCTCTGAGGTCAGAACCATCAGAGGGTGTGATGTGATTATTCCCATGTAATTTTTTCTGTTTTAATGCCATGTTAGTGCTGGGCATGAGAGAGTAGCCATGGATACTGTACCGCCTAGTAAACTCTGTTCTGCACGGATGCAGGGCTTTGAGGTCATTACATCATCCATTTGATTACTCACTCAGGAAATGGGAAACCCTTTCTCCCTGGCCCTGGAGAGTGAAGCTGCCTTTGATGTTGTAGCGTAGAAATGTGGATCTGCCACCCTAGACCTCCTGTGCATGGGGTAGTTTGCTTAGGAGTGAAATATATATGAAACAGACAGAAATAGTATAGTGTGAAATGTGCTGAATCCATATGAGGCAAATCACAGAAATTTACTGACTGACATAAAAGAAGAGGTGAATACACAGAGATGTGTGATGCCGGGTTCTCGGAGTGTGATGGAGATGCCAGTTCTCTCTAAAGAAATGTCTCATTTTGCCCCATCCTAATCAACATCCAAGCCAGGGCTTCTCTCTTTCTCCCCTTTTTGGAATGTGTCAAGTTGTTCTCAAATACTTGAAGAATAAACTGGCTGAAATTGCCAAGAAAAATTTGAAAATTATGTATAATGAGAAGAGATTTACATTTCCAGATATAAATGCCCTCAGATGATGCTAATTGGGACCATGTGGTCTTCATTTTAGGAGTATACCCATGCACAGAACAGATCGGCCCATAACAGCCCAGCATAAGCTAGGGGAAAGGGTAAATTACTAAATGTATTCTAAATTACCTACTTGGAAAAATATGGTTGAAGCCTTTTCTTATAAAATATACCAGAAAAAGATTTTAGATGGGTAAGTTTAAATTCAAAAGTTATTTTTGGTGCATGTAAAAATCTGCAGCCATATAAATCTGAGCCATCTCTCCAGTCCCTGGAAGTTTAATAATACTGTTAGAAAGAAAAACAATAAACAAAAGGGTACTTCTTGGTTTGGCTATTCACTACACGCTTGGTAGAAATGTAAGTTGGCCTAACTTTGGGTTCAGGCATCCTGGCAGATGTCAGGGAGCTCCAGGAGCACCTGTCTGAGGAGCTGAGCCCGTGGTTCCCACAGCGGCAGTGGTGGGTTGGCCCTACGACAGGAGTCAGCTTATGGGAGAAAGCACAAAAACTAGGAGCATACTATAAATATAGAAGTAGAGGGCTATTTAAAGAAATTCTTTTAAATGGGATTAATTTAATGTTCTTTGTAATGAGATGAGAGAGAATTGTAAACACAATTCTGTCTACACTGTGATGAAATGATTTATTTTTAGAAGTCCGTTGGAAGGGTAGGAGCCATAACATATTTGTGTGTGTGTGTGTTTCTATATGGTTGTTGAGGCTATAAGTAATCTTTACTTTCTTTGTACTTTTATGACTTTCTGTATTTTCTTCAGCTTTGAGCATTCTCTTCCCTTCCATAACCAGAATCTTGATTTCCAGATGTCCTTAAATATTTAATAAAAAAAAATCCACTGCAATTTCAGGAATTACACAGCTTCCCCAGCTATTAATGTTTAACAGCCAATATTATAGAAACACTTATTAATTCTATGCGTGTGTATTTTGCCTGCTTGTATGTCTGTGCACCACATGTGTTCAGTGCCAGTGAAACGCAGTCGTGAGCCCTGGACACCTGGGACTGAGTTACAGAAGCTGTGCGCTAACACGTGGGGTTGGGGAACCAGAACCTGGGTTGTCTAGAGGGAGAGCCAGTGTTCTTGTCTGCTGAGCCTCCCCCAGCCCCAAGAGTTCAGTTTTTAAGTGAGACAGGGCACCCTCTTCTCACCACTTAGGGACTCGTCCCCTCTCTCTAGTCTGACGGGTCTGGATGGCAAACAGTGGGAAAGTGTGCTTCTGTCTTGGGGTTGATTGGATGCTATTAGAGTGGAGGATGCGCTTTTGGAGTTGAAGTAAACTCCACCGAGAGAAGCTGAGGATCAAGACTGGGATGTCTCTGTTCTTTCCAAGTGGCAGCTGAGGGGGAAGCTAAATCCTCACCCTTGCCTGTTCTGAGGCCGTTCACGAACTGCTTTCAGCCTCCCCAGCATGGCTTCAGCTGGCTACTTTTGCTGGGCCTGTGTAATTAGATTTCAACGCGGCATCTGTAGGCCCAGTAAATTTAAATAATTAAGCGTCATGATTTCTTGTATGTTATAAATGTCACTAAAATTGTTGTTGCAGAACTGATCATTTCTTTGGTAATTGCAATTTCTGTCATGAATTGTTTCCTCTCTCAGAGCAATTAGAACTTTGAAATAATTTCTTAAAGTTGGTCTCAGTTGAATACATTTTGGGGAGGGGTAGGATTTGGTCTCCTTGTGCATATTTTTCTCTCAATTATATGTACTGTTTCCTTGTCTTCCATGTTGAGGACAGAAGCATGTGCTCTGAAGGCTCAGGTTGAGGCAATGTTTCGAACATGGGCCCAGTGCTCCATCCCATCACACACATGCGTGGTGAAGGTTTTCTGGGCAGTTAGATGTGCCTGCGTGCCCACCAGTAGCCTAAGGCCTTCTGAGCTGTGTGTGTGTTGGCTGAGGTCAGCTGCATTCTTAGAAGAGTGCGGGTGACCTGTGGCTTTCATGCTCCAGAACTTTGCCTCATCCTGGAGGGGGTGACGCTTTCTGAGACCCTTGGATATGCTTAGAAGAGTCTTAGTTGCTGCTGATGGCAACACGTGTGACCCACCTCCCTCTGTGGTTAGGATGTGGCTCCTGTGTCCAGTGTGTGATGCTGTCCTGCTCAGCCTAGCGCATGATTCTCCCCAGTCAAGGGAGCTTCTGCCACCTCTGCTGTGGTTTTGAATGAAAGTGTCTCCTCACCAGGTCCAAGTGCTTGGCCTCCAGCTGGTGGCTACTGTTCGGGGCGGTTGTGGAATCTGTAGGGAAGGGGCAGCCTTGCTGGGGGAACTGTGTCACTGGGCTGGGCTCTGCAAGCTCATAGCTTTGTCCCACTTCCGGTTTATTCCCTCAGCTTCGTGTCCGTGCTTGGGGAGGTGATCTCTCAGCTTTCTGCTCCAGCCTCAGTTCCATTCTTCTCTGTTTTTTTTTTTTTTTTTTTTTTTTGTCAAGCTCCGAAGCTGCAAGCCATGGCTCTGCACATGCCTCTGGCTCACTACCCAGCCAGTGTGACACCTGCTTTGTCACTGACACCTTGCAGATGTCGGTGGCCTTCCTTAAGGCAGGATACCCTTGCATTGGCTGGGGTTTCTGGGAGAGGCACCCGAGTGTCCCAGTTCTGCCCTTGAATGAAGCTCCTTTTACAGATGAGTTTCAGGAGCCAACCGGAGTTTGGTGAACACGGTGGCATATCACCCATGGTGTTGTCCAACAACTGATAAATTAATTGATATGTTACTATCAATATTAGGGTCAGAACTGGAAGTTGTAATTCTGTCTGTCTGTCTGTCTGTCTGTCTGTCTGTCTGTCTGTCTCTCTCTCTCTCTCTCTCTCTATATATATATGTATATATATATACATACATTCTATATGCATAGAAGCACATAATAAAACAACCATCTTAGCTTTGTTTTTTTCCTTCCTTCCTTCCTTCCTTCCTTTCTTCCTTCTTCCTTCCCTTCCTCCCTTCCTCTCTTCCTCTCTTCCTCTCTTCCTCCCTTCCTCCCTTTTTGGTTTTTGAGACAGGGTTTCTCTGTGTAGCCCTGGCTGTCCTAGAGCTTGCTCTGTAGACCTGGCTGGCCTCAAACTCACAGAGATCCGCCTGCCTCTGCCTCCCGAGTGCTGTGAATAAAGGTGTGCACCACCACACCCGGCTTCATTTCAACATCTTTTATGTGAACTTAGTAGCTGCAAGTACATTCGCATTGTGCAGCTCTTCAGACCAACCAGCTCTGGAACTGTTTCTATCTTTCCAAATAGAAACTGTTGCTTTTCCTTGTAATCTTGGGGAACTTCCATTCCACTTTCTTTCTCTATAGATTTTAATATTTGAGGACTTTTCCAAATAGGATTATATAGCTGTTTTCTTCCTGTGACTGGTTTATTCCATTTGGCGAAATGTCTTCAAGGTTTGTTTTGGGTTGTAGCCCTAGTCCGAATTTCTTTACTTTATTTCCTTTACTTTTAAAAGCTGAATAATATGTTTATGTATCAAGTTTAGTTCATTCAGTCATTGACATTGGGGTGTTCCCCACCCTTTACCATCATTATTAATACTGCTGAATTATGTGCTAATTTACATGTAATTTGACAGTTCCAGTATTGTTCAATGATCTGAGTCCGAAGTCCTCTGAGAGTCTGGCAAACCTAGCTAAAAGGATGTAAAACATTATGTACACACACACACACACACAAATGCACACACTCTCACACACATACATGCATGCATACACACATGCATGCATACCCACACTACACACACACACATGCCTGCATGTGGGCATACACACAGCAATGTGCACATACACACACATGCACACACACAGTGTGCTTGCATTCACGTTGCTCTCTATAATTCCGACACTGTTTTACATTTCTAGTAGCACATAAGATCTCCGATTCCTCCAGATCTTTGCAGTTTCTTACTTTCTCTTCCTTCTTCAATGGCCATCCCGGTAGGTGTGGCCTGGCGTCGTGTGGCTTGGGCACTGCGTCCCTGATTGTGCATGGTGCTGACCCTCCCCCCCCACCGTGGGGTTCCTGGCCACAGTTCATGCATGGAGTTGTTACACATGTGCCACAGATACTCTTTCCCCACTCTCGTCACCTCCTCTCAGCCACGGTCTGTAACACGGGCTCTAACTGTGCTCTCATGGTGTGGGAGACGTAAATGGAACTCCCAGGAGTCAGCACCTAGTCAACGACCAAGGGCACTGACCTGAATGTGTCTGGTTCAAAGGTCACACACATAGCCATTTCCTACGATATGCGTTAAGCACTGCTTGGTTTCATATGTGCTTTAAACAGGCAGGTGTGGCTTTTTTTTTTAATTTTTTTTAACTTAATAAGTTCCTGAAAGCAGTTAATCTGCTGTTAGTGGTTCATTGGCTCAATGACATTAGGGTTAGCAACCTCAAGTCTAAGAAAATTTTGTTATGTCTTTGCTATGGCTTCTGTCTGCAGGATGGCTGTTCTAGCCCCAGACATCATATGTCTGGCAAAAACAGGGAGGAAGAAGGGTCAAGCTGTGTGGGTTTTCTTTTCTTAAAATCAAAGTAAAGTTTCTCCTAGAAGTCTCAGAGAGATCCCTATAGATGTCCCAGTGACTGGAAGTGGATATTATATTATGACTGAGTTTGGTGTCTGACTTCTCTAGCTATGGAGCAAGAGGATTAAAGGGAGAAGGGGCTTGTAAAGGCTTTGGGGTGTCCATACAGGTGTCTGCCATGGTGTGTATTTCTACAAGAACCCAAGATGCATACTTCTAATTTAAATTATAAACAAAAGTGGGGCAAGGCAAGGACTCCTCTCTAATTCTAACCAGGTACCATTTTTATGTAACATCCTTCTTAGAGGCCTGGGAAGGTGTAGACAGCAAAAAGGAAGATGACCTAAAAGTCTGGTTAGAGTACCTTGTACTTGGCAGATTGTAAAGGGCTGTACAGATGTAGTTTGCCTCACTGGAAGTCTCCTGGGGCGATGCTGTCTGATCATTGCTGAAACCATACAATCCAGCATTTGAAAGGTCACGGACAAGACAGTGATTATAGAACAGGCTGAAGCATCATTTAATATTACAATGGGGGAATATCTAGAATATCTGGCTTTGGGTTAGGCAGGAAGAAGTTGTTTGTGAACTGACAGGATATGAGCTGAAATGATCAATTAACTTCTTGCCCACACATGAATGGAGCCTTTGCTATATTCAATAATAATTCTAAAGGTACACTTAAATCAAATTTTAATCTCAGTAAATATGCTGCTGGCAGAAATCAGTTAGCCAGCAATGCTGTCTGCTTAGGATGGATCGCCTGCCACTTGGCCCTGTGTGCTGGGATGTTGAACACAGCTCTGTGCGGTAAGATCAGTATCATGTGTTTATCATGCTTATCAAACACTGTTTGCCCGCAGCCTGGGGGAATGGAGAGTTCCTACTATGAAATGCTTTCCAGCCTTTCTAACGGACTCGGCTGTTCTAGTGTGCTTGCAAGCAGACACGCAGGCGTTAAACGGAGATGAAGGGAACAGAGAGCAGAGATTGGAGGTGAGAGATGAACGGCTCAGGGGAGTCTTGGCCCTGCTGTGTTCCTGGGAGCAAAACAGACGGGCCTGAGGGGACCGAGCTGGAGAAAAGCAGAGCCTGGCGAAAGGTCCAGGCCATGCCATGACAGCACGGTGAAAACCACAGAGCGGTGGCGCTACACACGGGAAGGGTGCAGATTCAGTTAGGAAGGCACTGTAGGAGACATCAGGGAAGGCTGTCAGGGGAAGGGTGTGTCTGGATCCATGTGTGGCCTGGTGTGGGTGATGGAGCTGGGGGCAGCCATGGAGATGAGGTTAGAGGAGGGCATGGCAGAGGTTCTGGAGTGGGCCTTGGTAGGATATGCTGTTTCCCTTGATGGGGGGAATTAGCTACAGGACCAGTAGCAGTAACTTACATCATTTTGAGCTCTGTTGTAGGGGCCAGGTGTGGCCAGTGAGGAATTAACAAGGGAGTCAGAGCTGGGCATCAGGGCACCAACATACAGACTTAGCATCCGTGTTAATTCCTGTGCATTGCAGTGGCAACTGACTGGGAGCAGTTGTTTTTGTGCTTGGCTTTAGAGGGTTCAGCCTACAGTCACTTGGCTCTGTGTCTTAGGCTCATGGTGAGGCATGTGCAGAGGGGGAGGCTAGTCCCCTGCTGGTGGACAGAGGGCAGAGAGTAAGGGAGGGCTGAGGCCAGTTGTAACCCTAGCCTCCTACTTCCTCCAGCCATGTGCTGCCTACTGAGGTTTCCCCTCCCCCCCACCCAATATATGGTACTAGCCAGAACAAACGTTTTCCTTACAGACCTGTGGGATGCATTTTTGTAGTCAAGATGTAATGCTTGGCCCCTGGTCTCCAGAGGCTCACGGCCTCCTCATAATGTAAGATTTGCTGAGTCCAGTTTCAGGAGCACTCACGGGCCTAACGGTTCCAATCTTGACCGATAATCCAAGTGCACAGTCCCTTGAGAGTCAAATAAAACTTTCAGCTGTGAGTCTCTGTAAAATCCCACACCCAGACAAACTCGTGTGCGCCCATGTATACACACACGCACTCATGTTCATGCATGCATATGAACAAATAGGCAGACATGCTCTTCTAACGTACAATGGTCCAGGGCTAACATTAAGAGCAAATACCAGGAGACTACTAAGGAAACTTTGGGTAGAAGCAGGATGGAAACACTGGAGGTTAAGTGTGAAGCCCTGAAGGTCTAGTCTTTGACTCTGGGGCATGTAATTGTCTTGATGTAAGTTCCAGTGGGTCCGGGCATCACTGATCTTATGGCTCTGCTCTCTCTGCAGCCCACACTGTTTCTCTCTCTCTCAGACTAGCTCCACTCATTGCCTGCAGCTTTTCTTGCTAGATATCCCTAACGGCCTCGGGTCTCTGTGGCGTCCGAGGATTCACTTTCAGAGATTCATACCTTGCTTTCTCAGAGGCTGCCTGTAGAGAGCCTTGCCCTAGCACACATTGCTGTGCCTGGTCTCCTGGTCTCCCCTTTAAAATCTAGATGGATATTGCCATGACACTGTAACTCTGGCGTTCTGCATGTCAGCAAAACCAGCATCATGTGGGTGGCTCCCAGCTCTGCCAAGAGCTTGAACAATTGATGGCTTTAGCAGCCTCAGAATGCTCACATCCCTAGGATCTGTGTTGATATATGTCACATCCCGGAGTCCTCTTCTCAAAGCTAGAACTTCTGGATGAATTAAAACCTTTACTCTTTGATTCTGAGATAGGCATGGGCCTGGCGAATTCTGAGCTTCTCTCAGACTTCTATTTGGTGGTGATAAAATTGAAACAACCATCTACTCTTTGTCCACAGCTTTAGAAGGGCTTCATTTCTGGCCAAACTGTTCATGTTCAGACATCAGGGTTTTTCTCCTAGTCCTCACTACAGTCCTACAAAAAGCAGCCAGCAATGCTGATGGCATATTTCCCATATTATGTTGTCTTGACATTTCCTCCACCAAATTAATCAGCATATTACTGCAACATTCAGCCCCATTCAAAGTCTCAGGGCATCGACAGAATGAAGGGAAATGCTTTCACATTATTTAACATGAATGGCCCTTATCTACCCCCTCTCAAAGTTCTCCACTCTATCTGAAATCTGTGCACTGTGGCTATTCTGATGCCTATCAGCATTATAGTCTTCTTAGAGCTAGCTAGGATCATCTGAAGCTTAGTTTGAAGGATCTCAGGGTTTTCCTTCATTTTCCATACTTTTCAAATTCCTCCCACAAACCCCTTTCAAAGGCTTAATGGCCACAGAAGTGACTCTGCTTTCCTTCCTTCCTTCCTTCCTTCCTTCCTTCCTTCCTTCCTTCCTTCCTTCCTTCCTTCCTTCCTTCTTTCTTTCTTTCTTTCTTTCTTTCTTTCTTTCTTTCTTTCTTTCTTTCTTTCTTTCTTTCTTTCTTCTTTTGTTCCCAATTTTCTTTGTTAGTCACTTTTGTATTTCTGTAACAAATACAGGAGAAAAACAATCAGAAGAGAAGAATTGATTCTGCTCACTTGAGATTTCAGAGGGTTCAGCTCTAGGTCCCTGGGCTCCAGGCTTCAAGGTACACAGTCCAGCAGGACATCCTGGTGGTACAACTGTGTAGATGAGGTGGCTGTTTATGTCATGGAGGATGGGAATGATGGAAAGCTAGATATAACCTTCCAGGGCACAGCCCCAGGGACTGACTCCCTCTAGCTAAGTCTCCACCAGCCTTTACACAGCCACCCAAACCTCTTAACATACTACACATTTCATACCATATTCAAACCATATTTTATACCACATCCAAACCAAAGCACTATAACTGGACAGAGAAAGTCCTTTGTAAAGCCCACTTGAGGAGAACATGGAATTTCTGTCCTATGAGTAGGCAGAACCTGCAGATTTTTTCCAGGAGAGATGGACATGGGTAGAGGGATGGAGGTGCCCTCTGTTGATGCAGTCTGTGGAGGTGGTTTACGTTCTTTGGGATCCTGAAATCTCTCATAGAAAATAACCTATCTGTAAGCTGAGCCCAGAAGTGTGCTGCATTGACACTGTGGCTTAATTGTGAAATGTCCTCAGTAGGTTCATTTGTCTGAGCACTTAGTCCTTATCTGGTGGTGGTGTTTGAGAACCCTTAGGAGGTGGAACCTCGCTGGAAGGAGGCCGCGGGAGGCCTTGAAGTCTCACAGGCAGACCCCACTTCCTGCTAGCGCGCTGCTTCCTGACTGCAGATACAACTTCCCCCTCTCCTGACGCCAGGGCTTTCCCTCCATGATAGGCTGTGTCACCTGGAGCTGTGAGTCACAGCGTGCTCCTCCCCAAGTCACTTCTATTTCACGAGAGAACTAACTGATGTGTTAGCAGATCTCCCCGGTGTGGCTTGTGGTAGGTTATGTCTTGGCTTGTCTCTTGTTCAGAAATGGACAGTAATGGAGAGTTTCTAGGCCCTGCTGTGCAGGTAGGAATAGGTAAGGTGGGCCTGCTTCTGAGACGGCAGGGGTTGAAACCATGGGGCCTGGATATATTGTCTCATCTGTGGACTGAGTTGTTCCTGGGCTGTAACAGGAAAGGTTGGAATCGGGTCACAGGTATGAGACACTGTCTGGTGGTAGGCATCATTCTGAGGTTGTTCACAACCACCACATTCTGAGTATACTTTTGTGATGAAGCATAGGACTTCATCTGGGTCCATGGCTTCTTACTAGTTGTGGCAGAGCTTAGCTGCATCCTCCTCAGTCACCTAAAGAATCTCATCCTGGCTTCTGTGGAACACTAGTGATAGATGCGTGCCTAGCTCACACTACTTTGGGACCCAAGTATCAAAGCATCAGGTGCTGTTGGACCAGGACCTACCACCATCTCTAACATACAGTACTGGCGGATGCATGAACAGAAAGCATGGAGAAGACATATCCACTGCTTGGCCATCAGATCTGAAAGTGACACACGTTATTCCTAATCACTCTGCTGGTAAGACTGGGTCTCATCCTCCTATTTACATACAAATAGGGCTAGAAACGATAGCTTCTTCTCAGCAGCTCCTGTGTGCTGTGGGAGGGAGGGAAACCCAAATATTTGATGAGACACTCACTCTTTTACGCACATGGCAACATTTTGGATGCCTTCATGGAGCTCTGTGGAGACTATATCCTTGGCAGAGATGTCAGCATGCTCCAGGTGTTGCCTGGGTAGAATGTTGCTGTCAGGGGTAGTTGTGCTTGGAGGATGTTTTTTGTCAGCTCATGGGTTTCATTTTTAGGGACTCCTAGAAATAACAGGATGGGATTTCTGGAAGCAGGGGCTTGTACATAAACCTGGGCTCCATGTAGTAAGCACTTTCCAGTGTTTTTGTTGAGGGAGACAATCCAAATTCTCCTACTATAAATAGCCTTGACATATGTTTGAGAGTAACTCGCCAGATTGCCATTGTTGGTTAGAAATGTCTTTGGCGGACATGTCTTAGCTCTTCTTCTGGACTCATGGACATACCTCTGAGCCCAAAGCTCTTGCATGGGTGACTTCTGGTTTGTGATCATAGATTCTCCTTTTGTGAATTAAGAACAGGAGGCATTCTGAATTACACATGGGCCTTACATTTGTTTGGTAGTAATCCATTTGTCCTTCAGCCCATCCCTACTGCAAAGCTGAACAGCTTGCTTCAGGTTACTTTTGAAGCTCAGCCACAAAGAATCCTTATTTATTTTGCCAATGTGAGTTGACAGCCAAACAGTATAGTATGTTTAAGTAAGAGTTCCAGAGAAACTGTACATTTGCTTTAGGTTTCCAGAGTCTCTAATACTTGCCTCTCTGTTTGAGAACCAGCAGTCAATAATCTGATTACTGAATGGATGGAAGTTGATACGGTTGAAGGTTAAGGAACAGTTCCCATGGACTAGAAACAGTTAAGTGTTAGTGACAGCGTCAAGTTTGCTTTATAACCCAGCGAGTGTTGGTCTCTGTTCTATGGATGCTGAAGGTATGGCAGTTCTTCCCATTTCTGCAGTGCTGCAGATCTAAGGCTAAGTTGTGTTTGCAGTGCTGGGTCTGATACATTGTGTGTGGGGGTGCTCGGAGCACACCCTTGGGAATTTTAGCCTTATTAATTCGGGGGGTTTTATCTAACCTTGATTCAACTCAACCCTTCTCTCTTTCATCTTTCCCACCTTGCCTCCTTCCCTCCCCCCTTGAATGAACCCTTAATGACATGTAGAGGGAACATTTATTCCAAAGTTTGAGGGCTTTTTAGGGTTTTAAAAATGATGCTAGAAAAGATCATCCAGAAACAGAAAGATACACATAGTACATACTCACTCATAAGTGGATATTAGATATATAATATTAGACATATAATGTAAGATAAACATACTAAAATCTGTATACCTAAAGAATCTAAGCAAGAAGGAGGACTGGGCAAGATGCTCAATCCTCATTCAGAAAAGCAAGGAGGATGGACATCAGAAGGAGAAAACAGGGAACAGGACAGGAGCCTACCACAGAGTGTCTCTGAATGACTCTACCATGCTGGGTATCAAAGCAGATGCTGACAGCCAAAATTTGGGCAGAGTACAGGGAATCTTATGAAAGAAGGGGGAGATAGAAATACCTGGAGAGGACAAGAGCTCCACCAGGAGAGCAACGGAACCAAAGAATCTGGACACAGGGGTGTTTTCTGAGACTGATACTCCAACCAAGGACCATTCATGGAGATAAGCTAGAACCCCTGCACATATGTAGCCCATGGCAGCTCAGTGTCCAAGTGGGTTCCCTAGTAATGTGAACAGGGGCTGTCTCTGACATGAACTCAGTGGCTGGCTCTTTGATCACCTCCCCCTTGATGGGGGGCAACCTTGTCTTACCAGGCCACAGAAGAAGACAATGCAGCCAGTCCTGATGAAACCTGATAGACTAGGGTCAGATGGAAGGGGAGGAGAACCTCCCCTATCAGTGGACTGGCTGAGGGGCATGGGTGAAGAAGAGGGAGGAAGGGTGGGATTGGGAGGGGATGGATGAAGGAGCTACAGGTGGGTTACAAAGTGAATAAACTGTAATTAATAAAAATAAAAACAAAATATAAAAAGTGATTCATCTATTGGAGGTAGGGTCTTTCCAAAGAACCTTTTAAAATCTTAACATGTTCAGTGAGTTTTGCTTTCTAGTCTGTGACACAGAAATGCCTGATCTCTTCCCTTTTAGCTTTCCATCTAAAACTGATACTCTAGAGAGAGATGACAGTATTCTGCAACTGGCTTTGCTCACAGGTACACAGTCAGGGTGCTTATGGGGGCAAGCAGGTGAAGGTTTGCTGCCTAGAGGTTCTAGGCGTCTGTCAGTGTCCCCCAAACCAGGATGGAGATGGGGGTGTGCCCCGGTTCTGCCTGGGGCTGCACTGTTTTGCTGTTTGCTGGCACTGCTGGAATTGCATCAGCAACTACATACATACATGCGTACTACATACTTACCTGTGGCAGGTCATGTTCATTTGGAAGGGACGTTGTGGACATTCTGTTTCCAGGTGGAAAGATCCACAAGTGAGCAGGCTAAGCAGGGGCATTTGCCAGGTGGAGCTGACTTCACCTTCTGACTTCACCTTCTGACTTCACCTTCACCTTCCCAAGAGTGTTTTCTTATGCTCGTAAATGTGGACAGAACCTTTGGTAGGTTTTTAGAACAAAAAGTCCAAAATAAAAACAGGAAAGATTTTTTTAAACTTAGTTTCATTGAGAAATAATTTATGTGCGTTAAAACCCACCCATTTAAAGTGTGCAGTTTGAGATTCAGCAAATGTGTGCAGCCTGTAAATCCCGCCACAATCAAGACTGAGAACATCTTCGTCCCCATCAGGCTCCCTATCCCTTTGCAATCAGTCCCTCAGCCTCAGGAGACTTGCTGCTCATCACCTTCTTGGCAGAGCAAGTTATACATATAAATAGAAGCATGTGTGTATGATCTTTAGTGTCTGGCTTCTTTGTTTTATTTTGTTTTTTTTAGCATGATCACTTTTAAAGATTTGTCTGTTATTCTGTGAGTATATACAAAAATTATTGACTGCTTTCGACAAAATCTGTTTTCTATTCTTATTTTGGTGGACATCTGGTTTGGTTCTAGTTTGAGACCATCAGAAATAGGGTTGTCACAAGGATAGTTTTATTGGACAAATAACTAGGAATGAAATTGTTGGCTCACAGTTGTAGATCCATTGAATGAAGGAGAGTCTCTAAATAGTTCCGTACATTTATGAACAGTTGAGTTTTTTTAAAACAAAGATGTCAAGATAATTCACTATGGAGAGGTTGCTCTTCAATAGTCAGTACTATAGCAACTGTGTGTATATTTCACAAATATATTTTTATATATATTCTCCATATACATATGAGTGTGTGTGAGTGTATGTATATACATAGATATAACAGCCATATTTATCTAAAGAAATAATATAATTTATAATAAGATGATTTAATAAGGGATGAACAAATACCTTGTAAAAGAAGTTGGGTGGCTGACTCCTCAACACATGAGAAGATATTCAAAATCATTAGTCTTCAGGGAAATGCAAATTTTGTCTATTATGAGATACGGTTACACCTCTCCGAAAGTGGATAACATAAAAACAACTCAGTGTTGGTGCAGATGTGCACCAACCTTTGGAACTCTCAAAGTTTGGACAGTTCCCTCCCCCGTTCCCCCGACACTGGAGACAAAACTCAAGACATGTGCTAGGCCAGTGCTCTACTTTACCCATAAGCCACACTCCCGCTTTGTGCTTTCTTGATTGTAGCAATTCTGTCAGTTTTCTGTTTTGTTGTTGTTGTTATCACTGAGCGTATTAGTTACATTTCTGTTGCTGTGGTAAAACACTATGACCAAGGCGGTTTGGGCATATGGTTCCAGAGGGAAAGGAGTCTATTGCCATGGTGGCAGTTGGAGCAGAAAGCTGAGAGCTCACAGTTTTTTACTATAAGCCCAAAGCAGAGAGAACATTCTGGAAATGGGGTGGAGTCTTTAAACTCTCAAAGCCCACCTCCAGGGACCTAATTCTTCCAACAAGGAAAGTGTCCCAAATAGCGCCACCCACTGGGGACTAGGTGTCCAAACATCTGAGTCTGTGGGGGAACATTCTCATTCAAACCCCCCCACTGAATTACTTTTCATTTCTCTAGTGAATCTTTTATTTTCCCCAATTTACACCTCTTTATGGAGAGTAATATTTTTCACAGGTTTTAATATATTTGAGCAGATTATATAAATCTGTGCTTTATCTCTGTTTTTTAACCCAGGCAATATTTAAAAAAAAGTAAGCATAATTTGACAGTACAATTAGTACTGCTTATCTATCATCTGTCTGTCTGTCTTTCTGTTTTTCTGTCTGTCTGTCTATCTCTATCATCAATCACTTATCTATCAATCAACTATTTATCAACTGTCTATCTAAAACTGATGTTGACTTTGACAGCCTGTGTAGCCAACTTATTTCCAGAGCTTTCCATATCTTGTATAGATCCAAGTCTCTATCTGATACATTTCTTATGTTTGGAGGTTTAACTATTTTAATGTATGTTTGTTCACGGTCATTTACCTATGTTTCTGTAAGCCTGAGAAAGTCTTTCTACAAACTCTATCTTCAGGAGACATTTTTACCTGGTGTAGAATTTTAAGTTAGGTTGACACTTCTTTTTTTTTTTTTGGTATTTTAAAGATGTTGTGCTTCTGCCTTTTTGTTCATGCTGTTTTGCCAAGAAACTTGTTCTTTTCCTTTTCAGTTCTCCCTCTGTCTATGACAAGTCTACTTTCTATAGCTGCTGCTAAGAATTTTCTCTCTGCTGCTAGTTTTTTCAATTTGATTGTGATGTGCCCGATTTTGTTCCTCTTTCTTGTAGTTGATGTTCAAATTTTGGATCTGTGGGTTTGAAGTTTTTGTGTACTTAGATTTCTGAGGCTTAATAATGTGACACTTGGGGATATTTAGGCTCATGTGAGAATGCTGGATGATGTATTCTTGTGCAGCTGAATTACTGGGGTATAAGTGAATGTACTTCAGCAAGAAATTTTCTTGTCCAGAAGCTGTAAGCGGTTTGCTGTAAGACTATAGATTAGGAAAATAAAGACCTTCATTTTAATTTTGATTAATCTGGGTAAAGGACTAGTTAGGTCTTTCTTTCTCAGTGCCCATTAGGGATAAGCTTCTGCTATGAATGAATGAATAATTTGGACCAAGGAATCCAAAGATTTATGGTCTGTTGATGCATTAGGAGGATCCAGGCAACTTCCATTATTGTTTACATGAAGGAAGAGGAGAGGTCCTGTGTTTCATCTTGAACCCACCTGTGTCCTTCACTGGTGTCCCCTTAGCTAAGGACTTTGATAGCTTTGAAGTACCTGGTCTGGGTTTATCTTCCATCCTATCCTACTTAATCCAATCCTACTTAAAGGTTAGCCCAAAGGACTAGGCGTAGAATTGATTCCACTCTGTCTGCTTGTAAGAGGTAGTGAAGCTTCTCTAGCCTCTTTGCTTCCTTCTTAGTCCAGGAAGGATTTGCAAACCTCTATATTTTATCCCAAAATAATACCTTCTTTTCTCAATGGCTATGTCCTTTTCATAGGAGTCAGAGCTGTCTTCCATATTCCTGTCCTCATTTGCTTGTAATTCCTCCAGTCTGCAGAACTTGATTGCTTCCCTGGCTCTAGGCGAGTGCTCATTTGTTGATTCAGGCCAAACTCAGACAGAGTCAAGGTCATGTGTGGTTTCTGATCAGCTGGGGAAGAGCACACCAAGAACAAGACAGCAGATCGTCTCGTTAGTGTGAGAAAATGGGAGTGTACTGGGGATTGCTGGCAGCCTAACACCAGAATATGCAGCATTTTAAAACTGAGTTGGGTGTAATAGTAAGCCTTGGGAAATGTATTTTTACTACTTCTCATGAACATAGAGCATACAGGAAACAGTGAAAATGTGAATCTCTGGTGGTTTTTCTTTTTGCAGTGATATAATTGATAGGTGGACACATGGTCATATCCCAATTTGCAACAATTTCTTTGGTAATAAATCATAGCCAGAAGAAGTTTTCAGTGTTTTGCCATCAGCAAGCAAATGTCTTCCGCTTAATATAGGGAAATGTAAACAGAACGAGTGTTCCCTTTTCTTCAGGCTTTAAAATCATTAATAAAGATGTCTGTAGTCTCAGAGGGAAGGGGGCGAGCAGTCACAGTTTTATTATTCTACTGAATGAGTGAATTTATCCAGCATATAAATTAGCAAATACGCTTTCTCCCTGCAGCGCATGTTGACATTTTCTTGCAGATGGCTTGGCAGAAGGGAAGCTTGGAAAGGTGAATAAGTGACAAAGGACAGACATGTGTGGTCATTGTCTCCCACCACCCGGAGACACTGGCCTGCTGCTCTCTGTCACTAAGGCATGGCTTTGTGAATGCCGGTGCTGCTGTGGATGGCCAGAGGGGACCTGGGCAGAGGTCATCTGTCTCACCGCTTACCTGACAAAATCACCTTTTGTCCTCTGCCTTTGTTTCATTTATGCTACTCTGAGTTGGACAAGCATTTTGTGTGTGTGTGTTTTTTTTCTTTTCCAGTTAAAATTTATGATATTTTATAAATTTATAATCCACAATATTCTCCTGGTCAGTTTATCTACAGATGCTCTTTCTTGAGTGGTTAGCTGAGGGCAAGCTGTTCCCCCAGCAAGTTCTAAAGGTTTGGTTTCATCTAAGCAGGAAGCAGGATTTTGGAGAATGGAAGGAGGCACTCTCTGAAAACACAGAATGGAGTGTCCCATTTTCTAAGCCCAGTCAACTTCTGTGGACACAAGCTCCTTGCTGAGGAAACAGGTAGAGAGAGGCTGCATGTGAGCCGGGGGGAGGGGAGGTCAGAAAGGTGAGGAGGAAAAGACTTAACCAGACATTTGGTGTGGAGCTCTATGCACAGGAAGGATTCATGCTTGAATTATGACATCAGGGGTTGGGCACCTCCCGCTGGGGGTCAGAGAAGCCTGGAGTGTGTCTCTGGTGGGTGGGCCATGGCTTGTGCATGGGTGGGGTGGAGCTCATTCTAGGCCCCACAGAGGAGTAAGTTCAGCCAAGAAAATCCCTTCTTCAGGCAGGACAAAACCATCTAGAAACAACCCAGGAGAGTGAGGAGATGCCCCACCGCCTACCCCTTCACCCCATGTTCGAACACTTCAACATCAAGGACAACTGTGAAGGGAAAATGAGTGAAGTTGTAAATGACGGCATCTGAGTGTCACTTTGGTGATTTTTTTTGCTTGAGATTTCTTTCCTTGTCACTAGCAAAAGGGTCCGGGACCATCTGCACATTTTAGTATTTCTCCGACTTTATATTTGGCATGCAGTATAATTCTGGAAAGACACCACTCTAGGTATGCGGACACTGCTTGCTGAGAAGCTAAGTGTAGTTCCTCATTTAGCAAAGCTCCTGAGTTAACGACTTCACTTCTAACATGAGGTAATGGCGCTGCTCATCCCATGAGGACCAGGCCCATGGTGACTGTGCCTTCTCTCCATCATTCCTCTAACGTCTGCTCCTGAGATGTTTCTAAAGGTAGCATTAGATTCTACACACTCTTTACACTTCCTGCTTACTCCTACGTTCCGGGCGATGGTTAAGGTCAGAGCATGCACATATCAGAGTATTCTTGATTTCCCATTTGTTTTCCAAGTCTTCAGCTGAAGGGAATTTAGACCCCTGCCCTTGTATTTCCTCACAGTGCGGAGAGCACACCTGCACACTTGTCTTGCTACACCTTAGGAAATGCAGCATCTTTACTCTGTGTGCCGGACACCCATAAGGGCGGCGTGCATTGCCCGCCTGGGTCATACAGACTCTTTGAGACTCTGTTGAAGTTCCAGGGCCTCCACTGCTCTGGGGGATTGGACTCTATGCTGCTCTCTTTCTGTCCCAAGGACTGTTATTTTTGGAGTTCATGAATTGTAAGTTAACACTATTCCTTTCAGTGCCTAGGAACAGGTTTGAGACAGACACCTTGTACTTCTCATGTCTTTCCCCCAAACAAAGTAGATCTAACCCTGCAGATGTTTTCTCTCTCCTTCATGCTAGCATAGGGATTTGACTCAGGAAACATCTATCTATCTTTATCTGTCCTCCAAGCTCACCCTTTTCAGATAATTGGCTCAGGTATAGAATGGAAGTATAGCTGATTTAAAAAAAATCTGTAGAGGTGCCATACATTCAGCTTGGCCCCAGGCACCCTTGCCTAACAAAACTGGTGATGCCATCAGTTCCACATGGCCCCTGAGCAGTGAGGGTCTAAGTCAGAGAGGGCCAGCAGGATGAAAACTTGGGCTCTGAAACTAGATGCCTTGTCTGTGTTGTGGGATATCCCAGAGCACAACGGTCTGGAGAGACAGGAGGTCTACCCCATCATTCCACTGGGTTCACATGCTCCATCACCACCACCTGTGCCCTTTCCCCTTAACCCTTTACAGTGGGTTAGACTATTTACCCCTGGACTCCAGAGGTATCCAGAGAACAAACTGTTGAAATCTCTCGTTCATCATGGCTTCTCTGGTAGCCACTCAAGCCTCTTCTTTCTTGTAGACGTGAGGGCTGGAGATGATGATGGGAGACAGATGTTCAATGTTGTCGTTAGAGCCAAATAGAGTTTTCTTTTCTGGTGTAAGCGTTTCCTATCTTTGCAGTCATCTGGAGGCTACTGTTGCTGTCAGGGTAGTACCCATGATCTAAGTCTGGTCTCCGGCACCTTCCTCATCTCAAGGTCTTTCCCCTACTTTCTAGGATGTTTTCTACCTTCCTTCCACTCTGAACAGGCATCTCTTTCTGCTCATCACAGTCTTTCTCCAGCCTGGCTCTGCCTTCTCTTAGTCTGGGCTATCTTGGCTCAGTCCTAATTCAAGTTCAATGGTTGGTCCAGTGGCTCACAGCACCCTCTCTATTGTGTTCTGACATGTATGTCTGTGCATAGCCCTAGTTGGTGAGGGCAGGAGATTCATATGGTCAGTTCTCTGCTGTCTTCAGTAGGACCCAGCACTCATCCAACCTGCATTAAGGATCTGGTGGAGCTCCATGCTACCAATGGCACCAAAGGGCTTGTGACTGGGATCAGGACTCTATTGACAGAGATGCTAAGAAATGTTATTTTCTACAGTCTCTAAGCTTTATCTGCTTTTCTGTAAAGCTGTTCTTCCTAGGGTGGGGGGATTTCTGCATTTTTGAACCTAAGCACTCTAATGTCTCTCACTTCAGTGCTGCCCACCTCTCTGTTTGATCTCTGAATGGAAAACAAACAAACCAGGTTTTTGTTTTTTTAATTTTTATTTATACACAGGACATTTCTGCCTGGTGCTGCCCATACTGCAGGACTGTGTGGTACACTCGTCTTTTCATAGGAGAGGAATGCTTTGAAGTATGAGCTCTAGTGCCCACACCTTGCTTGCCTCTTCTCTGTGATGAGCCCTTTGCAGAGATGCCCAGATGTGGCTAAAGTTTCCATTTAATACTTGTTGACTCCATTAAGACGCAAAGATGTCTTCTGGGCCAGTTATCCACTGGTCATGAAACAGAGCTCATTTAGAATAATGAACCTAACAACAGAAACTGATGCTGATGACCCCCACAGCCCCCACAATGGTTATCACAAGACAGCCCTCCCCGGCTGCTTAGAACACCCTTTAAAAAGCTCGTGCTACACCTACATGGCCACCAATTTTCAGAGGCTGGTCCCCTCTAACATCCTGATCAGTTCTTAAAACTAATTACGGTCAGCAACAAGTGAGATGGTACCTGGGAAAGATTTTAAACACTGCCACTCGCTGTGGTGGAGTTCCCAGATAAGGGGAAATACATCAGCTGGAAGATTCTGTAATAAACTGGCAGAGAACTGTGATTAAGTGCCTGTGAACGCCAGAGTATCGGCAGCATGGTAATGAAGGTGGAAAATGGGAAGACTTGAGAAGGAAATAATGTCTGTGATGATTCGGGATGTGGGGGGAGTCAAGGGAGGAAATGAAGCTTTCAAGGTTCCAGGGCCAGATACTGCCTGTGCCAGCTGTGTGGTGGCACTGTGGGTACTTGCTGGGGTGTGATGGGCATCTTTTCCTCTTATTCCTGTCCTTACCCTTTGCCTGAACCTGGTAAGTGCCAAGCTGAGCTAGAGTGAGTTTCCACTGGACCATAAATTCCCCATGGGGTTGATGTCTGTTTTGCTCAGCATTTAGACTAAGCCAAATACTTAAGCGCTGTGCAGTGAGTGAATGAACAGTCACTGTACAGGTATCCTGGCTGTACAGAGAAACAAGGAATGGAAAAAGCAAGGCAAAACTGACTTTCCCAGGCTGTAGGTGGGAACTCAGGTGCTGGTCTCCAGGGAATGCCTGTTTCCTCTGCCTCTAGCCCATGTAGCGCTCACTGTGGGTTAAGTGATATGGATTCACCATGTGTTTAAATGATGCTGATATTAATTTCATCTAACACTCATGGACAAGCCTATAAAGTGTGCATAATCATGCCATTTTATAGAACAAGATAAAGTCATATGCGTCCGGGTAGAGACAGTTTGGATGTGAGTTGCCAAGCAGATGATCTGCTTCAGATTTCCTTTGGTCCAGCACTCGAGCCCTGTTTGATGGGAGGCCAATGCCAGTGAGTTTGTTGCAACCTCTTCTTCCTACACTATGGCTTTCTCTCAGCCTGCCTGCCTAGAGTCATGAGGGACATAGCAAATAGGGTCTATATAAGCTGTTCCGCTGCTGCCAACAGTGCCACCTCCTCTGACTTCTGAAGAAGATGGATGTCAGCACCATGGATGGAGAAGTAGGGCTCCTGCCTGGCGTTCCTTTTAGGGTTGAGAGCAGGTTAAGATTATAGGGGGCCTAGATTTCCTCGGACTCAGGAGTCCTCTCTCAGGAATCTGGAGGGCTGTGTTCTGAGGGGCGGAGCAGAGAATAGGAGCGACACAGGCATGAACCGCAGAGCGGGCACTGCGGGTGCTGGGAACTGTCTTCTTACTCGATGAGGAGGGTAGAATTGTCTATCCATCTGTGTTTTTCACTCAAGGAAATCAAGGGTTAGAGAGCCTAAATAACTAGGCCAGGGCATGGTCAAGGCCATGTTGTTAGTAAGCTTCAGTTCTCTGTGGCTTTCCAGGGGAATCTGATTTTGGTAGAATGTGCTGCCCTTTGTCATTGCTTTGAAATATTTGAGCTTCAGTGGACTTTCCAGGTTACAGAGAATACAGAATACACCAGCTGGGGAGCAGCTCTGGTATGTAGTTTATTTTCCCCCTGGCCACCTCCAGGAACTTAGGGTTTTCTTTCTCTCTCCTGACATTTTCTAAGTACAAGTTGTGATTAATGCTGAAGACAAGGTTTACCCCCTTGTGTCCAGGTCAGGGTTTGGTTTTATATTCTACAGTTGGGGATTTTTGAGATTGCGATGGTCACAGTAACTAGGTGCTTTCAGCATCCATCAGCAGAGGATAAATGTTTAGCCTAGAGAGCTCCTTGTATGCCTGTCTCTCTTCCCACCCTCATTGCTATTGCCTCATCTGAGTGAGGGGGAAAGTTACCCTTGATGGTAGAGCTGGGGAAAACCTAACCTCTAAAGCCTGCCGTGATTCACAGTGATTTCTGTGATAGAGTTGGGGCCCTTGTCCTGATGGACCCACAGATTTAGCAGCATAAATCATAAAAGCAGAAACCTCTAAACAACCTGAAAATAATGTATTTTCAGTTGGAAAATACTCTGAAGGATAGAAATCACACTATAGTCAAATAACCGGTTGGAAAGGTGAACTCTACCTGCAAAGGCTCCGGGTAGTACAAAGTGCAGCCTGTCCCAGGAGGTCCTGCTATGATAAGATCCCTGTGGCTGGAGAACAACAAAGCGGGGGAGTGGCTGAGTGGACATAGACCCTGGAGGTCCCGTGGCTTTGCAGGATTTTGGATTTCATTCTGTTCATGGGGACCTGCTGATGGGTTTGGAGGCAGGGTGATGGGACCTGATGGTGGTTTTAAGATGTTCTCACATTCTCATGACCTCTATCTGGAAGGGTCACTAATGGCTTGTGATTTTTCACAGAGTTGTAAGATTTCTGACCTACTTTTGTGTTGGCAGAGACTGAGGTCTTTTTCAAAAAGCTTTAGAAGTTGTCTCTGAGGTCCAGCATAGATCACTGGTATTTTCAATTGGGGAATGGACTCAAGAAACTTGTATTTCCCTCTAGGACATAGGGCCCCTCTCAGAGAGGAGGGAGAATAATATAAGGACCCAAGGAGGAGAAGGAGGGCTGTGAAAAGCTGTCTTTGTGTCATGGACATTGCATTCATGAACTCACAGCAGCTTTGGTTATTGGCACATGACTTGTATACGCTTTAGGCAATCAGCATTCCACTGTGGAGAGGCAAGGGGCTCGTGAAGACTCAACCCTAGCTGAAGAGCTATCGGTTAATAGTTGATGGGTAAAGAGCAAATCATCTTCCTTGATTGTGTAGTGTGGTAAGTTGTCTTTGCTCAAGTGAATGACCCTCCACCCATGCTCATGTCAGGGAACCCTAATTCAATGCAGTGGGTCGTAATCAAGAAGAGAATTGTTGAGAAGAAATGTTTCTGTGGGAAAGGAAGGAGATAAGCAAGGGTAATAGAAGGAATATGCTTAGAGAACACATCATCCACCCATCTGTATATCTACTCACCCATCTACCCATCCATCTGTCTGTCTGTTAGTCCATCCATCCATCCACCCATTCATGCATTCATCTATCCATCCACCCAACTATCCACCCATCTACCCACCCACCCTTCTACCTATCCATCCATCTAGCTATACAACCATCCACCCACCCATCAACCCCTCCATCCCTCCTGTGTTCCCTCCCTTCCTCCACCCATCCAACCATCCACCCGCCCACACACCCACCCATCCATCCGTCTATTCATGCATCTACCCACCCACCCACCTGTCCATCCACCCATCCATCCATCCATCCATCCATCCATCCACCCATCATCTATCTAGAAATGAAACTGTGAGAGAATACATACAGTTAGAAACAGAAACATTGTTTAATGTTTCTTTGAGTATATATTTCTGTAGGGATCTTGAGTAAGGATATAGGTCCAGGAAAAATTTAGACACCCCTTTGTGCTGCCACTGTGGAATACCACTTGTATTCCAGGCAAACTCTGCTAAGAGGCCCAGGGTCCTGAGTTCCAGAGCAGTGAAATCTTGTCACGACATTCTGCCCTCTGAGGTAATCCTGTTAGTACTGCCCTTTTTCTACCCCTTGTCTCTTCCGAGTTTCTCTCTACTTGTAAAGCATAGCTTAAAGTCTTAAAAAAAAAAAGAAATATTGTCACCTTTCCCTAGAGGAGAATAAGATCAAATTGCTCTAAAATTGCTTATTTTCCCTGGACAACAGCTGGATAAAAGTGGCAGCTATGGAGCTGAGGATCTTAAGTCTGTTTTCCCAGACCGTAAAATTATATCCTGCTTTAAGTGTATGTTTCACTGGTACAATTAAGCTGTTAATTCTCTCCAAATTTGTTTCTTCCACATTTTAACATCATGGCAGGATGTCATTAATGTCACACTGTAGCTGAAGGTAAGACCTCAGTTCAAAACCCGGCTCTGCCACTTACTAGCCTTTGGGCTTTAGGCATATTTCTTTCTTCACGTGTCAAGGCCCTCAATATAAAATGGATGCAACAGCAGAAGCTAATGAAGGATGCACTCACAGTTAGGGTGATGGTGTGTTTGAATTACTCACATGATCTTCTTAGCTCTACTGTACGGTGGTTACTTGTTTCTTCCAGCATGTAGATGTGAACACCAAGGCACAGTTCACATGTCCCCAAGGCTCCTTCTCCGGAAAGCAGAAGAGCCACTCTCTGAAGCCACATTTGGGCTCTCAGCTGCTTACCAAGCCCATTTCTAAGGTTGGTGTGAGACAGAAGTGGAAAAATGGGTGTCCAGCACAGAGTGCTCTTCTTCATCAGTCTGCCATGAATCCTTAAGAGTTGCCCCCTGGAAGCCTTCAAGCACAAGGGCAGAAGCTTCGAGTCTGAATGCCAATGGCGACAGGCCTCTGGCATCCAAGCTGCAGGCAGCCTCCATGTTAAATGTTGCAGGCATGGATATGGCAAACTGTTGGGGAAGCCAGGGCTGCTGTAACCCTTGCCAGCCGCCTTCACTGCCAAGGGTGTGTGCCTGCTCCTGCCGAGCCGTGATGCGCTGGCAGAAGTCTTGGTTGTCACCCCAGCCCCAGAAATAATGATTTTGGCTTTTATGGAGGTTGATGCCAGGGGGGACATTGTTTTTATGTGCCACTAGGTGTGGGCTGTCCTGGTGGAAGGCTTCCTTTGTCAGGGCGCCTGGCCTTGGGATGTCTGTAGTGAGACTATAGCATTCTGGGCTCCTTCGATGGGCAGGGACCATGGGTCTTCTCATTTCATCTCCTCAGACCCGAGGATGTCCTGTCATCTGGGTTGTGACAAGACCTGGATGGCAGCATTTTCACTCAGGTGGCAGATTAAAGGATGATAGAATCAGGCACTGACTGGCCCACAAACTTTCCTGCTTTCTCTGTTCCTCAAACGTCTGGGCCACATTGGTGAGCAGGGGACTTGGGTTTTGCAAGGAATCCACTGTATGCTTAGGTCTCTGGGGTTTCTATCTAGGAGCTCGGGTCACACACAGGATCCATAGCACAGCACTGGGCTCCTTGCCTCTTTTTAAACTACCAACAAAGATATGTCCTCTCCAGACAGGACTTTCAATATTTGACTGCATGAAGGATGGGGTTTGCCAAGCTCCCCTTACTCTTGCTCTCTGCACTTCAGATTTTGTTCCTGGGCGCATATATGTACATCCAGATCTTCATGGGACCTGGAAAGAACCTGTGTTGGACTGGCAGGTATCGGGGTTGTTCCATGGCTTGTTCTTTACAGGGTAGAGGGATCTGAAAATTACCGCTGTGCCTAGCTCTGGGGCCCAGGATCCTCTCAGATGACGCCTGGGGGAGACATACAGGAAACAGCTCCCACCTGACTCCTGTCACTAGACCTTCTTGCACAAGGCCTACCTCAGGCTCCCCCTCGGTGACTTAGTAACTGGCAGGTCAGGTGATTTATGGGCCTAAGATAAGCTCATTATGTGAGTTGTCAGTAATTATGTAAATTGATGAAGGGATTTTCCTGTTCCTTGCTTTGGACGCTTACAAAATCATTTCAGGTTGACTCTGCTTTCTTGACCTACACAGTGATGAATTTAGACATTAGCTTTTTCCAGTTCAGGATGGCTTTTAATCTCCACATCTGTTGCTTTGTAGAAGTTTGTTTTGGGTGGTGTTTCCAAAGGAAAATTCTAGCTCTGTGCGTGACCAGGGCTCCCTGCATCTTTGAGAGAGCTGCATTGTCTTTCTTTTCTTAATTATTAAATATTAAAACCATCATCTGAAGGTTTCCAGCCCTTGACTTGCAGCCAAACTCAAAGAGAATGTTGGAGTGTCCTTGAGGGTTCTTCAGGCCCCCCGGAAGGTGGGCTGCAGTGGTGCAGCCCTGTGTTGGAGTTACTTTTGGCAACGTGTCTCCAAAGAGCCGACAGGAACGACTGGAAGAAAGAAGTCATGGCTCATACACTGGCCCGCGGTTTCAGAGGATCTGGTCAATGGTTGCTTGTCCCTGCAGGCCTAGACAGAGCCCTGTGGTGGCAGGACCATTAGAAGAGAACATTCTTCACATTGCTATGGTTGGATGGGAGCCATAGGCCCCAAAGAGGCTGCTGAGGTGGCTGCTGGTTAAACACTTGCCTTGCAGTCCTGAGGATCTGAATTTAGATCCGGAACCCACAGAGTGTGCACAACTGTATCCACATGTGTCCAGCGAGAACACACATACAAACACACACGCATTCCTCCCCCTGTTATAAACAATGATGAAAATCCCAACTGTTCTATTTTACTAATACGGACTCAGGAGCCAGAAGACGCTGGGGTGAAAACCTGCTAGCTCAGAGAGGCAGAGAAAGCACCCAGCAGATCTTCCTACTCAGCTCAGGCCTGGATGGACAAAACCCAAAAGGCTCACAGGCTCAGCTGACGGCCCAGGAGCAAAAGGCCAAACAAACCCAAGGCTGAAGGCTTGCTTGTTCAAAGCCCCAAAAGCCAGAGAGCTGAGGACCTGAAGCCTAAGCTAAAGCCAGAGCTTAAGCTAAAAGCTCTTTCTTCTTATCCACACTGTCTTAAATACTCCTCCTTCTAGCTCTGCCTCTTAACCTAGGGTTAACTTCATTAAATCCTATGTACAGAAAGCTCTTAGATTAAAGGTGTGTACTAGGGCTGGGTGAACCACACCACAATCACCTGTTTACAATAAACAGAAAGTTCTTGGATTAAAGGTGTGTGATAGGGCTCAACCACACCAAAGAAACCGGGTTTACAGTTCACAATTTTGGGAATCACAAGGGGATTAAATATCCTGCAACATTCCCCAATTACCTATATTCTTCAGCTAAATCTTCTTTCCTAAAGTTTCCAGAACCCCCCAAAGCAGTGCCACCAGGTGGGCTTGAACCTTTCATGAATGAGCAGGTCTGACTTTCAGTGGCTAACCAAACTGTTAGCTAAGGGACACCAACGGGAACAGATGCAGGGACTAAAACTGTATATTGTAGGTTTTTCTAGCCCATGTGGATGTGAAAAAAATTTTTTTGAATCTGTTGTTAGCATTAACAAATCAAAAACACCCCTCTTCTAATAGGTCATACACATGCATTTTCTACTTACCTGAGAAAAGCCTCAGACACCGACAGCCTGGTCCCAGTTTCTCAGAGACAGATGGCTGTCACCAAGGAGCGGCTGGCCCTCCACAGTCCACCTTTCCTGCATGCCTGCTCTACTTTGCTTTTTAAACTTACAGTTAGGCTTCATGTGACGTTTGATTTGGGCACACTAGTCCCTGGCTGTTGAGTGTGACCGTGTTCAGTAACTCTGAAGCTGACCAACTTGGTCATTCTGGTCTCTGAGAGCCACTCACCTGGGTGGATGCTGGCACCTTCCAGCAGTTCTCTGTGCTTTTACCTGCATCCTTATGGCCCTTCCTCTAGTCTGTGCTCAGCACAGAAGCCAGATTGGCCTCAGTAAGCTATGTGGCATCCTGTTAGCCCTCTGCTTAAAATATTGTGCTTTCCATTTGTTTTGGCCCATATGCAGGCATGATGGGCCTCCTAATATCTCTCCGGCTCCTTCACTTCTCCAGCTTAGTGGCCCATTGCTGTTCTTTGAGTATGCTAGACTTCAGAGTCTTTCCCTCGCTGCCTGAAGTGTTCTTCCCTAGATGCCTGTTTGTTTCCTCTCTCCTTCAGTTGCTTCCCACCTCTCCTCACCATCTCATTTATTGCGGTACCCTACCCTGCTCCATTTCCTGTGTTTTTTCCTTATCTCAATAGAAAGCTGTAAGGCTTCTGCGTTTCTATAGTGTTTATTTCCTTCTAGCACACTGGATACTTTCTTTTTAAAAATCATGTCACATTTGTCCCCTCCGTGATAGAATGTGAATTTGACAATGCCATGGTTTTTGTTGTGCTCACCCATCTCATCCCAGCCCATCGAGCAATGTCTGGCCCTCAGCGGGCATTCAGAAAGTCTGGTGGTGGGTGCCTTCTGAGAGCTTTGCCGTGGTTGATCCTCAGTGTAATGGGCACCAGGAGATGACATGGCCTTCTTGTTCCTCTGCCCCTTTTCCTGTGGTGAGGCACGTGGCAGCCCAGGTGTCAAACAGAGCCAAGATGGAATGGAGAAGATGCGGGAGTATGCTGGCTCCCCACTAGACTCCTTCTGACACTCTGTTGCTGTAGTGAAACCATGACCAGAAGCAGTGTAGGAAAGGGATCGTTTGTTTGGCTATGGTTCTAGAGGGATAATGAGTTTCCTCTAACAAGCTCCACCTCCCCAAAGTCCCACAGCCCTCTGCTCCAGACAACATCATCAACGAGGTACCAAGAGTTCAAGGACTTGATCCTGGAGGCATTTCTCACTCAAATCACCATTCCATGGCACCTTAGGCACTGTTCTGGGCTTCGCCGTTACCATCTGTGAGCTGAGCCTGCCATTCCGGAGGATGTCTGAGGAGAGTCACACAGTCTGGCAATGCTCTGTTCTAGGGCTTCACATGAGCTCAGTTTTACAGGGACCCCAGAGTATTCATGTGTGCCTTTTACCCACACCGTGCAGTTTCCAGCCAGCTCCGGAATCTGAAGCAGTGTTCTTGAAAAAGCTCTCTCTCTCTCTCTCTCTCTCTCTCTCTCTCTCTCTCTCTCTCTCTCTCTCTCTCTCTCTCTCTCTCTCTCTCTCTCCTCTCCTCTCTCTCTCTCTCTTCTCTCTCCTCTCTCTCTCTTCTCTCTCTCTCTGTGTGTGTGTGTGTCTCTCTCTCTTATCTCTCTCTTCTCTCCCTCCCTCTCCTTCTCACCTCCCCCTCTACTTCCCTCTTCCTCTCTCTCCTGATTGTTAGGATTAATTCAAAGAGATAACTTTCAAGCAGAATTTAGCGTTTTATGGAAACCACTTTAGAAGATTTTTGCATCCAATCAATGTATAGTAGAGCAAGGTCAGACAGAGTTAAGAATGTTTTCGGTTTTTTACTTCTCAGGGTTCTGGTAAAAATTCCTCTTGGGGGTCGGATATTTATCTCCACTTAATGAAATATAACATGATTGGAAATGTTTGTGTGGCAGCCTTTGCTGTGGCTGGAGGAGGTGGGAAGGCTGAGGTCCATTCTGGCAGCTGCTTTGGGAGGCAGCACTCACACTGAGCTGTCTGCTGTGGTACAGTTTCCACCTCCATTTCTACTTACTAATGGAGAAGAAACGGCAGTCAAGTATGAAATAATACAGGCCGAGCCTCTGCCTCGGCCAAGTGGCATAATACACACCTCATTCCCACTCCAGATGGTTGTCAATAAAAAGTGGCATTTGAAAATGCTGACTGAATTCAGCCTGTGAAATGCTTTCTTTCATGATTTACACTCATTTGGGGGAGATGTAAGTATGTTTTGTTCTAATGCATCTAATCATATTAATCTCATGTGAACTAGAGTATCTACGATGGTTGTACATTTTCCAAAAAAAGCTTCTTTCCTGAGGGAGCCTGACGGCTTCTCTCCTGAAACAAATGAAAACCCCTCTCTGACTTGGGAATGGAAGTAAATGGGCCAGTTGCCTCCAGCACATGGTGGCTTATACTTGTAGCCTACCTTCCCTGGCTTTTCAGTGCTGGCCTCAGGTGAAATCTTGGTGAGCAGATGGCTCTTTTGGAAGCAGATAAAAATGTCTCTGAGATAACCCTAATAAATGTGTCCTTTGCTCCATCAGAAACCTGAGGCTCAACTCTTCAGACCTCAGAAGGAATGTAAGCTATTGAGACAACGTTACCTTTCTCCTTCAGAAAAGAAGTTCTGAGCCTGGAGGGGTCACAGGGTGGTGGTGAAGGAGTCTGCTTGCACATTACAGACATGCTATCACAGACTCTCCTTGATGGCAACTCTGTGACCCCTGACAACCCATATACCCTTCCTGAACCGTTATTTCTCAGCTTCAGGAAGAAAATGAGGTCACTGTTACCTTCAGGATCATTCCAAAGGCCAGACAGGGTGATTTATCAAAAACTGACACTTGCTAGACACGAGCTTTTATTAGCTTTCATTCTGCAGCCTTTCCTGCACCCTCATGCCTCTTGTTTGTTGTCGGCACCATGACAGATGCACAGATGCTTCCTGCCCACCGTCACTTTCCGCATCAGATGAAATGTTTCACCTGCGGGACCTGGTACCACCTCTCCTCACTCCCAAGGCTGACATTATCCCACCCCGCACCCATAGGTGAACACAGGGGAAAGAGCCTGGGCTGTAGGTTGGCTTTAGAAGAGAATGGTTGGGAGCCTAGCCTTCCTGTTATACTGAGCCATGCCCATCTACTGCATCTGCTCCCAGCAAAGGCTTGGCTTAAGGGACACCTGGTAGGTGCTGTGTGGAGAATCTGGAGCCAGCTGTGGAGGGACTTCGCTGTGAGCAGAGGAAGCTACCCTTGACCTTTGGGGAGATAAGCTTTTACAGTCCTCGGTGATATTATGGGCCTCCTCCCTGGCAGACCTTCTGAAACACATGCATTTGGTTGTTGGCCCATGAGCATCTGCTGAGTTCTGAGAGCAGTCTAGCTTCCGTGGACAGCAGGGGGAGGTGTCATTCTTAATGATGAAACCAAGGTCTCTGATCTGTCTGTGTTGTTGCGAATACTTAGAGGTAATGTTTTAACCGTGCTGATGGCCTCACAAGTATACCCTTCCCCTGGGGCCTTCAAGTTCAAGTTATTAAATGCCTATCACTTTTGTGTGTCCATCCTACCTCACTGTGATTATTACAAAAACAAAAACAAAACGAACGAACGAACAAACAAAAAACAAAGAGGAAAAATATCCCAGTGGCAGAAGCTGGTTTCTCATAGTCCAGGCTGGGTTAGGAAAAGCTATAAATGGGTTATGTGTGGAAGTGCCTGCTGTATGCCATGGCTGGTCTTCAGCATCTGTCATTACTCATGGCTACATTTTGCAGTCTTGATGTCCCTACTCAGGACACATTTCAAATCTTTTTTTACAATGCTTTTCATTCCTCGTATGGGCTACTGTGATAGAGAAAGATACAACTTTCATGGAGCAAACAAACAAACAAAACAAATGCAAACCAACTCTGTGTCAGGTAGTACACATTGTCTCCTTGCCTTCCACTATATATGCTTTAGGACAGTGCGGTTTGCAGGCAAATGAGCTTTCCCATCTGATCCATTTGGCAAAGACATTCTTGGCCTCCCCAGTTCTCCCCAGTTGCCTGTATTGAGAGGTTTTCTGAAAATCCCGACGGCACCATGCATTCTGTAGCCATGCTGATAGCGCCTCCTCTGTGGACTGCAGGTCATCGCCGGCTGGTTCATTTGGAATCTTACATGAAGTATTTCCCATGCTGCTTGTTCATTTTTAGAGGTAAACAAGTGCTCTAGTATTAGATTTTTATTGATCACTTAACTAGGGGAGAAATCATGGAAATATTATCCATAAACCCCTGTTAAAATGCCATACTTTCAAATTAGGAAATCAATTGAATTGGTTGGGTATTTGTTTAGTGCGGTCTCATTTGTCTCCCAAAGATTTGTTTCTGTCTTCCTGAGAGAAGAGTGTGCTCTGTGTGCCCTATCAGATGCAGCTTGAAGGGCTGGAGATAAATTAAGCAAATACTTCAGATTTGTTACCGTATATTTGTGAGCCATATAAGTTAATGATCCAAGGCCAGATACATTGCTTAATGCCAGACACAATCACATTACGCTCTGCTATTCCTGGGGGACCAGGGGATGGATTGCATTCAGGTTTCACTGGCTTGTCTCCTGGGGTGATGGGAATCTCATGCAGCTTTATCTTGGACCAAGCACTTCATTTCCAGGCACCAATTATTTCCTAAGCATGAGTTACTGTCATGGTGCCTTCTTGTTGTAACCCATCAGTTAATGAGGCTGCCTTGCTAAGGTTTGCACATGCCCAGAACTGGCATCAGGCTCAGGCAGGCACTCAGGCAGGTAGGCAAGCAGAACGGCCGGGTGGCTGGCCAGTCTCTCTGAAGGTCTTTGACGGCAACAGAATACATTCAGGCATTGGTGTTTCGGCTGCCATGCGAGCTGATGGTGAGGCAGAGTCCTAGCAGTTTCTCCAGGCCACAGAGGAGTGACCCTGTAAGTACCATTCCAGCTGCCCACCTGTTCTCTTTTAGGATCTCATGGTGCTCTTTTGTTTGGAAAAACCATCATTCCATATTCACTTGGTATATAAATATTGAGCATCTGCTGACTTCTGGGAGTAGGCGAGCCTCCGTGGGCAGGAGAGTGAGGAGAGCCAAGAAGTCTCCCTGAAGTGAGTGAGCTATGAGCGGAGTCTTCAAAGATGGAGAAAGCCAGGTGAAAGAAATCATGTAAATTGGCTGAACAGGCCTCTCAGAGCTGGGGCCGTAGGGCAGGCATTCGTGTTGGTCTCACTGACTCTCAGAGAGGGCAGCCAATGTGCCCATGGTCAGGCGACCTTAGGGAAGCTCTCTTGAGAGACTTATGCTTAGCTACCTCATCTCAACAGTGAGTAGAGAGGCCGGACCCACAGTCTGAGCCAATATTGGCATGCTCAAGGGAGACATGAGGAGTGGAGGGACAGAACAAAGCTCACCCCTTCAGGTCTGGCTTTGTGATAGGAGTGGCATTCCAAATAGAGAGAAACTCATTATTGTCCTTGGCGGATGAGCTGTGCTGTTGCCGAAGCCGGGCTGGGAGCACCTTAATGGAGTTGTTGGCAACACACAGCTATAGCCACAGGTGCAGCACAGACAGCGGTCCGTCCCTAGGAAAGCATGGCAGGCAGTCCATAACCACTCTACGTTGGGAGCTGGTCCTCAAACCAGGCACAGGGGTGAGCACGGCTCTTTCAACTCTTGCAGCAGGCCTCGCTGGGTAAAATGCCCCTGCTGATCTATAGAATCCCCTCTCAGTACCAGCTTCCAAGGGACTCCCTGGAAAAGCTGTGGCTCCTTGCCTTGGGAATGATCACACAGAGCACAGCTTTGAGTTTACGGGTCCAAAACTCTGGAAACATCAGTTCTGATACGTACATACATACATACATACATACATACACACACACACACACACACACACGCACACACACACATATATATTGGTCTATTTACTTGGGTGACTTGGGCCAATTTGGTTAATGTTTTGGGGCTGCTTTTTTTTTTCTTTTTTCAAATGATGTTGATGAATTGAATGTTTTGGAAGACTAGAAGTATGAAGCTTTTTGTAAGGAAGGGTCTTAATGCTGTAGTACGTTCTCATCTTCACAGCAGAAGAGGGAGGAGCATGCACACTGAGAACTTCTTTGCGGAGGCAATGAAGTGGTCTGGCCAGTGTGAGGTCAGACTAGCCAGTTCACATGCAGGATTCAAAAGTATGGTAATTTTTTTTTTTCTGTCTGTGACACGAAGAGACTGAGTTGCACCTTGCAGGGCTATCGTGAGAATCAAATGAGATAGATGTGAAAGCCTCCCGGCCCAGAGCAGATACGCAGATCTTGGCCGCTCTCCCATTGCTCAGAGCTCACATCCAACCCGCCGCTGTGCTCTGGACCTGCAAATATCACTGTCCTGACTTCTGCCATGCTACCATACATTTGGAGTTACTAAAAATGTTTTAAAAAGAAAATCAGTTCTCTCTCTTCCCAACTTAAGCAGTTGTGTATATGAACTCACAGGTGCGTTGCATATCATCCTACATTATTTAAATGAAGCATGTATGTGTACTTCCTGAAATCCTCAGTAGCATATGTGTCACCTGTTGAGAAACACCATGAAGCCAAATTCCGGTGAGATATGTCCATGTTTACAAGTGTGGTTCCCTTGTTATTTCTGATGAGGAAGATCTCTATGCAGGCTGGGAGGAGCAGGCTGGGAGGAGCAGCCTGTGGAGAGAGAGCTTCGGAGCCACCTCAGGAGCGTGAAGACAGATCAGTCTGAGTCACGGTGGAAAATCTCAAAGCCACCATGGCATCTGCATCCTGAATTTTGAAAGCTTTGTTTCAAATCCCAGCCTGCAGAAAGGGGTAGGCATGAGGTCCCACTCCTAGCTAGGAGGTTATTGGCAACTGATAAATTCTGGGAGAGAGAGAGAGAGTCAGTTTTTTCCCCAAGAGTGAGGCTCCTAGCAGGCTGGCCCTGCTCCAGTAGGAGGCCACACACTCAAGAGTGTGTGGGCAGCACAAGCTGTACTTGATGGGTTAAATAAAAAAGAGGATGGGTACTACAATCAAAACACGTCCGGTTCTGACGGCTGCCTGCCTATGCCAGGGAGACAGGCAGAGCCTTGCCGGGATGCCACAAACTCCAAGACTTCCCATCCGTGCAGGGTAGGGATCCCTCCATGAGGAAATGGGGTGACTTTGGTTGTCTCTTTGGTGTAGCTTTCTGAAGCGGCATACACACACCCAAGATTGGCTCCCACCCGGGAACGCAGCTCCTTGGCCTCACAGGAGCTGACTCATCTCTCTTTCCAGCTCCATCGCAGGGACATCAGTTGGGCTCCATCAGCTGCAGCCACCCTCCCCAGCCACCCTGTGACCTGCGCATGGTAGAGCAGACACCTGCCGCCTGGCGGGTGGACGAGCGGTTGCTTTGGTTACGGAATGTAGTTATTAAGGAATGAGTCCCAGGGCCAAGTGCCAGGGTTGGTGCTGATGAGATGTGAGGGAGATGCATGTGTCTGAGATGTCTTTCTGAGAAACTGTTTCACTTGCTGATGGAGATTCCTTCACCCCAGTCCAGAAAAACCGCATCCTGGTTGTCAGGCCTACAGTTTCACCCTCTTTGGAAGACAAACGTGCTTTGAATTCTGTAGGATCAGATGAGGTGGCTGGTGTTCTTGGGGCTGATATATCATTTTAAAGAAAATTACTTTGGCACACTTGACATTTGTTCGGATAGCTGATGAATTAAAGGCAGGGATCCAGGTCACATCAGAAATACTTCACCATCACAGAACACTGTGTTCTGTGGAAAACAAAATCCGATAGAGCAGTAAAGCTGCCTGCCCACCCTTCTGAGCTGCAGAGGTGTGGTGTTCTAGGACCATGGCATTGGCATAAACATGATGGATGGGGACAGACAGAGGGAGAGAAGACTCCGAGACAGGAATGAGGAGGTCTGGGTTAAGCCTCAGCGCCACCATTTACTACTGTTCACTATTGCACAGAGGTCATTTCATCTTGCTTGGCTTCAGCTTTTCTGGGCCATTAATTCTGCTTGAGTGTCTGATCAAAGTTTCTCTCTCTCCCTAGAAAACATGTACATATCCAAGGAGCATTTTTCACACAGTGAAAGGCTTGGTGAATCCCTCAAAGCCCATCAGTGGGCTTCAGAACTTCAGAGTATAATTACCTTTACACTCTCTTCTTGCTTGGAGATCATTCCAGTACCACAGTTGGTTTATAACACTCTGCTGTAGTGGAAGGGAGAGGAAAACAGGCCTCAGAACTATGCTTGCCTGTTTGCTGGTTAAGCTGAGTGAATATCTACTGATCACCACTGCATGTAGGTCACCTCAGGCTGGACATGCAAGAGTGAGACTCATATGCAGCCTTCGGAGGGTCTGTCTCATCAGCATCAGGGGGAGAGAAGGCCACAGACCAATGTAACAGCGTCAGAGAGTGAAGTGAGGTTTGAAGTTTGATTCTAACTTTGTGTTGCTACAATTCTGTTCTTCAGGATCTTAGATAATTCACTGAACCTTAATTACTATAAGCGTGTAGTAAAAGTTACTGGCTCTAGAACTTCCTGCCTTAGCAGATTATGGGAACTGGTTTTGCTTCTGCCCATCTATGAATTAAATACATACATGCATATCCCTGTGTAGTATCTGCAGAGGATAAAGGCAAAATCAAAACCCTTGCTCCAAGAATGCTTTGTCTGTGAGTGTAGGTGAGGGCTTTTGCCAACTAAAAGTAAATAAAGCTGTAAGCATGAATGACCAGGTGTGCTCAGGGAAGGAAGATCTTTATCAGGGGTTGTCTGATGGAGGGAATCTCTGCCCAGATCTAGGGCTTCTGCCTTGACAGATTTAGTCTAAGTCATTACATTATTATACAAATGACTCATGTCAGTTGTAGAAAGACAGAAAATATTGGTAATTAAAACAGATATGAAATACATGCCATTTATAATTTAAGCATTCAGAGATAGCCAGTCTTGATAATTTGATGTGCTACTTCTAGACTTTTGGATGCATGCACTCATGTAGAAATGTCTCCCATTTGTTAGTATTTGTCTAGAATGTGTAATGTCTCCGCCCTTGATTGATGCATGCAAGTCTATAATGGAAGGAGCTGTGATTCAAATACATTATCCTCAAGGCTGGGAAACAGGCATTAGATGAACATTATTATAATCTGTAAGTGTAACTATTCCATCTATGGGAGGTCACACATGCAGAGGGAACCATGTTCTGTGTCATTGTGTTGTGTCATAGTTTGGTATTGTGCCATGAAGTTCTCTCCATGTCCCCCTACTATGTGACATTTAGCCCCATTGGCACACAGTAAACCTTTATGTCAGTACTTATCAGGGGCTGACCCTCTGGCTGATCTCCTGACATGTCTTGGCACCCACTGGCTCTCATTTGCTCTAAGATGCCAACAGACAACTTGAGCGTTTTCTCAGGGTGATGGCTAAGGCACAAGAGTAGAAGCTGAGCTACCCAGATGCTTTCTGAGTCTTGTGGTTTGTCATGTCTGCTAGCAAGTCACATGGCTGTATCTAAGTAGAAGCACATGTGGGAAGGGCGAAGAACGCAATTAGTCTGCTGCAGTATTGTATCCGGTCTGTGCTTGAGACACGGTGTGGAGCGGTGCTGGGGAGCAGCCTGGATCTGCCCAGCTGATAGGAACAGACTGGAGAGTGAGGGCAGTAAGTCTACAGAGAAAGGGGTCAGGCTTGATCTCGTCAGATATGAGTGGTGATGTGGGGTCTGGAAACACAGACCTAAAAGTAGTGTTTGGGGTGCAATTCGGTAAAGGAGAATGGAGAACGGGAAGTACATCAGTACTAGAGAGATCACCCATGAGACTGACTGTGCAGGGAGTGGAGAGGATCAGTGACAAAGACTGTCAGATTTGTCAGTGTGGCTTTCACAGACTGAATTAAAACTGGATGCCGGACACGCCATCAAATGCTTTGTGCTATTTCATCCCCAGGGGAATCTCATTTTTGCTTTCTTTTTACAGAGTGGGAAACTGAGGCATGGCTTGTCAAAGGGCACACAGCCTCCTAGGAGCAGTGCAGAGTTGCCATTCCACACAGTCTGTGACTTCAGATGTCACCAGGACTCACCCCAGAAGCAGAAGGTCTCAGTCAGGGAGTTTTCTGAGATTTGATTACGAGTTATGGGCGACAAGAGGGGAGGGAAGGACTTACAGACCCAGCTGAGTCCACTAGTCACAGGAGCGGCACTGTTACAGAGGCAGGAGTGTTGGGAACATTATATTGTGGGGACAGGGAAAGTAGTCAGTGTCGAGATGGAGTGGGATACGTGTTGGATCCTCGGGTGTCTGTGGACTGACGGCAAAGAAGGACTGACATGGAACTCACCTTCCTAAAGAAGATAAGGGTGGGGGAATGGTATAGGGTGAGGAGCGGGGGAAACCATTAGAAAGACAGCTGAGGAGACTTAGAGGGTTTGTCTGACCAGAGGTCAGCAGAGACTTCAGACAGCTGCTTCAGTGGTGCTGTGGAAGGGTATGATGCAACTGGAAGACAGGAGGTGGGCTCTGTCCAGAGCATGTGCTCAGGGAGACAAGCTGGGCAGGAGAAAGGTCTGAGCTCGTCAGACCCAGGAGGGGAACCACAGGGCCTTCCAGGACTGAACTCACACTGACCCCACAAAGTAGGCTATTCCCCTTTAAGGCAGCTGCCGCCGTCATGGCCAGCGCCTTCATCCTCATCAGGCCTCATCTTCCCCGAATGTCGTCCGCTCTATCCATTTGGCCTGCAGAGTTTGCCCCGTACCCTGCACCTGCTAGATCTTTCCTGCTGCCTGGCTTGCATTCAGAGCATTAAGGATCTGGCTTCTATTCTGCACTTCTCTTCTGGAAAGTGCCTTGGCCTCTACAGAATCCTACCCTGACACCATGCCCAGCACACAGTAGGGGCTCAGCCCAGGGTTTGAGCAGTGAGTGGGGGAGGGGCCTGCTGCTGTACAAATTCCCAATGTGTGTGTGTGTGTGTGTGTGTGTGTGTATCTGGAAGCTCGCCCGCCACTTCTGTGGTGCTTCCCAGGACAGCCACTGTTTTTCAAGCCTGACCACCTGTCCTCTACCACACTGTCCCCCTTTTCCTTTTTAAAAATGGAAACAGAACAGGCAAGTTGGACCTCACATGGACCTTTTTTCCCTTAGACAAATAGCCGGTCTTCCTATTAAAATGGTAATTTCCTTTGTTTTAAAAAAAAAGGCAGATGTGGCCAAATTAAGCTAATCTAATTTGCAGTTTTTCATTAAAAATATATACGAGTTTGGCTAGGAGGCTGTTCCGGTCCCAGGGGTCATTGTGTTCACAGGCACAGGAGCAACTGTCCTTTATCTCCTTATAGATACATATGCTTTCCATGTCACTTCCTCACGCCGACTTCTTCTTAACCTTGTCTTCAGCTACAGGGGACTTTTATCTGCTAGCTTATCTTGTCTTGTGCCTCCTTTATTAAATAGAAAACTCCCTAAGCAACTCTGGGTTGCCAAGTCCCATGCAGAGAGGAGAAGAGAAAGGGTCCCCTTTTATAGAGAACACAGGACAAAGACATGGAAATTTTATATGGGAGCGAGAACAGTGTACGAGCTGCTGGAGGCTGGATGGTGTGGCGGTCCCTTCTCCAGACATGGGCTGGGCAGACAGTGTACACAGGACACTAGTGGAAGTTTGGGAAGGGGTGGCATGGTTTCTCTGCATTGAAGGGGCTTCCTAGATATTCTCATATTCCATAATTTGTCAGCAATTGGCAATACCTGAAACCTCCATATCCCATTCAAACCTCCACAAAAATTCACACACCATAGGCAACTAAGGCATCTAAACTGTGGAGTGCCTGAGATTATGTGGCAAACTGGCTTTTCTTCCACATTCCACCCACGAGGGACTTGATCCCCAGACTTTAGAAGTTTTGACCTCTCAGAGATCCGGATTTGGGCATTGCTTTCTTCCTTTGACAGTGTGGTGGCTCTGAGCCTGTGGCATGTGTGTGCTGCTTTGCTGAGCATGGATGTGAGTGCTTTGTATAAGCTGGGTGCTTAGTCACAAAGCACTGGCTTTCACATCACCACTGGCTTCTCGACTGGTTGTCACATGTCGGGACCATATGATCTATACTTTGAGCTGGTTGTGGTGGCGCACACCTGTAATTCCAGCACTCAGGAGACAGAGGCAGGAGGATCTCTGTGAGTTCAAGGCCAGCCTGGTTTATAAAGTGAGTCCAGGACAGCCAAGGCTACACAGAGAAACTATGTCGCAAACAAAAAAATAAAAATAAAACCAAAACATTCACGCTTTGTTTCGGAGCCCTTATAGCAAAGATACCTCAAACCTTGGGGAAAATATATCATTCTGTATGGTATCAGATGGAGCCAGAAGAATTAGACAGTGGGTTTAAATGCTTGGGGCCCACAAAGGCAGAGGGAGCAGAGGACAGGACATAGAGGCCTATGAACGACACACAGAGCCAGACAAGGTGTTCTTGAAGTTCTAGAAACCTTGGGCCCTTCTTGTTGTCATCTGTGACTGTCGCCCTCATGCAGAGAATTAGAGATACTCTGTGCTCTCTGGAACCGTGTTTATTTGGATTGTCACTCATCAGCCCGTAACACGTATCTCCTGGGATGTGTGGGCAGTATTCCGTGTTAGCGCTTGTCACATCCTGTCTGGTTGGGCTTTGGAATGGGCCCTAGATGTTTTACGGTAGCTGTCCTATTTTCTTGCCTACCCAAATTATGCCCATTTCTGCCAAGTGCTGCATATGATGACAAGCGGATAGTCGGTGCTGAATTCTCTTCCTCAGAGCCCTTTCTCATCAGTCAAAGCCGCGAGTGTTGGCAAGTCTTCCGGGTGGATTTTCTTTATCTTTTAAATGTTTGTCTAAAATTAATTCTGACTGTTTTGAGGAAGTTGAGAGCAGAGGGAGTTTGAAGAGCAGAATCTGTAGTTTCAGCAAGGTGTTGAAAGCTTCAAGTTCAGTATGTGCGTGTACCCAGATGGAGCCCGGAGTCACATATCTGTAGAGCTGTTGCAGGAGAGTAGCCGTGTATCCCAGTGAGCAGAGCTTGCCAGGGCTGTAGATGCCAGCATACACTTCACAGGCAGGAGATGACATAGGTGCTTATAGATCCACAAACCCTGGGCATTTGGCTGCACATCAGAAAAACGCTGCTTTTTATTGAAGAGTCTTGTGACCTTGATGTTGTGCAACAGACACCTTGTGAAATCAACAGCAGCTCACTCCATGCCCTTTACTCCCAGAGATAGCATCAGAGAGTACAGGAGAAATTTGGCTGTCTATCAGAAAGAACACTGGTGTTTGATAGCATCTCGTGTACCATGTGGTTGTGTTGTTCATGTGGTTTTTGTTGGTATCTGATGGGGCGCTGACCAGAATGGTCTTCTCATCCCCTTAGGCTGTGTGGGTCATGACAGACTTCTGTCCTTCCTGTTGTGTTTTTAGTGTCTGGCAGAGGCCCAGAGTCTGCTAGGAACTTTGTACGTACCTGCTGCATGTGTAAACAGACCTTCCCTGTTGTTGGGTTAAATATCACAAATATTCCTGGATGCCTTCTGACACAAGCTTTTGGTGCAAGAGCCCTTTTCCTGTAGTTGCACTTTGCTGGTGCTTAGTACACTGAGCAGAATACAACAGGATATAGGTTGGCAACCTAATGTGTGAGTGTCAGGCTTAGGTTCTGTTCTCAGCATTATTTCTTTCTTTCTGTGTGAGTGTTGACCAGCACTGGGAGAATATGAGAACCATTTATATCTCATTATCAAAGTCAGGGACTATAAACTGTTGATGGGCCACCCTTCTCCATTCATCCATCTATCCATCCATCTATCTTTCTTTCTTTCTTTCTTTCTGTCTGTCTGTCTGTCTAGCTATTTGCATACATATCTACATACTTCTCTATCCACCCATCTATCTATCTGAATGGGGGTCTCACCATGTAGCTCAGGCTGGTATTGAACTCCTGGACTCAAGAGTTCTCTCACCTCAGCCTTCTTGTAAGTATTCTATATGTGGTATCACCTATAGAGCCCAACTTAGACTATCTTTAAAAGCACTTTCAAGTTTATAGCAAAATTGAGAAGTTACAGAGACTTTTCTAGGTCCTAGATGTCCTTTTGCATGCACAATGTATCCACTATCAAAAACCCCCTCTCCCAACTAGAGTGTTACATTTGTTAAGTCAAGAATCCCACACTCGAGAGCTACAGGTGGGATACAAAGTGAATAAACTCTAACCAACAAAAATAAGTAAGTAAATAAATAAATTTAATAAAAAGAAAAAGAAAAAAACAATCCCACACTCAAATCTTTCATTATCACCCAGGACCCATAGTTTACAACTTCTTGGGCATACCTTTTGTGAGTCTGTGTAAATGATGATGTATCTGTTCTCACAGTACTTTGGCAAGTAGCTTTATTTACCTTCCGGTTCTCTGTGCTCCGTGTGCTCCTCCCACTCTACATCCTAACACCTGACAAATTCTGGCAGGGCCTCTCGTGGTCCCTGTGGTTTTGACTTCTGGAACATTATGGGCTGGCATCACACGTGTGTGGCCTTTTCACATTGGCTTCTTCCTCTTACTAGTATGTACTTATGTTTTCTTTGGGTCTTTTATTGGGTTCATAGCTGATTTCTTTTTAGTGATAAACAACACCCCTTTGTCTGGATGTAGCTTCCTCACTTTGTAAACAATGAAAGACTATCAATCGTTTCCAAGTTCTGAGAATTAAAAATAAGGCTATGAGCACCTGTGTGTAGTTTTGCTGTGGGCTGAGATTTCAGCCAGTTTGGAAAATCCCAAGGAGGGAAGCTGCTTAAAGATATGTAAGAGTCTGCTCAGCTTTGTTAGGACCTGCCAAGCTGACTGCAAAATGGCTCCAAGTGCTCCTCCACCAGCAACGGACAAGAGCTGTTGTTTCCTCACTGGCATTTGGTGACATTACTGTTTGTGACTTTGGCCATTCTTGTATGTGTACAATGCTAGCTCATTAGAGCTTTAGTCCATGATCTTACAGGTTCCGGACATCTGGTGTCTTTTCATTGGCTTGTTGGCATGACCATGTCTTCCTTGGTATTTGTTCAGACTTTGTGTCGTCTGTTTATTTTAACTAGGATATGTCTTATTGTTGAGTTTTAAGTTTTTGTATATTTTGAATAATATTCCTTCCTTATATATTACTTTTGTAAGTATTTTTTTCTCCATCCAGTAACTCATCTTTTCATTTTATTAGCAGAGAAGAACTTTTTAAAGAAGTCCAGTCTATCATCTCTTTCCTTTGTGTTCTATTCCTCTGGTGCTTCTAAAAAGTTATCTGGAAAGCCAAGCCCACATATTTTTCTCCTCTGTTATTTTATAGGAATTTCACTGTTTTTTCCCTTCTAGCTATTCTGTGATCAGTTTGGAGTTAATTTGTGCCACAGATACAATGGCATCACCCGGATTTCCCTCCTCCCTTTCTCTTTTCCTCCTATCCCTTCCCACTTCCCCATCTCCTCCATCAAGTGTCTTATTGTTTTAATACTATTTCTGGAAAGGGCTGCGTTTTCTTCCTCTGCTCCTTTTTAAATATGTTTGACTTCACTCATGCAAGTGTTCTGGGCTCCCGTCCTCTGTTGTGCTGATGACCATAGTTTCACAGTTGGTATTTGTCTTCGTTAGGGTCCTATTGCCATGGAGAGATACCATAATCATGGCCACTGGTGAAGGAAAACATTAATTGGGGCTGGCTTACAGGTTCAGAGATTTACTCCATTATCGTCATGGTGGGAAGCATGGCAGCTTGCATGCAGACACGGTGCTGGAGAAGTCGCTGAGAGTTCTGCATCTCAATCTGCAGGCAGCAGGAGGAGAGAGACACTGTGCTTGGCTGGAGTGACTGAAACCTCAAAGTCCACCCCAAGCGGCACACTTTCTTCAAAGGCCACAGCTACTCCAACAAGGCCACACTTCCTGATAATGCCACCTCCTGTGATAGTGTGGAGCCATTTTCATTGAAGCCTCCACAGTCTCATAGTTGGTTAGTGCCTGTCTTCCACATTGTTTCTTCTCTTGCAATATTGTTTAAACATTGGCTCTCATGAGCCTTTTGCTCACCTACTCCCATGTCAACTTTAGATGTCAGATGAAAATATGCTGTGGTTTTATCCGGGATTACATTGAGAGTATAGATAAGTTAGGACTAGCCTACCTCTTCTCAGTATTTACTTCCTATCCATGAACTTGGGGTGTTTCCTGGTTAAACTCTTTCATCAATGCTGCATAGTTTTCTTCAAACAAATCTTGTGTGTATATTTTGGTTTTTGTATCTGGTATATCATTTTTAGATGCTGATATAAATGCTATTGTGTTTATAATTTCAATTTCCGTCTGTCCACTGCTGTTATATGTAATTACAATTGAGTTTTATGTATTATTCCTTATATTCTTCAGCCTTTCTCTAATTGCTTATTAACCACTACCTGTTTTTCAAATAAGACTGTATTGGAACACAGCCATGTTCACTTGCTTACATGTTTTCTGTGGTGGCTCTTAACAATGCAGCAGAATTGTCACTCCAGAACATATGGTCCGGAAAGCCTAACCAGTTGCTCCCTGGGCCTCTGTAGAAGCATTTGCTGATCCCCACTCATGGGCATTCAGGAGGCACCTAGCACGTGGCAGGCACCTGGCAGAATATGTACTGTGTGAAGGCATGAAGAGGGGATGGAGAAGTGGTTTCTCAGTCTGCATATGAAATGTTCATGGTTGTGGGCTTTGGAGGAGGTGAGATGACACGCTCAGACCCAGCAATGCTTTTGAGGGCTGGAGACAGCTCAGCGTGAGCCAGCACCTCCATAGCTTTAGGGGAAGTCATGGTTGTGCTGCTGCCGAATTTACTTGGGGGACATTTAATGAGCAAATGGTCGCTGAGTAGCAGCCAGAGTCCTGACTCTCTTTAAGAGCATGTGCTGTACCACTCCTAGGCACATATCCAAAAGAGGCTCAAGTACACAACAAGGACATTTGCTCAACTATGTTTGTAGCTGCTTTATTCGTAACAGCTAGAACCTGGAAACAACCCAGATGTCCCTCAGTTGAGGAATGGATACAGAAATTGTGGTACTTTTACACA
>CM053743.1:45829577-45849237 GCA_028658305.1 Pachyuromys duprasi | reverse complement strand
CCCCCCCCGAGGGAGGAGCAGCCTTGCTAGGCCACAGAAGAGGACATTGCAGCCATTCCCGAAGAGACCTGATAAACTAGAGTTAGATGGGAGGGGAGGAGGTCCTCTCCTATCAGTGGACTTGGAAAGGGGCAGGGAGGAGATGAGGGAGGGAAGAGGGGGAGAGGGAGGGAATGCGGGAGGGGGCTACCGCTGGGATACAAAGTACATAACCTGTGATTAATATAAAATAAAAATGAAAAAAAAAAGAGCATGTGCTGTTTACTCTCTGGTGTTGGATATTTATTACCTGAACTGCTTGTAAGATTCCTCCAGAGCTGGTCATGATTCTGTTCCTCACAGATGGAGCTGAGGTCCAGATACCTATATGGATGTCTGAGTCATGTTGGTAGAGAGTGGGAGAGCCACAGGCCAACTGAACCACATCTGGCCAGATGCCAACATCCCACAGAGACTCCATGTCTCTCCAGCCTCAGCAGGGCTTAAGAAGTTGCTCTGACCATGGTATAGAGAAATCCTGAGTTAGGAAGAGGTCCTTTGGGGATGAGGTATTCTGAAGGTCTCCTGGAGGAAGAGGAAGAAGAGGAAGAAGAGGAGAAAGAGGAAGAGGAAGATGAGGAAGAAGGGAAGGAAGGGAAGGAGAAATATGAGGATGAAGAGGAGAATGTTGTGGAGGAAGAGGAGGAGGGAGAGAAAAAGTTGATGGTTTGGGTAATAGAACCATATTACATGTATTGTTTCCCATGTACTTGGTACTGTGCAAAGCACACAGCAGTTTGCTTTCCTTTAAATCTGACCATCGTCATACATGTTAACCACTGCTGGCTGGATTGTGCTCCTCTGTCCCATGGAAATTACATTTGAGCCCCAATTCCTCAGCAACAGTAAATATAATCTTATACAGAAAGAGGGTCTTTCTGATATCATTAAGACTCTTGGAATGAGATCATTCTGGGTTTAGGGTGACTGGTGTCCTTATGGTAAAGGGAAGTGGTTTTTGACGCACAGGGACACAGACTAGGTGGTTTGTGGAGGCAGAGGCCAACACTGGAATTATGTTGCTTTAGTCAAGGTGTTCCCAGTGCTGTTAAATAGTAATTTTTTTGTAAGGCCTTTGGAGGGAGAGTCACCCTTCAGGATCCCTTAAGCTTGGACTTCTGGCCTCCAGAAAGGTTATAAAGAATAAAGGGAAATGTCCTGGATGCTGGTAAGGGCATATCAGCCACAAGAAGCAAATGTAGGTACAGCTAGAATCCTGCTGTGGGCTGAGGAGAGACGTCTCTCCCATCAGTTGTAAGTGAATGGTTATGCTTCCCTGGAGACATCAACCTTAGCCACAAAGGGTCTCTTGTAGGTGAAACCCCTCACAGGGAGCTTGCTGGACACATGTCCATGCTGGACTCACAGCCCTTGCTCATTACCCCTGTTCCCAGAACAGAGCCCATCTGGCTTGGGTCAGCTGAAACTTCAGAGATTGGTTCAAGAAAATGGTTGTGCTAATGCAGAGAGATCCTGGTGTGAGCCTGTAGGGGCTTCAGTTGGCTGCGGCTTAGACTCCCCAACATATGTCACTCTTGTCAAGCTAGTGGCCACTCACTCCCACTGTGTGAGGCTTGTTCTACCACCTTCTTCATTCTTAGACTATTGTGGGCCTACTCAGTTAGGGTACTGAAGACAGACCACAGAAATGAATCCATCTAGGCCTCGCTTAGTGAACCAGAGGGTTTACTGGGGCTCCTTATAAGTGACTCATGGACAACTTCGTCACTGAGGGCCACCCGAGACGTGGGTGAAGACTCAGGAATGTGGCGTCCCTCCAGGTCCACCGGAACCCGCAAGTTGGGCAGATCCACAGGTTCTCTTCTTGGTGCTTTTGTAACCTTGGAGGATTTGGGGGAGGAGGTAGGGGCAACAGGAGTGGGTGGCCATCGGGAGCTCATGAGTCTTATATGTTTCAGAAACTTCTTCAACCTTGCAAGTTTCCTTTACTTCCCAGACTAGGAGGAACTCCCCTCCTGTAGAGTATATTTCAATATAGGGGACATTGCTACAGAATAATTACCTTGGGGGTTCCAGGCTCTGAGTTATCATGCCTCCTTTACCTATGGGGAAAAGGAAGAGGAAGATGAGACCTAAAGATTCACAGCAAGTAGGTATGCTGGGTTTAGAGTCCAGGATCTTTCCCATTAAAAAAAATAAATAAGAGATTTATTTCATATCTATTTGTGTGTTCACCTCATTGAATGTATGTGAACCATATGCATGAAGGTACCCACAGGGCCCAGAATGGTGCACCAGATACCCCTGGAACTAGAGCGGTGGTGGTTCTGAACCACCATTATGGGTTTTGAGGACCAAACCCAGATCCTTTGTAAGGCAGCAGTGCTGTTGACTGCTGAGCCAGCCTCTAGCTTCCCTTTCTGCTGTTTAAGCCGCATGTTCCCGGGCTTGACTCGCTGCCTGGGAGAGCCAAATGCAGCGAGTGCATATCTCAGTGAGTGCAAAGCCGAACCAAGACCGTACAGGACATGAAAGAGCCAGGGAAGCCTGCCATCGGCTGCAGGGAAGGAGAGCCCAGGTCTCCTGTCTAAGACTGTTCTTTCACACACAGCCTGCACTGGGGCTTCCCTTGGGGAGGGGTATACATATTCACAGAATGGTGGTTTAAGGTGACAATCGATAAAGAAAAAAAAAGTAGACACCTTTTTGGGGAGGGGGTGAGTGGGCTGAGCTCAAAGTGTCAGAGTCTGTGTGAAAAGAGCGAAGGGAAGGACAGGAACGCCTTGTGGCGTGCTCGGCTCCTACCACAAAGAAAGGGCACTTCGAAAGTGCATTAAAACTGGAGTCTGCCCTTGCAGGTGCCTGTCCTGCTCACTCATTAACAGAAAGAAACTTCTTTTTATGACGTCGGATGCAGCTGGCATTGGCTGAGTTAATCGGACTTCAGCTACCTGGTGTGTCTTCCTCAGGTAACTTGAGCGCTTTCTCCCCTGGGCAGTGCTGCCTGTCCATCCTTCCAGCTGCTCTTCTCTAACACCTTGCTTAGGCGTGTGAACACATAGCCATACATAGACGCGTGAACACATAGCCATACATAGCCATACATAGACGCGTGAACACATAGCCATACATAGACGCGTGAACACATAGCCATACATAGCCATACATAGACGCGTGAACACATAGCCATACATAGACAAACATGCCCGGATTATTTTGTCCCCCAATATCTTTTTGCTGGTTAGGAAAGGAGCCACTGTACTTGAGGGTGTCTGTGAAGCAGCACGGACACACTTGCTGCTAAGTTATAACTGATCTTGGCTTTGGGTGTCTCATCCCCTTCCCCGTACCTTTACCCCTGCCTCTGCTGTGAGGGAGTCCCTGTGGGCACATGTCCTTACCTGGAGCCAGAATAACTATGTGGCTTTTGCTCCACCTGGTCCTTATTTATCTGGGTCTAAGGTTTGCATTGTGAGTATCTTAGAGGGAGAACATGAGAATGATGAATGCTTGTGCAGCTCTTCCCTGACGTTCTAATTCGTCCCAACTAAGTGGCAAAGCAGCAACCCTTATTTTGAAGGTTCAGTCTGTGAGGGGCACTTGGTGTTAGCATTGTCACTGATGGGGCTTATGAACTGATCCACCGCTGATCTCTGCATCACCCAGGAGACCAATTTGTCTGGACTTTAGAGAAGGAAGACAACCCTAACTACTGACCTCATGATTCCTGCTGTCATCTCAGCCTTGGCTAGTGACATAAGTACCACCATGGCCAGGCATGGCTTCCCCAGAGAAATTTGCATAGTCAAATAAAATGCTGATTTACTGTGTAATGTATGGCCATTAAGAGGAGGAAATAGTAAAGTTTAAAATCATTGCCTTGGCTCATGTGGTTTTAAAGTAACACCCGACTCCCTTCTGGTGGGCAGGGATGCTCCTGAAAAATGGGGTGGCATGGTTGTAGGGGATGGTGGTGGGGAATAGGAAGAGATCCAATCACTTAACCCGTGGTGGTTCCAACATGAAACTTCCTTTTTGGGTTAGAGCTATAAGATGCTTCAGATACACATCTGCATGTTACTTGGGATATTGTTTTTGACAGTAAAGATAAATGTGTATGTGTTTGATCTCTGTTGTGTTTGAAGAAGATTAAAATAGATTAGTTATGATGAAACTGTTCACACAGTGAGTCTGTCTGCCTTGATGAAAAGCCAGGAGGCACTTCCATTCTAGAAGTTTCCAAACACGGCCCTGACATCATCAGTCCTGGGGCAGGGATGTAGTGACAAATGTACATACCCACCATCAACACAGCAACCTCCCAGCGCCGCCTTCATGCCTCCGAGGTGGTGGTGATGGTCGGGTCTCTTAGGCACAGAAGTTTGCTTGAGCTCCTGCAGAAGGCCAGTATATACTGTGGCTATGGGTGAGGAAGAGAGAGAGGCTTAGAAAATAGCTCCATGTAGGAAAGCCGCACCCTGCCACTAGCCAAGCCAAACTGGTGGAATAGTGATGGTCATTTTGGAATGTGTGGGTCCACGGGCATCCCAGAGGGTACCAGTTTGGCTTCCTGGTGCTTTTCTGTCTCTCTGGTATTTCTCTCTCCTTTCTCACCCTCCAACTCCCTTAATGTGCCCCAGTTACCTCTAGGGTTCAAGTTGCTGTCTAGTCTGTTGCGGATAGCTTTCTCTACAGGCTCTGAGCCCTGGCCTGGCCATTACATCTAAGAAGGACTGCCTGGGACAGACATCCTGACTTGTGGTCCTGAACCCCACTGAGGTGACTGTCAAAGTGGCTGTCTGTATTATCTCAGGCTCCCCTCTGGCTCAGGTGGGGCTCTGATGTCGTTTTCCTGAGGGGCTTTTGTGTTCTTGAGTGTTTCCACCTCACAGATGGATGCTGCCCATCTTCACACAAAGCAAATTATCACTACCTGCCTCACCCTTTGAGCTAGATTCTGATCACCATTTGTCCCCTGTGGGCTTTATGGGTGGGTTTTCCAGCCCTCTCTGTACTCACAATCTATTAGACTTGTTTTCTCCCCCTCCTCCTTCAGCCACACAGTTGCAAGAGCCCTGGGACCTGTCTGGCCATTACGCTGTGGCTGTCTTCAGTAGCAATGCTCTTACAGAACAGGGCAGAGGGACTGCGCTCCTTCCTACCCTATCTCCTGATTCACACTCTCTCTTGCCGTATTTCTTTTCAACCCTAACTGATTTCTCTTTGGGACTCAAGCCTACTTTCTGTGCTGATTTTTGGCTGCCGTGTTGATGCTGGAATCTGTCCATGGTGGAGAATGTCAGTGGGGTTTGTCTGAACACACCGCAGGAGAATCCTGACTTCTGTTCCAGCTGGTGGTCTTGCCTAAGCAAAGGAAGTAGCCCTCCTCCCACAGCTAATCTGTCAGCTTGTTTAATTGCTTATGTCTTGTCTTGTTCCAGAAACTTAATTTATTATTCCACAAGTAATACACGTTCCTTGTGGAAAATTAAAAAAAAAATGTAGCAGGAACAAATTGTTCCCTGCTACTTGGGAAGTAAGACATCACACATTAAAATGTCTTCCCTAAAGTTAGAGCAACTTTAAACATAACTTGTTGTCATAGACAAGGAGCCTAGATTCCAAGGAGGCTAGATTCAGGTACTCTTCAGGGTCTATGCTGTGGGGAGGGCCTGAAAGACTCAGGCAGATAAAGGCTCTGAGCTCCAAGGAAGCCAGGGTCTCCTCTGCTCAAGGTAGCCATGGCTCACCCCTGCTCAGTCCGCCTACAAACCTGGGGTGGCCTTTTCCTGACTGCTCATAGCCTAGACCTTCACCTCTCTCCCTTTGACGTGGCTGCTATGGTTAATTTTTCTTGTTGGACTAAGGAATTGGAGTAGGGCTTCCCCATTGCCAATCATTTGCTCTCCTCCCACGCTAAACTCCACAAAGAAGTATATCTAACCTCCTGTGGTGCAAAGAGAGCCCAGGCTTAAGAAGCTCAAAGCTGGTCCTTGACAGAGGCAGGAGGGCGTTGGAACATTGCTCTGAGTCTGCAATGAAAGAAAGCACGGAAGGTACCAGGAAGACTCCATGGCCCTGCCAACTGCAGGATCGCAGAGAGAAAACACAGCCTTGCTGCGTGCTGGCCAGCTGCTCACATCTTGTCGGCATCTCTACAGAGGTGTACCAGACAGGTGGGGGCAGCTCAGAGAGGCCGGGACACTGCAGGAGGGAGAAGGGAGAGGGTCCTCAGGATGGGGTGGATCTAGGTTACATTACTTTTAAGTTTTAGTTTTCTTTCCTCAGCACTTGAAGAGAGTTTGGGAATGAAGACTCTTCCAGAAGGGGTGTGAGAGTGAAACCCATTTGCCTGGTGTGTCTCCTTTCTTTTTCAAAAGCCCGCCTTCCAAAGCCCTGGGGGCTCTGCTGGGTTGAGGACTCTGTAAGTGTTCAACCACCATGCAAACCGGACTGTGATTGTGGTGAAATCAAGTGACCGGGCACTCCTGTGTCTCTTGCATCAAACCCCTCAAAGTCACAGTGAGCTAGGAAACTGCCCGTGAAGCTTGCAAGGCCAGAGATTCCCTTTTGTTAAGTAGGAAGTGCAGACGGATGGATGAGGCAGCCGGTGCTGACTGCCAGGTAGGGTGCCAGCCGCCCAGGGTTACTTACCATGCTTTTTTGTTGCTTGCTGGGGCTGTAACTGGGTGGGTCCCTGGGAACTTTTTTTTTCCCCTCTAAGTGTATCTTGTTCCCAAGCCTGGAAATAATTAGAGGCAAGGGCACACACAGTGGTGCAAGGTGTAGTGAGAGACTGAGGGGCTGAGGGTGTCTTGTCATTTACGCCCATTTCACTCCATGCACTCGGTCACTGAGGTGGCCGGCAGTTTTATCTCGCTCTGCCCTTTTGAGATTGCTCCTTTGAGTTTCTTGTGGTGCTGTCTTAAAAGGCCCGATGCTCCCAGGTGCAGAGGAATGGACTCTTCTTCTAAGCCCCTCTGAAGTGGCAGGGGTGGCCTTGCTTTGTTCTTTGTAGACATATTTTTCTGAAGCAGATTGAATCTCCCCGGCAGGGTGCGCTGGGCTGCCTGGAGGTCACGCATGGCTCACACTCACCTGGCTCATGCAGCTGATGCCGTTGCTTGCATTTGTCATTGTGGTTATTGAGTTTCTGGTTGGGTGTGTTAAAAGACACAGGCCTTTCTTTATTAAATGCACATCATTTGGCAAAGAAATAACAATTTTTTAATCACAAAACGTCTTCTTATTTATAGTTTTCTTTTGTAATATCCAAGATAGATCATTGCTTTCTTTACTGAAAGGTTCTGGGAGGAGGGCAGAGAGCTGGAGATCTGGCTAAATGGTTAGACGTACTTACTGCTCAGTCAAGACCTGAACACATAGACCAGCAGCCATGTTGAGTAGCTCCCAGACACGTGTTTACTCGAGCTCCTGGGGATCTGATGACCTATTCTGGCCTCCATGGAATCCCGCAAACACCTGTGGACACACAATCCACATAGGTCACATGCATAGACACATGCACACACACACACTTAAGTAAGACATCTTAAGAAACTAAATAAGAATCTGGGCTTTCTTATCTAAAAGTGGGTGCTTGGATCATATTATACATACAGGTTCTCGTTTTTAAGATATTACTTTTCATTTTTCTTGAGGGATAATATCCATTTGGATCTTTGATATATGATCTGGCGAATGTGTCTCTCTAAGTCATTCTATGTAACCGTAGCCAGATCAACATCTTTGGGCTCCCCAGGGTCTCTCCTGCTCTCATTAGTTCCTTCTTGCCAAGAACCAGCCTTCTCAGTTTTAGTATCAGAAGGCGCTGCTACTAAAAACGAACTACCTGGCTCTCTTGAATCCTTTCAGGTGGGCTGATTGCCATGGTTTCTCCGTTGGTGGGTATTTTGCCTCATTGTGACTTGTTTATTTTAAAGCTTAGCAATATGAGCTTTTTTTTTTTTCATATTGGTCACCATTTATTCCAGTGTACTTTTGAAAGGTTAATGGGAAATTTCACATGGAACCCCTTCATGAAAATTAGATCAAATAGGTACTGTTGCAACTTAGCAGGGTTCAGGTCACATGGAGACAGCCTCCCTCAACCACTACCCCCCCTCCAAGAGTGGGGGTTCTGGCTTGGCTCATGGGTTCAGGCCTGGACTTTTGGAGCTGGTACCTGCCTAGTTTCTCTTTGTTGTGCAGTCTCAATCAAATTCTGTAGTCCCACTTTCCTTATCTGTGAAACAGGGCACATAAGTGCTCACATTCCCCCGAGGTTGTAGGAACATCGATGGGCTGGGACAAGCGTTGCCTGTAGTGTTCCTGTTCAGCAGATGCCTGGTGAATGGTGTGGTACTCGCCCACTGTTAGAGCTGATTGCACTCCTATCTCTGCAGACCTGGTACTCCCTGGAGCCCCACAGGAAGGCACCAGTCATGCTGGTCATATGACCACTTCTCTGCTATCTCTCCAGTTCCCATGAAGATGCGAGAGGCCACAGTCTGTTGGGATGTCCCCAAGGATGTCCTCCTTGCTAGTACATGAGCTCTGAAGGCAGGTAGGCTGTGTGGCATGGCCCAAAAGCAAGCTGCCAGGCTCCTAGCTAGGAGACCTGTATCCCAAGAGCCCTCCTCCTGGGCCTACCCTTTTACTGAGTTCCTGGGCTAAGTGGGCTGCTTAGTTTGCCAAATAAGGACTTCCTGGGGTCCATCCGCATGTGAGATGCTTATGCGTCATGAGTCCTGAAACTCTAGAAAGACATTAGGGTATGAAGAATGGTGACCCCCTTTGTTCTTCCATTCTACCCTGGCTTCAAGTCAAATTAGATATTTGAAAGTAGGCCCAGGCTCCGATGTAGTAGTGGATTCTGGATAGTAATTGCTGCTGCTCATGGTACCAGCAGATAACCCGGACAGTGCAGTCTGTCCTCACTGGTGCCCCACTTGATCTTCACTAAGGCTTGTGGAGAGGGCACCATTGTTTTAATTGCTTGTATGTGATACCCTGTATGCTGACATGCCCTCCTTCCAGGCTGAACAAATCTGTTATTTTTTTCTATTATTCTAAGTAGCTAGAGAACTAGGGGTACAATAACTGTGTGTGACATAAATGGAGGAGTCTAAGAAGAAAAAATTTGGGCTTCAAGTGGTTAGATGGCCCTTCTAAGGTCATACTATGTTTGACAAGCAGAGCCAGGTCTAGTGTGTACTGAAGACAATGTCCCACTCTGCAAGACTTGGGAGTGTCGCCTTACCCCATACCTGTGGGACAGATCACCTGCTACTCAGGTGGGCCTCGGTCTGAGCACAGGTCTCAGTTGTCCTCAGTTGAGAAGACTTGCCATGATTCTTGGTCTGGACTTCTCCACAGGTGTGTTGGAACTGGGCACATATTTCTCCCATGCTCTGATGGGGCCATGCCGCAAGGATGTGAGCATAGTACAGCCCTTCCAGTCCACAGGGCCTTGGATTAGTCCTGCATGGAGCCCACACTCTGTCCATGCTCAGGGCTTTATATTCTTTCTTGTCATGCCTGGGTGGTTTATGCCCACAGGAAACTTCATGGATTGTGTTCATCGCCTGATGGCTTTCCAGGCAGTGTTGATTCCTGGGTGTTCCTTTACTCATGGTGAAATGGGCATCAGGAAATCACCATCACCCCTCATGAGGCAAAGTATCAGTGCAAGGAGTCCACCCCGGCCATTTTGTTGCCTTTAAAGAGACAACAAGTGAGGGCTGGCCATCATGAAGCTGCTTCCTCCAGGCCCTCTGTGTCTGGCACCTCCCAGTCATTGCTCCGTCCCTTGATAAATGTGTATTTGCCTGTCTCTTTTGAAGGACTTGCTACTGCCATTCTCCTAGGGCTCAGCTTTCCATTTTCTGTATTTTACATTGGAATCTTTATCTAATAACTAATATGTGAAATGTTCACTCTCTTTCTGAAATGTCTGACAGAATTGGACCTTTTTGGTGACAGTTTTGAAACCATCTTCTGACATTAACTGGGTGCTGTTGAAAAACTACCCGTCTTCTCTTCTTACCCAGTTCTACCCCGGGGTCCCTTTTAGCAGGTTTTAGTGATGGTGTCTTGTCAGGATCTTATTTTTAAAGTTAAGTAGCAGTATCTCTTTGTGCCTTCTTGGTGTGTGGGATGGAATGTACATCCAGTTCCTGTAATGAGGAAGAAGCTCCCACTACTTGCAGGAGAGGTAGCTTGCAGGGTTTGGGGTAAACGGATGCAGCAAGCCACACAGCAGAAAGGATGCTGGTAAGGACCTTTGCTCTGCACACAGCCTGCCAGGTCTGTGTGGGGCCAAGCCATGCTTCCTTCCCTAAAGTTCAGAATCTGATTCAGCCATAACCAGCCACATGTGACTGCTGAACCCTTGGAACGAAGCTGGTTGGGATATGCCGAGAGCCAAACACTGTCGGTTTTGAAAGTCTCAAAACAAATGATCATTATGTTTAAGCAGATTGAGGGCACAGTGAGATACACTTTGAATATGTTGAGTTAAATAAAACATTGAAATTCCCATTTGTCTTTTCTTTTTAAAGTGTGATGGGTAGAGAATTTAATCACAGAAATATAGTGCATACCATAGGTCAAGATGCAACCTTCCTGTAGTTCTGTTGCACAGTTCCGGCTTCCACGGAGGTTGGCAAGAGTCCCTTTAGACTTCTGTGGAGGCTCAGACACGGCCCTCTCCAGCCATCATGCATTGCGAAATACTTGTGTCACACAGAGCAAATGGGAATGATGTCTAATATGGCTTTGGCAGGTTGCAGGTGGCTTCAGTCTATCCTCCTCATCTTCCTGTTGAAGGTGGAAATGTAAACAAAGAGGAGAAAAAAAAACTGGAGTGGCCATGGCTGGGTTGTATCTAGGGGATTGAAGTCCTTCCTCTGAGAGGTTGACTATGATTGTGTACATGTATGTTGTGGGGGAAGTTTCTGGTGTCACAAGTAATCCTTTCTGTGTTTATAATAAGAGATTGTCTGCATAGTTTAGGGTATATCCTGTTGCCCAAAGGGGCACCTGCTTCCAGCAAACTGCCCAGTAGCCTCTCTGACACGCCTTTATTTAGCCATCTGTTTTGACTATTATAGTGGAGTGAAAATTCAGTTTCTTTATGAAAACGGTTCTGAAGAGGTGAAGCTTGTCACATTTGCTGAGGACTTTCTGTGCTCACTTCATGATCATGATGGACTTCCAGGGTAGTGAACACTGGCTTCCCCAGTCTATACTGGTATGGAAGGAGCATTTAAACACAGCCCATGCCCAGGATACAAGGGAACCTTGTCTTGTACCCAGGTCTGTTTAATTGTTTAATCCTATCATCATTACAGTATTTATTGTGCCTCACTGGAACCCCAAACGAGTCTCTTTTGTTCAGATTACTCCATGCAATGCAAAGTGGGTATTTTACAATGTATGCTGTCCAAGAGAGGGCAGGGCCTGAAAGTACAAGGAGCCCCCCCCCCAAAAAAAATGGCAGAGAATCCTCAGATCCAGGCTAAGTTTCTGGGCCCAGAGTAAAAAACATGGTAGCCATGTTAGGTAGTAGCTATGAATTGAGCCAGGATTGGTCTTAGGCTCCTTTTGGCCTCAGCTGGGAAGACCAGATAGAATTGCTCCCTTGGACTTAGGGTCTTGCCACTAGAAAGGAGTTCTACAATCCAGTGATGTCAAGCCATTGGAGGCAAGATTTTTAAAGCATTTCTCAAGACAACAAAACCCTAATGACGATGCGTGTCGGTAAAGGACATTCTCTTCCATTCAAGCCTGATGCAGATGTGCTCGTGACTTCACCATGTTAGCTGAATGCCAGGAAAGATACATGTCATCATGCTGGGTGTCCTGATGCCACGGGACACTGCACAGCACATTCTGTAATGAGCAAGTGTCACTGGTTGGAGCAGGTGCCTTTTCAGAGAGGCTGATGCCATTGAATAAAAGATCACTATTTAGTGTCCTAGTTCTTTTTTCTTTGACTCCCTTTCAGTCAAATCATGCAAGGTGAATTCTTCATCCCTGACCTCTGATGGCTGCCAGAGCCTTGAAACCCTTTGTTCTCGCTGATGTTCGCTGCATTTTAAGTCTGGCAGAGACGTGATTAAGAGGTAGGAAATCACTGGACTTGGTCGGCATGAGACGGCCGGATCTTAGCGTGATGATCAGCTCAGCATTTAATCACTTCGCTTGTGCTTTCATTTCCTTTCATAGCCCTAGAGGGGAAAAGTTCAATCCCAAGATATGCTCCTGTTTTGCAAGGGGAGGTGGAGGGGGCAATAGAATCAGGTATATTGCATGTTCTTGGAGGCAAACTCTGCCTACAGTTCATACCTGAGGTCCCCACGAGAATAAACAGAACCAGCAAGACACTGAGACAACAAGACGAAGGGCTTAGCAGTGTCCCCAAGGGTGACAAGTGAACTTTACCCTAGCCCTGTGAGGTTGAGGGTGGACAGCCAGTGGATTGCATACCTCTCCTTGAATGCCTGTGTGGAATCCCTAACCCACAGTGTGGGGGTATTTGGATGAGCTTTCAGGAGGTTGTTCCTGTTAGCTGAGGTAATCAGGGTGGGCCTCTCTCTGTGGCATTACTGTTTATATAAAACGTGTGTAGCTAGTGTGCCTCCTTTCTTTCCTGCCAGTGTGGTGACATAGCAGGAAGAAGGGAGCCATATTCAAGCCATCAAGAGGTCCGTCCAATTGTCCAGCACCACGACAACAGACTTGCAGCCTCCAGCTGCTCGGCACACATTCCTGTTGTTTCAGCCATCTGTAACCATCTATAATATTTTTTGTTATGGCAGCCCTAGTTCTCTAAATCAGTGGCCTACAACTTTTAGGAACTGGCTGATTAGGAAGTTCCATGCCTCGCCTGTCCGGGAATACCGATTGCTTTGTTCTCTCCCTAGCTCCCTTTAGCTCCAGGTGGACCTTGCCTGTGGGTTTCTGCCTGCTTCCTTTCTCATCGGGGTTCGACACTTACGTACGGATCTCTCATAAAGCCATATTTAAAGTAGACCCCAAATGGATGTCTTCAACTGAGGGGGACAGTCTGGGGTAGAAAGTAAGGGCAGAGGAGGATGGGAGAAGTCCACCTTTGTTGTGGAGTGCTGGTATATGCCTTGTGCATGAGTCTGTGTGAGCAGGGAGTCCCAGAGAAATCTCTGCTGCAGCTTGCCCTTCTAAAGCCATCCACCCACCACAGGCATGGTCCTGTCCTCATCCGGAACAGCCCAGGGCACAAGGGGTTGTGTTGTGCTGTCCCCTCCCACACATGTCTAGGCAGCCCTCGCCTGCTATCTAGGAACCAGGCTGGATGGCGAAGAGAGTTAAAGCTTGGAGTGTCGGTCTTTTGTGGAGAGTGGCATCTCTGTCATTCCTCCAGCACAGAAGAAATGAGGTCCAGCTTACCCAGCTGTCACTCATGCTGTGCAGACCCCACTGCTCTGTGCAGAACACCAGGCAGGCGGCAGGCCACTTTAATAAGATACAGCAAGCCGAATCAGGGAGCCAACCACACAGCCCTCCGCAACGCTCACTCCTGGGCTTGGTAGTGAAGGGCGGCAGAAACTGTGGGGTCAGGAAGAGGTACAGGGACACTGGCTCCAGGTGGAGGCCAGCACGGGGGACTTGCTGGGAGGGGGAAGGGTGCATTAGGGCAGGATCCCCCAGAGTCCAGGGGCTCCCTAGCACTCCACAGGTATTGCTTTTGTGTGGGGATAGTGTGTATGTCCCTGTAAACTGCTTTGTAGCCTTGCCAGCTGCTTCCTCCCTGGCCCACCCTCTCATCTCTGTGTGGTTAGCTTCTCTTGTCCTTCAGGTTTCTTGAAGCCTTCTGTTTCCCCCCAGATGAGGTAGCATGTGTCCATTACTCCCTCTGAGGACCCTCAGGCTCCTCGTTTGTGCTACTTTCTAGTTGCAGTTTTAGCATGAGTTGTAGAGTGACCCACCTACCCCTTTGTTCACTCAAAGGACTATCAGAAGCACCCCTAGCCGACTACCCACTCTGTGAGGTGTGAGTGGGTTGTTTTCTGTTTTTAGATATATTTGTATTTTATGTATTCTGGGTGTTCTACCTGCATGTATGTCTGTGCATGGTGGGCATGCAGTGCCTGCCAGGGCCAGAAGAGGGCATTAGAGCCAAGGAACTAGCATCAACAGATGATTGTGAGTCACTGTGTAGGTGCTGAGCATCAAACAAGGGTCCTCTGCAAGAGCAAGCCGCGTCAATCACCGAGCCATGCTTGCGTGTCTGAACAGGAATTTTATTGGGTTCCTTCCTTTAGGGTCAGGTGCTGCTCTCAATCAGAGCATGCTGTCCGGAGCAGTCGTGTGACAGCATGTTTGATTTTCAGGGTGGTTGAGGACAGGAATCTGGGCTGGCAGACCTGAGGGCCAATGTCCCCACTGCAGGATCCTAATGAGAGAGTTTGTGGAGGTGGCTCTCAGGTCCCCTGATGGTGGGAAAGAGAATCCAGACCGAGAGGCCCTGCTGGGATGTGCTGTGTGTCGGCACGAAGAACTGTGGAGCCCTGGAAGGGAAGCTGTAGGAAGCCAGAGCCTCATGCGGGATGCATTTGGAGATGTTGCGTCTATGGCTGAAAACCAACTGTGTGCTGCTGTCTTTCACTTCCTGGGGCATGCGTCTGCCGCATGGTTGTTTACTCTTTTCTGATTAAGCTGTAAGTTTTATATGGGACTGTAGCCCCTATTTTTCTCATCCTGGGCCGCTATCCTCTGGTGCTGGCTGCCCTAGAAATATCTAGAAAGGCCCAGTAATGCAGTTTCTCCAAACCTCGGTTTGATTTCCTTCCATGCTCTTCTTGCTGACTGGGGAGGCTGGCTTCCTCTCTCTGAATGTTGCCAGCTTAGGGTGCACAGGCTTAAGGGGGTCTGAGAGGCCAGGGCTCTCCCCAGGGCTCATACATTTTGTACCAGTTGATACCTGGAGATTGGCTGAGTTTCACTGCCGGTAGCAAGGGCGGTTAGGGAGCTTGCTCAGTGGGCAGTGGCTGTCCATGGTGGCCAGGAAGACATCCTCTCTTCTGCTGCAGACAGGGCAATGGGTGTGATTCAGGTAATTCTAGCCCCCCTGCTTTAACTCATAGGGACCGGTGCCCAGAGAGAAAGCACACAAGCACAGCTTAGGCACCATCAAACTCAAAGAGTATGTATGCTCTCATGCTTTCTTGGTCTCGAACTCAGTCTCCCTCTCCGTTCTTCCCTCCCTCTCTCTCCCCACCTCCTTCCTCCTTGTGCACTGCCTCCCTCTCCCCTGTTCAGTGAGGTAACCAGAATAAGGTCCAGTGTTTGAAAACTGCAGCCATCCTCATTAGCTAGCTCATTTGCCCTGCCTGATGTTTTCCGCTTTGGCTGACAGTTGCCACCTGGTTGGCCGCGGCACCTGTCTCATTTCCTCTTCTCTAGGAGCTATGCTGTCTTCACTCTGATCCCAACTTTCACAGCAGCAGCCCGGGCTGGACTGTTTCTAACTAGACTCCTGCCTAATCATTTGCTTCTCACACGGCTCCACAGTACTCCCATTCAGAGGAGCAATGGGTTGGTTTCCAACGGTGTTGACCTCCCTTTTACTGGAACTGAATGGAAACGTAGAGCAAGAAATGCTGGGTGTGGCGCAACTCGAGCTTTGACCTTCTACAGCAGTTGGGGGCAGGGCTCACATGTAGGCATCAGCTCCAGCGGGCCCTCTCTCACCTGGTTCTGCCCTGGTCATGGACAAGCTTGCTCGCACTTCTGTCTTACCTTAGACAGGAAGGTTGTAGCACCTCCCCCAGGCACGTGCTGAGGATGGGGTAAGACTTACGTCTCCAGAGCTCAGCACATTGATCAGTGGTGTGAGCGCAACGGTTGGAGCCATCGGAGGTGTTATTTTCTAGCTTACAGATTTCGAGGTTTTATTTTGAAAATGTCTAAATTGTCTCGTTTCCCCCTGTGATGCCCTGAGCAATTCATAAGATTGAAAAATACCCTCTTGTCCCTGGAGCCTGGAAAGAACATTCCTAGAGGGGCTTCTGTGAACTTCCATATGGCTCTGTGTGCCTGCTTACTGGCTTTAGCTCAAGGCCGTTGTGCGATTTTGTCGTCTGTCAGCCTCCTATGTCACTGGCTAGCACAGGGCCTCATCTGTTCAATCAGGGACAGTCCCTGTGGTGTGCCCCTTCTCTCAGTGCTACCAGAAGTCTGGAGTTGTGCTTTTGTGTGCCGACACGTGTAAAAGACGCTACCGAATATCTAATAAGGTCAGCTATAATACATGTTTGAAAACTGTATAAATTGAGTTAGGAAAACAGCTTTGATTGCATGAGTAATATTTAAAGTGGCTGCTTAAGATGCAGCAACTTTTCTGTCAGTAATAGAAAGCCTTCTGAGTTCTGCAGAGATGCAGTGGCTCTTGCTGGTCGCGGTGAGAGAGAGTTTTCATTAAACAGATGATTCACTCTACGCGAAGAGAATGATTAGTATGAATCATAGGGAAAGATCCTCAGGCTCGGGTGTCTGATTTATGAATGGGTCAGGTGGTAGATCTCTCAACAATGGTTTTTTTTTTTTTTTTTTTTTTTTTTTTTTTACAGGAGGGTTTTGTTTTCCTGAGATCCTCAAAAGTTCTTTCCCCCTTCCATTGTTGTTTTCTCTAAAGTGACATCTTGGTCTTTTGTTTAAGGAGGGAATTTTACTTTCTGAAAAGAGGGCTATTTACTAAATTCCTTTGTATGTTCTAGACCTCTTCCCAAACCTGTCTCTATTAGAAAAAGGTTCATGGGGTTAGGTCCTCCCTTGTGTAGGTGGGTATGTGGGTGTGCCCTCTGCAAAGGGCTGGATGAAACTAAGATTAAATCAAGAGACCCAAAGCCTCTGACATTGATAAAGAAGGTGGATTAATTCTCCTCAGCTGCCCCGCTGCCCACGGGAGGGTCCTTACCGACCTAGCCCGGGGAATGGCAGCCTGAGCGGAGCAGGCTGCTGAGCAAAGGGAGCTGTGAGCTTTCTCCACGAGTCCCATAAGCTTGGGCTGGTGTCCTTGGAGATGACATCCTGTTGGGTGCTTGGACAGGCTTCTCCCAGTGCAGAGTTCTGCTCCCGTCCAGGCTGACACATGAAGGAAAACACGGGTCCTGCAGCAGCCCAGAGGGCAGTTTGCATGTAGCTAGCACCCTCATTAGCACAGAACCTCGAACCAGCCCCTTACAGACAAAAAGACTCAGACTGCACAAGAGACAGTGGGTGCTAGAGTCATGCAATGAAGCCACACATGGGGTGTATGCATTGGAACCATGCATTGGGGCTAATGCATTGGGCCTATTCATTGGAATCATGCGTTGGAACCATGTATTGGGCCATGCCTTGCCCCTTAAATTCTGCCTTCTCACAAGTGTGAAATGCTAATGCTCTGTGCTCTAGCACAGACATTGGGCATAGTTCAATAGCAGAGGCATTGGGAGGGCGGCTCAGATTTGGCCCTGTATGATCAGCTCTCTGTGGGCATTAGTAGAACAGGCTGGTAGTTTGCTCATTATCATTAGTGCTGGTGCTGGGCCTGTAAGCTGTTCGTGAGTGACAACATTTTTCTTTCTGAGGCTTTCTGAGGGTTCCTTCCAGCAGGTTGCTTGGGTAGCAAATGGCAGATCACCAATGTGTTACTGTTTAGACTGCAATGAGCAGAGTTCAATGAGAAGGTAATTACATGAGAAGGTAGTTAATGCAGGGTAGGGCCATGCTATGACAAATGGAGTGTGGGATAGTTTGTTATCTTGTTCTGCAAGTTTTGCTACGGTTGGTAAATTCTCTCACTTTTTTATGTATGTGGTTAAGGCATGTTATGAATTCTGGGACTCTTGTTGTTTACATGTCCTGAAATATTAAGGAACATGGGTAGTTATTTGTTGACTCATATTCATTCATTCATTCATTTTCATTTTGTAGACAGAAATGAACATCTGCCTTGTATCAAACCTTATGGAAGTACTAGGGACTGAGTCACGTGTAAAAGTTGTTTGATTTCAGAGAGATCACTGCCTTCATGACATCTCTGTGCTAAAATCCTATTTGAAAATGTAGATAGAGGTCCTTTTCCCCTTCCCTCTGACCCTAGCCTATCAGGTCTCATCAGGACTGGCTGCATTGTCTTCCCCTGTGGCCTGGCAAGGCTGCTCCCTGCTCAGGGGGAGGTGATCAAAGAGCCAGCCACTGATTCATGTCAGAGACAGTCCCTGTTCCCCTTACTAGGGAACCCACTTGGACACTGAGCTTCCATGGGCTACATCTGTGCAGGAATTCTAGGTTATCTCCATGCATGGTCCTTGGTTAGAGTATCAGTCTCAGAAAAGACCCCTGTGGCCAGAATTTTTGGTTCTGTTGCTCTCCTTGTGGAGCTCCTGTCCTCTCCAGGTGTTTCTATCTCCCCCTTCTTTCATAAGATTCCCTGCACTCTGCCCAAAGGTTGGCTAGGAATCTCAGCATCTGCTTTAATACCTGCAGAGTAGAGTCTTTTAGAGGTCCTCTGTGGTAGGCTCCTGTCCTGTTCCCTGTTTTCTCCCTCTTCCAATGTCCTTCCTGCTTCCTTTTCTGAATATGGATTGATCATCTTACCCAGAGTCCTCCTCCTTGCTTCTTCTTTAGGTGTACAGATTTTAGTGTATTTATCCTATATGTCTAATATCCACTTACAAGTGAATATATACCATATATGTCTTTCTGCTTCTGGGATACCTCACTCAGGATGATCTTTTCTAGTTCCCACCATTTGCCTGCAAATTTTATGGATTGGGAGGGCACGAGGGAGGGGTCTACAGCTGGGATACAAAGTAAATAAACTGTAATTAATAAAAAATTAATTTAAAAAATAATAAAAAAGAAAAGTTAACTAAAAAAAAAAGACAGAGAGAAAATGTAGATGGAGATGCCCACCTCTTGGCATTGGCATGAAGATGAAAGTTGTACAATTCACGGTAGTCCCATGATGCCAGGGCCATAGATTCTAGGTAAGCTGTTTCTCTTTCCCACACGGTTGCTTCAGCTCTGAAGGCACTGAAGCAACCACGGGTGTGCAGGTGGTGGTTGGACCTTAGGGAAAACTGCCTCCTGGCGTTTAATTGCTTCGTTCCTCCAATTAACCATCTATGCCCCCCAAAGGCCTGTGGAGGGAAACAGGTGGAAGGGCAGGCTGGGTATTCATTCCTCTGCTGGAGTAAATATGATCAGAGTTTATTTACAGTCAGAAGTTGAAGGGAAGCTGCTTAGGGAAATAAATGAACCTCTGAGGCCAGAGGCTCCAGGCAGGAGGTGGGGTTTCCGGGGCCTTGCCCTGCCATCCTATGTTGTTTGTGCTGAGATCCCTGCCCCTCCCCAGCTTACTGTATACCTGCCTGAGATCCCTGCCCCTCCCCAGCTTACTGTATACCTGCCTGAGATCCCTGCCCCTCCCCAGCTTACTGTATACCTGCCTGAGATCCCTGCCCCTCTCCAGCTTACTGTATACCTGCTTCTCTTAGTACAAGGCCCTCCTCTTTCTAAAGATGCGTTTCTGTATCTCCAGACTCTCCTCCGTGCTGGCCTGCCTCGCCCGCCTCTGAGAGACAGCTGTGCCATACTTCCAGCGATTGCCTATTGTAATACGAGTCCT
>CM053743.1:45790102-45829077 GCA_028658305.1 Pachyuromys duprasi | reverse complement strand
GGGGGGGGGGGGGGGGAGGGGGAAATTCCCATTCAGCCCTGCACAGGAGTCTCGGTAGCTACAGTCAGTTGTAGAACCTAGATACTGCTGTACTATGGTTACCACCGTCTTCCTGGCACTGCAGAGATGAAAGCAGTCTGCCTCCCTGGACAATGGGGAGTGTAATTTTGAAACAGTAGGAGGTTGTCTTTACAGAGAGGCCCCTCCCTAGACAAAGACCCCCCGAGGAGAGGTGGGGAGAGGTGTGGCTGGGGCACCCTATTGTTCTGGAAGCCCAGCAGCGCTTCTGCAGAAGCATGGCTCCTGTCCACCTCCTGATCGCGTTCCCATTGTTTCCCAGCCTTGTAAGGTCAGAGGCTGCTGGGTAGATATGGAAAGTGCCGCATGCCTTGTGAGATGGGGTGACAGACATGTTAGAGAGGGCAGAACGCGTGTTGACCCTCCCTTCTCCCAGCATCCGAGCAGCATCTTTTCTGTGTCCTCCCAAGAAGCAGTGGTCTGGGAGACACTCATCCAACAGAGCTGTCACACATTGAGTCTTGCACATTTATGGTTGGCAGAAGGCTGGACCTCCAGAGTTCTGTGTCCAGTTAGCTCAAACGGTGCCAGAGACTGGATTGGAAGTAGGTCCCTTTTGTTTGTTGAATGCCTACTTGACAGACTTTGTTAGGGACAGCCTTGTGGGAACTCAAGAATATGTGTGTCTGTGATATTGTTGTGGGATGATTCTGTGGGCTACTGCCTCAACCTACCAGGGGACAGACAGCCGTTAAATTATGTGACATAGGGAAAGCCCAGTACTGTGTCATGTGATTCAGAAAATTATGCATCTATATATTGCTTCTTGCATTTTTATCTTTATCTAAGTTGGGTAAGCATAGGAAAGCACCGACTGCATTTACTCCTTAGTATGGACTACTGTGCTTTATTAAAAAAAAAAAGTTAAAATGGCTTTTCATTAGCAGAAGCCTGCAAGCAAGACAGCACCTAACACGATTTGCATTGCCTCACCTTCATCTGTAAAATGTGGGAATTATCACTGCCCCGTAGGGTCTGCTGATAGGATTAAATTAGAGAGCACATGTCCTTAACCTACTGCCTGCTATGTAGTAGGCACTCAATAAATGGAAGCTATTATTTTTATTGATATTATAGCTAATTTTGATTCAGGGTTCAGAGTGCTTTGCATGTATTAACTCTCTTAATTGATTTTACATGCTTTGGACTTGTGTAGATTGGTCTTTAATCAGAGGAGGAGCTGTTGATGAGAGTGCATGCTTGTGCCTTGTTCGTTATCTTGGGGGCAGCCATTGTCTCTGTGATGAACAGTCAGTGAAGGGTTCTATAACGGGATGCCACCTCTGTTCTAATCCCTAGCGGGGAATTGCTGCAAAGTGACTTAAAGTTTTATTCTTCAGAGGGCCCTTTGCCCCAGTTAGAGGGAAAGTTCTTATTTCATATGGACACGATGCTCAAAAGATTGCTGCCAATGTAGGTCTTTCTTACACCACAGGCTCCCTGGTGGGCTTGATTTATTTAGACATCCTTTGAGGCTAACTGGCTGTGATAGACAATTTTTAGCCTTCATCCCAGAAATGTTGCCTTAAGTATCTGTCCTCTGTTCCATCCTGAAGCCTTTGTGATGAGTTTATACTTTCTAAACTATCCAAAACCGGCTATTAAATTAGAGTGCAGGGTACCAGGATTTTTTATTTGATCTTGTAAGTTTTGAAAGTTTGTCCAGGAGGCATAGAAAAACCCTTCAAAGTTTCTAGTGTTTAATCTGTTTGAACAGGAGTCTCAGAAAAGGTTTAGCCAAGGAATATCAAACTCTGAGATAAACAGTTCATCAGAAAACCAACAGAGAATACTTCTTAAACACACAACCACCCAGGGCGTTCACATTTGGAAGAAACAGCTGGATATCCCTTGGATGGATTTAACTTTTGATCATGGTTGGTGGAAAATTAAGGTTCTCTGGGAGGAAACTATTAGGGAGAAGCCTGTCTGTCTTCCTGTCTGTCTGTCTGTCTGCCTAGATTTGTGGCATGAAAGTGACCAGAGTTAAATGAATTGTACAGATGAGCATGCTGCCCTGGATCGCTGCTGTGTTTCTTTCATTCATCTGGCAGGAATGAAGGACAATAGAGAGCTGGTTTTGGCCATGGGAGAGCGACTGGTTTTACCCAACCATCGCTCAGTGATCTCTCTCAGGGACACACAGTACATAGTCATACAGTTTAATTTTCCTCCCTAACAAGTAGACCCAACTGGGTCACCTTCTGCTTTGTGGCCTCTGAGAGTCTGCCGTGACAGTTATAGTCTTCTGGAAGGAGACAGGCCTTCAGGTGTCCCTATCAGAGGCGATACTTCTCTTCTGTTTTCATTCATACTTGTATCTCCATGTGAAGTGAATCCAGCAATGGTTTCCTGGTTCCCAGGAAGATCCATGAGGTTTAAACAGAGTGGTACCTCAGGGTAATGACTGTACACTCTATTGGAAGTTGGATTATTAACAGAGGAAAGAGAGGGCACTGTAAGGGATCCAATTATCCTATAATGTAAGAATAAGAAAAATTCCATTTCCTTCTAGCTTCACAAAGATTGTGTGACCTACATTAGTCACGGGTGAAGCAGAGCCACACTGACTTCCTTAAAGGAAGCAGTGTGTGGCCAGCTGGTCCCAGCCATGTACACTAAGCTGCTGCACTATGCTCTTAAATTTGTGTATTGTCCCTAGGGCATGTTTCACATGGCCCAGGGCCTCTGGACATCGCGATTCTTCTTCGTGCCCTCCTCTGCTCAGCAGGTCCTGACTATTTCTTCATCACCTATTCCAGCACCTTTCTCTGTGCAGCGTGTTTTGAGTCTCTTACTCTACAAGTAGAGATGACTGTACCGCTTTGCTTCCTGTCACTGTGAGAAACATCAAGGTCAAAAGCAACTCGGAGAGGAAAGGGTTTATTTCACCTCACAGCTTAACAGTCCATCACTGAGGGAAGTCAAGGCAGGAATTCAAGGGAGGAACCTGGAGGCAGGAGCTGAAGCAGAAGCCTACTTCTGTTTTTCATGGCTTGCTCGCCTGTTTTTGTGTATAGCCCAGGACCACCTGCCCAGGGGTGGCACAGTGCCCACAGTGGGTGGGGCCCTCCCACCTCAATCATCAATTAAGAAAAAAAAAACGCTTCACAGACTTGCCTATAGGCCAATCCAATGAAGGCTTTTTTCAATTGAGATTCCGTCTTTCCAGATGACCCGAGCCTCTGTCAAGTTGACAAAAGCAAAAGCAAAACAAAACATAACTGACACAGTTGAGCCCTTGTCAACCTGACATACAAGACTGTCACTGTTAATGATCATGGATTTTGTTGAATTCGCATTGACCTGGACACACAGTGGCTCTTGCTCTCATCCCCAGGTGCCCTGCCCTTGACAAAGAAGCCACCAGGGTTAATTTATTTAGTAGTAGCTTGTTATGAGAACATGTTTCTGAATCTTCAGCAAGCCCACAGGACAGTACCTGGCCGATAATTAAGGTGGATGGGTTGTGATAATCTGAATGGATGGATTCAGCTCAGCAACCTCAGATGTGTTCTCTCTGGATGCCAGAGTCAGTGAGCAGTCGCCTCGTTCCTGCATGGAGTTTATTCTCTGTTCAGTGAAACTCTCATGTGAGTGCTGAGCTGGATAAGTAGAAATCAGTTCTTTGTGAGGACTTCAGGGAAAGGGAGACAGAGAGAGAGAGACAGAGAGAGAGAGAGAGGATATAAATATAAATATCGATGTTATAGATATGATACAGATAGAAGATACAGTTGTGAGATAGATGATATAGATAGGAGATAGAGAGAGATGATGCCAAAGATAAAGAGACAGAGACATATAGATATAGATTAGATTTAGATATAGATATAATGAGACAGAGAGAGCACATGCTGTGGAGAGAGGTGTCTCTCTTAGTCACCAGGCAGGCCAGCAGTAGAGGAGGCTTTGTGGTCCTTGTGGACATTCTGAGATCTTGTGGTGAGTATGGAATATGGCTGTTGTAAAGGAGGAGGTTGGCCTGAAATGGGATCTGGGGCAGAGGCAGGCAATGGGAAGATGGTCACCACACAACTCTGAAGCGGTTTCAGTTGGAGGTGCATGAAATCCGTCTGCTGGGATTCATGGCCAAAACGATGGCAGCGACAACAGAAGTGATGCTCTTTGCCACTGCTGAGATGCTGGGCAGACATCCATCCCTTCCCTTTTAAATTTCCCACCAAGTTCCATAAATGTCCAGATGGCAATTGTGAGTGAATAATTTACAACAACATCTTATGCATTATGCAGTGGAGATTTAAATTATAAATTGACCGCACTTGGTGCTTTACCTTAGTTAATAAGTGGGCTTTGTGGTGTTTGCCTTCATCTGCTTAATTGGTGTTGAGTTGGGGTTCGGCAAAGAGAAATAGAACGGTTGGCCTGATGCCACCTACAGTGGAGATGGTACATATGAAATCCCAACACTTGGCCTGACTTGAAACCATGGTGGTCCCAGGGCAGGGTCAGTGAAGACACTCTGGGTCCTGAGCAAGGGATAGGAGATATGGCAGCATCATATCTCAGTTTTTCTTCCTATGTGTGACCACCCGGGAGACTCAGGCTCCACTTAAAGCAGGTTGTGTCCCAGGCAAGAAAGCAAGTTCCTAAGGTTTATGATCCCTTGTGTACAGTGGCTGCTGTCTTGGGCCTCAGGGACCCATCTGGACTCTACAAGAGAGAGAGGGCAGGACCCTCCTGGGTAGGCTCTGACCTGAGACAGGGCACAAAGAGGGCAGGGGTGCCGAAGGCCGTAGAAGCTGTCTGGTGAAAGTTTGCAGTCTGGTACAGTCTGCAGTGGCCACAGGTACAGGGAACAGCTGGTCTTTAAAGAGCCCTAGGGACAAGGTAGATGAGTGTGCAGCAGGCTCCAGAAATGGGTGTCACGTCCAGCTCCCCAGGTGGCCTCCCCGTGAAACACTTACTGGCTCTCCAGAATAGCTGTTAGAGGTAGTTCTGTCCTGTTTTCTCATTTTACCAAACTGCTAACTAAAATTTGAGGGTAAGCTACGCACAAGAGGTGATGTGTATCAAACAAGACTTGAAAGAAGGCTATTTAGTTGATACGGTATTGACTGAAAACCTTATAGAGGTCAGATCTTTCCCTAGGTGCTTAGATGCAGCAGGGAACAAGAACACGGGTATCCGTCTTTAGCAATATTATGCTCAAAAGTGTCTCATGTCTGTGCTGACACCGGGATGCCCTCAGTTAAACTGTGCTATATGGATTGGGGAGATGCCAGGTTAGCAGATACTGCTTGACCAGCCTAATACACCGTAAAACTGGCACTATGAGAACGTCACACAGAATTAGATACAAATGCACAGCAGCCACATAGAGCATAGAGTGGGAGATGGAGGAAAGATGTAGAGCCCATGAATGACATGGGGCAAGGCGTGGCTCCCATAGGATTTGATGACCCATTTGGGGGGTCAGAGGGAAGGCATCCACTTCCTCCTGAGGAAGCATGATGAAGCCTGGTGGGAAGTCAGAATTGAGGTATTCTTGAGCTGTGGAGGAGTGTAACAAAAGGCCAAAACAAAACAAAACAAACAAACAAAAACCCTTACTGGGTGTTCTGGAAGGCTTGGCTTTGTGAGAGTGAAGGATCTAAGAAAGGAAGAAGCCCAGAAAGGCAGAGGTCAGGATTAGGTCCTTGGACCTAGGACAACAACGAGGGCTGAGGAGCCAGGTGTGGCTTGATTGCAATGGTGGCAATTCCTTAGTGTGACCGTTAAGGTGCATTTAGGGATGCAGTTGGGCAGAGATGGTGCCAGCTCAGACAGGTTTGTTAGAAGGACTCTAGGAGGCAAGGATGCTGGGAGTAGATAAGAAGGGTAGATAGGGGTTTCCCACAAGCAGCGACTTTGGGGATGTTTTAGAGATTAAAAATGGCAGTTTGGAGGTACCCAGTAAACATGGGAGAGTCAAGCTGTTGATGATTTGGGGTAAAGACATTGTACTGGGATTTTCCGCATGACTCTCAGGAGCCCGCAGGTGTCCTGAAGAAGAGGATGTGGCAGGAAATAAAAGTGCAGGAGATGGGGGCCTGTCAGGCAGAGTGAGCGCAGACAGAGTGAAGATGGTATGTTTCTAAGTGTGTCTGCTGTGCTTCCCACCCAGGGAAGAATTTTCCGTTGGACTTGGCCTAACTGAGTGTTCTGGGGAACCTGCTGGTCAGATCATGCAGTCAGTTCCAGGAAGGATCTGAAAGTAGAGTTTGAAGAGCTAGAATTATCTTGTCCTTGTTAAAGGGGCACTCCCCATCACCTGATGGGGCCTCAGCTTCTGACTAGAAGGCAGCCCCTCTGCCGAGGCACAGTGTGGCAGGCCCAGGACCGGCACAAGGCCACCAGGTGTCTGCCCGGTTTAGTGGCTTTGCTTTTCACGTGGGACCTTTGCATTTGTCTCTGCCAATCTCCTTTCTCTGACTTGACCTGTGCTACAGTTGACTTGGTAAATCCAGAACGTCACAGACGTTTGATGCATAAATTATAAAAAGCTTTCTGAAGAAATATATATATATATATATATTAAGTGCAGAAAATAAGTGTGTGTGATGAGAAGAAAGAATAAGAAGAGGGTTCCTGCAGCACCCTTTCCCCTCCACCTTCACACCTGCCCTTCCCCATTCACATCTTAAACTAAAGGCATGATCTCACTAACGTAAGAAATGGCACATTTGGCTTCCCAGGGCTTCTGTGTGCGGCTTTGAGTAACTTCTGACCTTTCCTCTCCTTCCCTCTGTTCTTCCCCCCCTTCCTCCTCTGAATCCCTCTCTGCTATTTCCTCATGGCAGGGTCACACATGGACTCTGCCAGACTCCCATCTTCTGGGCAAGCCATGAGGTGACCTCAGATGACACCACAGCAGGTGATCACAGATGATGCCACAGTGGCATGGGAACACTGTCTACCCACGCTTGTGCTAGAGTGACAGTTTAAAAACACTGAAATATGCACATGGCATTATATATCTGGGAAGCCATCGTTGGAGCAGCAGCCTAGCCTTTTCCTCCACCCCCCCCCCTCCCGAGTTGTCCTTAGTCTGGGGTTTCTCCTTTCTGGCAGCTGCTCCTCTGTGTCCACTCCTGATGGCAAGGTTCTGAGCTCCTTCCTTCCCGATTTCCCTCGGAACAGTGTCACTTGTGTCTGTGTCTTCATACACACACTCAGGGCACAAGTAGCTGACCTTCGTTTTGCTTAGGGCCTCCAGGTCTGTGTCCCACTCAAACCATACGCTGGAGACCTAATCCTTGTATTTCGCAATAAGGCCCTTTGTGAAACAAGATTTTTCAGATGACAATCATTCAAGCTGACATGATGAAGATAGGCCTTGTAACCTGGTATTACTAGTTGTTGTTTTTTGTTTTTGTTTTCATGACAATGAGACATTTGGACACAGAGACAGGCATGCACTGGTGGATGACTATAAAGAGATACAGCCATGTGAAGATGAAGGCAGAGACAGGCCAACGTTCCCATCAGCCACGGGTTGGGACGTGTTCATTGTCAGTTAGCTGTGACGGCTCTGGTACAGACACACGGGGATAGAGTCTGCCTCACAGCTCTCAGAAGAGCTTACCTACCTGGCCTTAAAGTTAGACTTGGAGCATCCAGAACTTAGAGACAGCACATTCCTGTCACTTAAGCTACCCGCCTGTGGCTACTTTGATACAGCAGCCCCCGAAATGAATATAACCCCCTCTACCATCTACTCTGCAAACTTCATCACTCTCCACAGTCCTGCTCCCAGCAAATCAGCCAGTGATCTTTGCAGTTGCTAAAGCCTGAAGTCTGGATTCTAGGCTCTGAGAACTGGGCTGGCTTGAGTTAGGCATGCAAAGGAGTGACTGTTCAAATGGAGGCTCTCAGGTAATGGCCTTTTGGCCATTAGAGATGTTTCCTTGAGGAGGTGCAGAACGGGAAGTAAAAAGAGATGCAGAGCCAGACATCTTTTCTATCCATCCCATCCCTCTGTACCTGAGGCTTTCCGAGAGGAACTATTGATTTCTCCTTTCAGCCACGGGGCAGGCATACACTGAGAGTCACATGTATGTAAATAAGGATCCCGCAGCCGGCCTGCTTTTCTATTCTTCAGAGAACTATTGATTCTGACTCTGGAGCGTTACCTGCAAGTTCCCTTTCCACTGGTTTCGTCTTATTGTAGGTGAGCTGTACCAGTGTTTTGGGATGTACAATGGGAGCTTTGTAAAGCATCTTGCAAGTTTGGCGGAGCTCTTTGGAAGGCTGAGGGCGAGGAGGGCTGTTTTGGAGTTGTATTGATCTACAGTGGCTTATTGAAGTTGTTGCAAATGCTTGCTTCCATTTTTTCCATTCACTGATCACTGGTCTGCAGAATTAAGAGTCAGGGTTCCAAAGGGCTGCTGGGCTGTTTTCTCCAGATGCAGATTTAAGCATGCCCTTGTGCTCCATCCTTTCAGGGCACCCGATTACCCTTGGCAATAGAAGAGCGATACAATTGTTGAAATTTTATCTTATATTGAAACGACTTTAAGACATTCCCTATACTTGGTCTATTCAAAATGTTTTAAAAAATAATTTGGGGGTAGGAAAAGGAATTACAGTTGTCTGAAGAAACCCTAAGCAAGGCACAAAGACATCAAAGTCCTCTATACGCAGAAAAAGCATATGCACACCTTTTTGCATTAATAGTTCACAGTTGAGTGCTGGCACTGTAGCTCCCTGTCACAAGTGACAATTTGTTTGATTTTGGTAATAGGCACAGACTAGCCAGGCTCACAGGTTCAGTTTTGGTCTTATGATTGCTTTATGGATTTAGGCAAATACCCAGTTTTATGAACACCCAGTTTTATGGGTGTTGGGAAGGCTTGATTTTTAAGGGACAGGGTTGGTTTTGTGGGTGTTGTCGTCATTACCGGCTATGGTCCTGATGAGATGGTTACCTGAACCTCCAGTTCCCTCGTGTTTATCTTTATCTCTTCTTCCTTTCTCATTTAGCCATTCTATGCTGGCTGAGGGCCTCCATATTCTGGCTTTTGACTTGATGCTAACGGTAGCAAGAGACCAGCACAACGATGGCCTTGGGCCATCAGGATTTAACCTCGGTGCATGGGATGTGTGGTCCACTGCCCAGCAGTTTCAGCTCTACCGGGAGTTAGTTAGAAATGGGCCGTCACAGTTCCCCCTGTGACCGGCTCTTGCTGAACCACAGCACACAGAGCACACGAATCGCAACGTGACTTGGAAATGCTCAAGTGTGTTACCTGGAAGGAAGAGGCAGGACATGTAGACCTAAGAGGTGACAGCCTGTTGGAGGAATTTAGATTGTGACTTGAGCTCAAGTGCCAGGTTACTTGGGAGTCTGAGTAAAGTTTTAGGTCCCCAGACAGGAAGCTGTATACAATACCCCAGGCCTTGGAGGCCTCCAATGTAAACAATACCTTGGAGGAGGGTTAGTGCAGGGAAGAGCCCCAGTGGAGGGCAGCTTAGGCTCCTAATGACAGGTCTCAATGATAACACTTCAGAAAGGTGAGCATGTGCTTGCTACAGGAAAAACTGAAAGGACTTGGGAGTGAAGAGGGAAGGGTGGATGGAAAGGCCCACTAGAAAGGTGCATTGGCAGGTACCCATCAGAGGCTTCTGCAAGCTTTTCTCATAGTTGCTGAACCCTTCCAGCAGCCATTGCCTGAGGTTTGGGTAGTTCTGAGTTTATTCCTAACCAGTCTTCCTAGGGACTAAGCTGTGGGTGTGTACAGAGCCAAGTTCCCAGCCAGGCATACTGCATTAGTTGTAATCCTCCTTCTGAGCTGTGACCATCTCTTTTTCAGGAGATGTTGACTTTTTTTTTTTTTTTACTGGGAGAATTTGCTGGAAAAGCCATGTTTCCCTGCTTGATTCTCTCTATTTCGGTGATAATTCCTGTCTGTGTCTCGCTTTGCAGTGCAGGCAGACTTTTCATACCCAGCGTCTCATTTGCATTCCTCCCAGCAGCCACCTGTGCTGCCTCAGAAAAGGCTGTGCATTCCTGGCTGATTATCTGCATCTTCCTCCCCTCCCAGCTCGATTCCTGCCTCAGACTGGGGACAGTTAGATGGCACAGCTCCTGTCAAATATACGCTCTCTACTGGGGTGTGCCCCTCGAGAACTAGTGGGGTTCTAGTGGAAGAGGTGAACAAGATCCCGATGGCTTTGAGACTCAGACCTGAGGTAACAGGCTCCATGGGCTGGGAGGAGAACACAGAGTAGCACACTCCCAGCCTCTGGGGCTCACTCTTCCCAGTCATTCAGAGAAAGCCAGAAGGAATTTTGCTTAAGTGAAGGAGGAGGTCAGACTCTCCTGAAACTGATGGGAGGTAGCCTGCAGAAAGGAAAAACAACCAGGGATGTGCAGGGGTGTGGGTGACAGTTTGACTTCGCTGCCTCGAAGTCTGTATCACGTAGACCTTGAGAGCCAGGCTGGGCAGGCGGAAGCTCTTAGGGAGGTATGCACACAGACCAGGAGGGCACCCGCAACAGCGATGCTGGTGAGGTTGTGGCTCTCTTACAGCATGTCCAGAGCCAGCATGCCCCGGGTGAGGCTCCTACCAGGCAGAGCTGTGGAGCTGTATAGAGTCTGCACACAGGGAGCCCAGCTCTTCGGCTGTCATGTGGAGCAGCCTTAACTAGAAATTTGTTTACTATGTCTGAGTTCAGCTCCTCCCCACCCCCACACCAGATTTGGATTGTTCTGCAATAAGGTCAAGTTGATTCTTTCAGAGTCTTTAGTCTAGGCTAGTTGGGAACTGGGCCAGAGTTTAAAGGGCCGCTTGGCTAGGAGTGCGGTAGATGCGGATCCTGTTACAGGTGGGTTACTATAGGGACTTATGGACTCTGGGCCTGTCTTTAAATTTTATTTTGGGATTTTCTTCATTTTGAAAATTTTACATATATGGGTGTTGTGCCAGTATGTACGTCTGTGCAACGCATACCTGCACAGCCTGAGGAAGCCAGAAGAGGGGGTCAGGTCCCCTGGGACTAGAGTTACAGACAGTCGTGAGCTGCCACATAGGTACTGGGAATTGAACCCCAATCCTCTGCAAGAGCAGCCAGTGCTCTTAATTGCGGAACCATGTATCTAGATGCAGGGCCTTTGTTTTTTGCCAAGCACTGGTTGGTCCTTGGGATAAAACAAGTTGGGTGTACTAGCCTGTAGAATGCAGGCCAACTCAACTCTGTGTGAGTTATAGGAACCAAGACAAGGTACTGGGGACCATATGCAAAGGTAGAAGCGGGTTCTGCCTTTAACTGCAAGAGCCAGTCATGGAAGTGACTGGGAAGGGCCAGCTGTGTCCCTGGACAGTCTCTTCCTTTGTTAAACTGAGGCCCTATAACTGCGCTCTGAAGGCACTGGGCTCTAAAATATTCAGTATGAATTCAAGGGAGTGGAGGGGATGTTGTAAGTCGGCAGCCCCCAGTGTCTGTACCCACATTCCTATTAAATGCTGGTAGATACTGTGTTTATCCAGGCTGCACTGAAACAAACCCTATCTTCATTTAATTTGGGTTTTTTTGGAGGGGGGGGGAGGGAGTGAAGAAAAGCATGTATGGTTCTTCCAGACTTTGCCTGAGAACTTTCTAGAAAACTTTTATTCACCCAAGCCAGCAGCACTGCTACCTAGTGGCAGCTTTTGGAATTGCAAACCAGTGTTGTTTGAGGGAATAGGAAACATTTGCTTTGAAGTGGCCTGAGGGGAGGGAAAAGGTGTGTGTGATGTGTATGTTTGTGTGTGTGTGTGTGTGTGTGTTTGCGTGGTGGCTCTGTGTGTGTGTGAGTGCTATGTGTGCCTGTGTGTGTTTCAAGGCAGCATCAAACACCTGAGCAACTGAAACAGAACCTCTTTGGGAAGGGTTTATAACATATTTTTAAACTTTTATACCCGCCCGTGTCATCTGAAACCACTATTCTGAGACAGACCCGTGGCCTTGGCCCTGGGGATGCCCGGATGGTCCTTGTGTGGGCAGCTGTGCACTGGCACCTGTTTAGACCCATCCCTGCCCTCCTACGCTGGGTGCCATCAGCACTTTTCCCTCCTCATCTGTGACAATCAGAATATCTCCAGACACTGCCAGCCTCCCCCGGAAGGCAAAACCATTCCCGTTGCAACTGCTGCGCTAAAGTACATCATGAACCTCCAGCCCATTTCAATGACACTGTGCGACATAAGGTCATGGGGGCTAAGACATGACAGCTGTTTCCACAGGAGGTCGTTTATCTCGCCAGTGGAGAGAGTTCTGACTTGGTCGTAGACAAAACCACTCAGGTTTCATAGACATTGTTTTGATTTTTTAAGAAGTCTAGAGAGAGCATCAGCGGATGGACTGGCATCCACAGCTCCGCACTTTGACTGAGCATCGGCACAGGAGCCACTGTGGGCTTTCTGGGTAGACGAGATGGCTGCAGATTGCTGGCCTGGAGGAGCCTCTGAGGATTCGGGGCTTGACGAGTGCATAATGTGTTCTGTCTTAGAAACTCTTCCAACTGAGCAAACCCTATTAGCTTTTGTAGTTTGGGGCAAGGGCTGTTAATTGTGTGAAATCTGCTTCCAAATAGAAAAGTCCACATTCCATAGAGGCTGAGATGAGATTTGCTGTGGGGAAGAAAACACTGGGAAATCCTGTGTGGTTTCCAGCCTGGTTGGGTGGATATGCTGAGCCTGTGGTAGAAGGCAGACCCAAGTTCTCCTGTGTGATACACAGTCCGGCTCTTCCATGGTGACTGCAGCCATCCACTGCCTTGCTTCCCCCAGTTTCAGCTAGCTAGGTCATCCAAGACGGCAGACATTAAATGAAAACATTTAAAGACAATTCATAGGTTTTAAGTGTGTGCTCTCTGAGTAGTGTGGTGGAATATCTCGTTGTTTGGCTTGGGATGGGAGTCATCTCTTTGTCTGGTGGTTCCACGCTGTCTACACTACCTGCCTACTACTCATATAGCCATCTTGCTTAAGACACCTTGTGGTCATTACATTATCCCTCATGACCACTTGTGAACAGTAAAGGGTGAGTATAGCACAGTAAGATATTCTCAGAAACATATAGAAGGAGAAAAGAAAGGAAAAGCAGACAGCTCAGATTCGTGTGACTTTCACTGTAGTACATTTCCATGATTGTTCTGCTTTGCAAGCGATTATACTCTCTCACTGTGCATAATCTGAAAATTAAACTTTATTTTAGGTATGTATGTACAGAAAAAAGAAACAGTATAGATAGCCCACGATTTCTGTTATCTCTTGGGGGCCCTGGGCTATGTCTCATGAAGACAAGGGGCACTCTGTACTCATATTTAACTCTTTCACTAAAGGACATTTAACTGCTTTGACCCATCAGTATTCTGTTCTCTCTGTCTTGGGGTGTCTACCTTCTGACTTTACACGGGACAAAAGGTCTCACTGGAAGAACCAAGGACTGGAGAACCAGTCTGAGGGTAAATGGTTATTATAATAGGAAATTATTTTTAATATTTATTTAATTTTTAATTTTTAATTTTATTTTTAATTATGTGTACGTGTTTATGCCCATGTGTGGCTGTGTGCATGTAAGTGTGGGTGCCCACAGAGGCTAGAGACCTTGGACCAATGTGTGTGTGTGTACATGTGAGTGTGTGTGACTGCAGAGGCCAGAGGTGTTGGATCCATGTGTGGTGTGTGCGTGTAATCATGGGTGCCTGCAGAGGCTAGAGGCATTGGATCTCCGTGGAACTGAACTGACAGGAGATTATGGACCACTCACTTGGGTACTTGGACTTGAACTTGGGTTCTCTGTGAAGTGAGTGTGTGCCCCTATCTGCTGAGCCACCTCTCAGCCCCCACGGAATGACTCTTTCTTAGCAGAGCAGGAGGTTAGGTATGACCCCCCAAAAGTCCTGCTCTCGATGCTTCCTGTCTGACATGGGTGTTCACAGCAGGGATGAATGCCTGACGTGTCCAGAGGCTGTGGTGATCGATCTATCTATGTATTCGTCCATCTCTGTCCGTACTGAATTCCTGAGAGGGTCAGGTAGGAAAACAGTGGAGCAAAGGCACAGAATGTAGAGACTGGAGGTGACGAAGCATCTCAGTCCTGAAAAGTGCCTGCTCCCCAGGCTGCCTCCGTCCTTCGCCACTGTAACATTTTCCAACCCACCCGCTCTCCTGTTGGAGCCTGGAACTCTAACTGCATTTCTTCACTTTAACTACTCTGTGAAGACCCTATTCCCTTCCAGGAGGGCACTGCCTTTCATTCCTCATGACCAGCACTTCTGCCTGCCAATATTCTATTGGAAATCTACCTTATTTGGTCCTGAATGGGTAAGAAGGAGGTCAAGATGCTCCCCTGGGGTTATAGTTACTACTTCCTTCATTGGACAGGATAGAGATTGGCTGGGCTAACAAATGAATTTTTTATTTGTATTTTGAATTATTCATGGCAATCAATTCCACAGGGTGAGCTAGAAGAAGTGCCCAAGACAAGATATATATATATATATGTGTGTGTGTGTGTGTGTGTGTGATGGAGGTATAAAATGCCTTAGATTCTTCCTTTTATTTTTTTCCCTTAGAAAGAAATGCTTGTTACAAAACTATTTATTTTCACATTGGGAAGAGGGCGTTCCTAGATTAGGAGAGGTGAGGGGGTACCGCCGGACTGCCATGTCTGTGGCAAGCTTACCTCTGATATTGTCTCAAACTCAAGTGTTTCTGTGGAGCCCTGCTCCTCATGTGGTTCAGTCTGCTTGGCAATGTGCATCCTCACAGGGCAGCCCTATGTGCCTCTTTCTGGGCCAGATGTGTGACCTTAGCATGGTTCACAATCCAGTCAGTCATGGGAGTCTTTTAGTGAACAGTCTGGGGCGCCAGTTCGAAACCACCCACTCTCCATTAGTTTGACTAATAAGCATTTTCCTGTCTTTCTGTGGAACACTTATGGAATTGTTGGCCTGTGGAATGATTTTTCTTCTGGGATTGGCTGTTCTCATGCCATGGTAAGCAGGGGATTTTTGCAAACTTCTGTGGGTCCTGGCAGTGGACATAGGGAGACAGAGTCTCTGCTCTCAGCAGGAGGGCCTAGGCTGTGTCTGGCATCTTTGGAATATAGTTTCGTGTCTATCACCCTGTCTGGCATCTAGGAGCTCAGTGAAAAATCAATGGAACATGAAGCAAGAAGAGGTTTATTTTGTTTCTGGTTGTTCTGTATAATTCTTAGCATGAATATCCTCTTTGTTAGTAGGTACAACTCAAAAGCTTTCATTTTTTTGTCACAATTTTTTCCCAAGCTTGAGACATGATCCACCCTCCTGATGCCTGAGCTATCTCCCCTAGCAGTGATTTCCTTTGTTTGGGGTACACTTGCTTCCCTGCTGGATGCTTTTCATACTTAGGATGAGCAAAGGCCCTGAAAACAGGTCTCACTGATTCACAGACCTAAAACCCAGTTCTAGCTATGCATGTCTGCCGGGCACCATGAGCAAGCACGCACATTACAAGGCAGAATGCATGCCTTGTTTCTGAGACCTGCCTTGCATAAGTATTGAACATAGCTTGACATTGTTCCCCCTGAAGGAGACTGTAGCCTGGGTAGTACAGGAAACGTGAGCAGAGACAGTTAAGTGCTCATGGGTGTGGCAGCGCATGTTAAATTGGCAGATTGACGGAGTGTCTGTTGAGCAGGCTTATAGTGCTATGCATGAGGGAGAGGAGAGATGCTCCTCGTTGGATCTGACTCTCCTGTTATCAGCCCAGGGATCTGGAGTGTCATAAAGCCACTGTGCACTTCAATCTTCTTCCCTGTGAAACTGCAGTGAAGGTCTGCTGTCTACCCAATTTCTTTATTTGGTAAGGGGCTTAACTCCTCCTGATTGTATCTCACAAATACAGGGCTTTAAGATCACAGAGGTAACAAGACTTGCTTTAGGATGGTCTTAGGGAGAGGTGAGGTCAGGGATGCAGCCAGAATCTGCAGAATTGACAGATGACGACACAGACCACTCTCCCACAATGCTCCTTGGTGAAGAACTGCCCCGGTGAGCTGTGGGCTGAGGCCGAGCTGTGCAGATGGCGAATGTCAAGTAGTGCTGGCCTGAGCCCGTGCAGAGGAGGAGGGCAGTTCACCTTTCTTGTTAAAAAGATCTCTTCAGGGACAATATCTGGAGATCAAAAGTCTCATAACTGTCGGCCTTCAGTGTGTATTTTAAGCAAGTTTTTTCTTTCTTTCTTTAAAGCAGTCAATAAAGTAGTCTTTATGAGCAACTTCACACAGCTCCAGTGAATGCCCCTTGTAAATGTCCTGCTCCGCCTACCTGGAAGGATGTCAGAAGCTGTTACACGGAGGGGCACACTGCATACCTCCTGTGGGTTGCTCTCCCAGGGCAGACCTGTGCCCTCAAGGCGTGGAGAGTACCATCTCCATAGTAGGAGCACACGTCCCAGGGGGTTAGGCCTGCCATCTGTCAGCCAAGCCACTTCTTGGGGCATCTGCTCCACAGACCAGGAGGAACCAGGCCTCGTGGCTTCAGATCAGAATTACGGCTCTCTCAAAGCCCAACACCGGCAGGTGTCTCTGCTCACGTGGTCCCCCACCATCCATCCACAAACATCTCAATCCACAGACCAGAGGAGAACATTCCAGGACTAGGAGACAAAATAATCTTTTCAAAAGAAAGCCCGGGGGTAGGGATGGGTGGGAGATTTCAAAATGGGACTGAAAATTCAACAGGATTGTCCGGCTTCACCATTAGCCTGATGCAGGCGCATAGATGCCATTAGGATCAGGTTTCAAGCTCTGGTCTTTGACCTTAGTTCTCTCCCATTGTGTTTGGGCCTGTTTGGGGGCATGCTATGTTCTCAGCGGTGGACCACATAGCATCTTCACTGAAACAGCCATATCCTTATACTTAGTAGAAATGCCTTTTTACTTATTCTGGAAACACTTAAAGTTTTTTTGTTTGTTTGTTTTTGTTTTTGTTTTTTTACTTGCTTTTCATTGTATTACATAATCACAGTACCTTGGAACATAGGTGTAAAGCAGCGCTGCATCCTGGAGCTGGGTGGAGTCTACCACAAAGCCATGACTAAATGCAGCAGAGAACTGCTTTCCTAAAGAAATCAGCTGGATGAGCGGCGGATGCAGACGGCCATGTTGGACAATGTGTTGGCCCTCTCAGATCTGCTTTGCATGTTTATCTCTGTATTCCCAAAGCAGATAGGGCCCATGCCCTGGCCTTGTGCTCATGCTGGTATGGCAATGTACACTTAACAAAATCAGCAGATACGGCCACAGCCATCTTTTCAGTTCTTGATACGTGGTATTTACCATCCAATTTTTGGATGTATATTCTCCGATTTACCTTTGAACACCACCACCAGAGGCTGGCACTGGTCCAGTTTAACTCTGGAGGGCTAGGGATGCCCTGACAAGTCCCATGTTTACTGGGGAGGGCACATTGTTAAGTCTGGTCCCACATTAATACTCTTACTACAAAATAACTACCCCCAACTTGTGAGTATTTACTAATATTCAGACCAGAAAAAAGGCAAAGCTTATTCATATAGAAACTTATTCATATATATGTCCATAAAAGCATAATGCTGTTATACACTGAGTGTGTGTGCATAGTTTGTAGACATACTAGTTTTTAAATTAAATTTTTATTTTTTATATTAATTACATTTTATTCACTTTGTATCCCAGCTGTTGCCCCCTCCCTCTTTCCCTTCCAATCCCATCCTTCCTCCCTCATCTCGTAGACATACCAGTTTAAAAATGAAATTCAGAAGTCTCTGATCAGGCTGTGAATTGCTATTCATTTTTGGCTTCAGTTGGACAGCTGACATAGCCAGTGTTGCATGGACTTGTGAACAGAATGTGTGGAAGTGGATGATACTGTGGGTTTTAACTCCAGGGGCTCAGGAGACTTAGTATTTTCAGGCTACAAGGTGTAGAAAGAATTATGCAAAGTCTCCTGGGTCACCAGGGAGATGCAGAAGATGAGCTCTATAAAGCTGCAGTGCCTGAGCGTTCCTGGATGGCCTGAGCTCCAGACAAGACTAATGCATTTGCCCAGTAAAGCTTCCTTTCCTACAGTCCCATCCTAGAGCTCTGCAGACAGCCTTGGCCTGTCCATCAAATGGGGCTGCTTTCTCTTCTTCTCGAGTTCCACTATTGTATGTTGAACGACCTGGGCCGTGCTCAGAATGAATTTTTCTAAAAGGTTGACTCTTGACCAGTGTTTACCAACCCATTATTGAGTCCAGCAGCTGTGTACTTAGTGCTGTTGCAGGTACCTGGGGCATAGTGGTCAGAGAGGCAGAGACCCCCCTGACAGGCCTGGGGGTCTCCATGGACCCCTGCGTGAATACTGTTCCTCTGGTACTTGTATGTGCAACCCTTTGGCCTCTCGTCCCGCAGAGGAGCAGGTGTCACTCTTCTGGATGTCCTTTTGTTAGCATCTTCAGGGAGAGAGCACAGGGAAGAATTTCCTCTTTTCAAAACAGACTTTTTGAAGGTCCCTTATCCAAGGGTACTCTGGATGTGAATTATCGAAGGTCATAGGTCATTCATACTAAAAGAACAAGAATTAGAAGGCTAACGGGGCAGTTACTAGATCCTCACGGGACTGTTTCTCCAACCAGAGACATGGGGGAGGGGTGAGAAAGCCAACCTTAGTCTTTTTTTTTTCTTTAATCATTCTCTGCTTAGCCTGGTCCCTCTCCTAATGCACCTCAGCAGGTTCAGTGGTGGGAAATGACTGTGGTGTGGCCCCAGACTCTACAGATCTACATGTCAAGTGACCAGTGGAGAGCAAAGGAGTTACACAGTCTAGTTCCCCAACTGCAGGGGAGAGTGAGTCCACCAGCGCGTCCCCGCAGCCCCCGCAGCATGAGGCTGAGGGAGAGTGGCTTCAACAGTGTCAACCAGGCTGGCAGCAGGACCCGGCATCCTGCCAGACAGAGATACACTGCCAGGTTCAAGGTTTCCAGCTGGGGCACAGCAAGGAACACACCTCTGCCCCAGTTTAGGATACTTCATACCAGCAAACTGTTGGACTGACCTCAGTGGCTGTTCTCAGGCTTAGCATCCAAGACAGAAATGTCCTGCTAGCTTTGGAAAGTAAGTAGCCATGATAGCTTTGGAAAATTCTTGGTCATTGTGCTACTTAAAGGCTGGTGTGCTCCATTAAGCCCATTGTTAGTTGGGGTCAGTACATTTTCTCCTACAGCAGTTCTGTAGAGTTCTAGGAAATAACTTTTTTTTTTCATGAGGGGAAAATTGATTTGAGCATGCCTCTCGGGGCTGGGTGGGGGGCCCTCCAGACATACTTCACAGTATGCAGAATGGCCTGCTTATAGCGGTGGCTGCGAGTAACAGTCCTGACGCACTGTCAGGTTTCCTGTCCTGCTGTCTCTATCCCCTGCTTGGCAGCACCCTTTGCCAGTTGGTTTCAGTTATTGGTCATGAGAACAGTCCATATCGATGGAGAGTCCTGGACTGTACCGAGAGGTGAGGAAGAAACACAGACTGCTAGTCTGACCATTAGCAAAAGCATCACAGCCCTTCCAGTGTGCATAATTCTTGTGTTTCCCCCACAGCTACACGGGCCTGGATGTATGCTTTTAAACAGGAGCAAATGATGTGGTACTTCATATTCTGTGTTGTTTCATAAACTTGCTTCCCCCATATCATTAGCTACTCAATGAATCCATTTCTCTTACAGTTTTATGGAAGCCTAATTTAATACTACAGCATTAGCCTGTTTAAAATGTGCAATCCGGTGAGTTTCAGTCAGATTTCCAGGTTGTACAACCATCACACATTCAAATTGGGGAACATCATTTCCATCGACCCTTGGAATTTCAAGTTTCTATTCCACCCCCTCCCCCAGAAACTTCTGTGCTGTACTGTTCTCTCTAAATATACACCATATACACAAGAGTGTATATGGTGGACCACAATGAGGTGCTGGCTTCATGGCAGTGGGTGGTTCAAATGTGCTGGGTACATGTCTCTCCAAGGAAATAGGGGAACAACACCAGTGTCCATGGGCAGGATCTGACTGGACCAGACTGCTGAAAGGGTGGAGATTACACATGTCAACACGGCCAGCAGGGGAAAATGAGACCTCCTGTGGGGTGTCTCATTGACCTCTGCAGGGATGAATTCTCAGGTTCTGGGTTCCTGCTTCTTTCAGGGCCAAAGACTATCTTAGAGCGATTGATTTTTCTAATGAAGGTTATTTTTGAAACTGGAGGTCCAGGAGAAACATTGTGTGATCTGCAAAGATTATGGAACATCAGGACAAGAAGCATGGGGTCCATGACATGCGTTTCCTCTCCTTTATGCCTGGCTGATTAAAGGCTCTTCTCAAACCATTTAAATTTTTACTAAATACTTAGAGGACCCCCTACGCTGAACAACCCACAAACAAACCTCACTGCTGCAGACAGGTGGGAATGATGTAGCTCCCTTTGGCTGAAACCTTGCTCATACACTTCAGAGAACCATTCTATAAACTCTTTGGTTCTGTTTGTCTCAGAGGAGAAGAAGCTGGTTTGGATGGGTACCCTCTCTCTTGTTTTGAGTCCAGTTCTGTATGTACACTGTTCTGAGGCAAGCCTGTCTCCCAGAATCTGCTGCTGGGAAGATGGTGAATTCCGTGGAACTCACTGTGTAAGTGTCACATGAGCAACAGACAGAGGGGTACCACTCTTCTGACAGAGACCCAGGGAGGGGGCTGGGTCCCAGGGGAGCATCATTTAAACCCCCCTATTTAGTGTGCTTAATTTTAACTATGGTGTCTCAGACATGATGCTTCTACACCTTGCTGCTTTGAGTTTTTCTTTTCTTCTGCTGTGTTGGCAGAGGCTGCTTAGATGTATCTCCCCACACAAAGCATACAGATACACAGCTTTCACTGAAGGGCCTGTGAGTTTGAAGATACACCGTGTGCATATCTGTTGTTTTCAGAAGAGCTGCTTCTCAGCGTTGACCAGATTTGAGAGCCTTCCTCTGTGTTTCCAGGGGCTGGAGCATCTGATGTGTTGCATACATTACTGCCAAGTACCTTCAGAAGCATCTGCTCTGGCCTGCCTGAGAAATCCAGGCCTGGGGATGCCGACAAGAGGAACACACAGGGGCTTACGGCACATGGGAGACATATCTTATTCATGGGCCAAGAGAGAGAATCAGAGCTCAGGCACGGGTAGTTGGCAGGGATGCATGTGGTAAGTTAAGACACCCTAGTCTCTGGAAGCAAAGATACAGTTGCTGTACTCTGGTGCAGAGAGCCTGCTTCTCTGCAAAAACCCAATGTGTCAATGTGACATCATAGCTTTGTCAAATATCTGTACCTAGCTCTTGACTATGACATTTAAATGCCCCCTCAGCATTTGAATGCTAAATGCCATTACCCTCAGCATTAGCATTATTGTTCAAGTGTCTGCCTTTCCCCTTTATTCCATGTTCTTCCAGGTGCTTGTCCTCAGGCATAGCTGTGTGTACTCAGGCCCTCTTGCCTTGTGGGTTTTATGGGCACCAGAGTGGCCAGGTCACATGGTAACAGCGTAGTGTCTCATGCTCAGCTCTCAGCCATATGCTGTCCATCAGGGCATTGCTTAGTCAGGTGGGTAGCTGACATACTGATGCTTCGCTAGCTATTGCCATCTGCAGACCTGAGCCTCTTCGTAGGCCCGAGGGAAGTCCTTCCTCCTCAGCAGCCCACCTCACTCCCCCAGGTGCTCTGCCATCCTCTTCTGTCATGTGGTTTTTTGCATACGGCATGGTCTGATTTGGATCTCAGCTGAAGCCAATGAGGACCTTTGGAACCAGCAGCAATGGTTGTGCTCTGGGATGAATGCTACTGTTTCGATCTTGTGCTTGACATAGCGTCAGGTCCTGGGTGGCCAGAGACAAACAGATGAACAATGAGCCTAAACAGAAAAGCTACCAGTTTTGATATTGATACTGGGCACGAAACAGAGATGGATTAGTGAGTAAAGTGTGAAAGGACTAGAAGGAGAAGCCTGATCAAAGGAAGGGGACAGGCTTGAGAGGAAGGGAGTGGCATGTCACAGGCAGAGGGAACGGCTGAGGCTTAGTGAGGGAAGGAATGGGCAGAACTGGGGACATTGTGGATGCGGACTGAGGTGTGCTGAGTTACTTTCAATGCAGAAGAGTGACACAGTAACTTGTATTGCAGATAACACATGCCAGATGAACTAGGGGAGGGGACAGGAGACAGGATGAGGGCCTGTCTGGGACATGACAGAGGCAGGGCTACTGGTACCAGCTTGTGTCTTGTGAGGGCCTGTTAGAATGTGGTTGTGGTACCTTATGCCTAGGGAACCAGCTGGGACTCGCTGGCTGCACCAGTCAGACCCTCCGCCTGCAGACATTTGGAAGGCCCTGAAGTTGGAATTTGCTGTAGGGATGCTGTTTTCAGCTTGCCCATTCTGAAAACAATAGGACACCCAGAACAGGAAGTACTGGCCTTGGGGCCAGCAGTCACAGGCTCTCCAGTCACCTCATTGTCCCTTTGGATCAGTCCTTTGGACTCAGCAATTGTAGTCTGAAGAATTTTTATAACCAAGTGAAAAGCAGGCCTCCTGGGAACTACTGGGGTACCATTGGGGAAATACTGGCAGTCACGGTGGATGCATGCAAAGATCGGAGTTTTGCCATCAACTCACTGAGAATTCCAGTCTTAGCCCACGGCCATTTGATGGTTATAAGACTTTGGGCAAGTCGTTGAATCTTCCTGGCTCTCATCTGTAAAATAGCCATACAAATATCACCCTATCTTATGATGTTGGGTGGATTAACTGGATGGTGGACACAGTACCTGACATGGAGCTAGGCCAAAAACGGAAGCAGTGAAAATCACCACAGTTCAGTGATACTTGGCAATGACCCCTTAGGTAATTAGCAGGTGAATGTGGGGCTGGGCAGAGTCACACAGCTTTCCTTGACAAACTGAGGGGGCTTTGAGGCTTTCAGATAGTGGTGAGGCCCTGTGGTGTGGCCCCATCTCTCCACTGCATCTGACCACTGCTCCATAGCATCTCACCGTGGACTATTGAAGGGTTGCATGGGTGGATGAGCTTACTGTAGGGGACAGAAGGCAGGCTACAAACTCCAGCCTTAAAGTTTGCGCTCTGTGAGATGCCGGGCTGAGAGCACTCTCATGTCTTAATAACTTAGAGAGAGGTGGCTTTGAAATAAACATTAATAGAGTTAAGGAGGGAGCAGAACTGGCTTCTGCCAACCTGACTAGAGATCAGTGGCTGCTCACACCATGGCTGAAGCTGTAAGGAGCTGGGAAGAACAGGAAGACTCCAGGGCCAGGGCCCTCCCCACCTGAAGTTACCCCTCCACCTAATGACTTCTCCCGTCGTGTCTTGAGTTCTCTGAGTTAGCCAGGGGCACTGAGCAGAGAGAGAAGGCAAGGACATAAGTGACAGAAGCTGGGCCCATGGGTCGTCTCTTAGCTCCTGTGCTCTGGGCAGCTCATCATGATGAAAGAACTAACTTTCAGAAGCAGCGTCTGGTGGAAGGCCTGATAGAGCAGAGGTGAGGTCCCAGCTTGGCTGCCCATGTGACATCCCATAAAGGCTGCACAAGCTCTGGCCACATAATGAAAAATCTCCACCGAGCCGTGTGTGAGAACCAGAGGAGCCTGCCTTTGCACCAAATAGAGGCAGTCTCTAGAGAAGTAGCTTTCCTTCAGCACTTGTTCAGCCTCTGCCAGACATTTAGAGTGCCTGAAGACAGCACACCAGTGCAGATGGCTCTTCAAAATTGCACTGTCAGATAGAGATGATAGATAGATGATAGATCAATAGATAGACAGGCAGGCAGACAGACAGATAGGTGATAGGTAGCTGATTGGTAGGCAGGTAGTTAGATGATAGGTAGGTAAGTGTGTAGATGGTAGACAGGTCCATAGATGATAGGCAATTAGGCAGACAGACTAGACCAATGGGAACCACTGGTGAGTACAATCATGTCCTGGAATTTGCTCCCTACTCATTAGCAAAGAGCACTTCAGCAATCAGTTGGGTGTTGGGAGTATCAAAGGCTGGGATAGGTTGTTGCTCCTTAAACGGTGTCACAGCTGGCTGTGGAGAGTGGATGGTTAGTTCCAATGTGTGGCTATAAGCATCCACGAGAACAATTTGGTTATGCTCTTTTTTTGTTGTTGTTGTTGTTCTTTCCTCTGTCAATTCTGTGGCTTGAGAATCCACAGGAGCTTGCACATGATGAAAACGCACTGTAGAAAAGGCAGCTGGAGGTGCCTTCCCTGCACTCATGCTGGCGAGCACTCACTGCATGTGGCAGGACCCGTCTGCCATCTGAGTTCATTTTCTTCACAGCAACACTTGAACCTGTCTGTCTGTTACTGCCCACCTTACAGGGGAAGAATTAGAAGCTTGGACTGCTATTTGCTTTGTCAAAGGCTACATAGCTTGTGTGTAAAAACTCAGACTTGTATTTAAAGAATGTACCAGCTTATTGAGTTAGGAAGCCCCAAGGTATGACTTAAATCATTGTGGCGGGCTGGGAATGTCTTCAGTGCTTTTCTGGGGGTTGAGAGCAAATGCCTTAGCCACTGGTTTCTTATTTTCCCTTAATGAGAGGGATAGAGCTGTGTTGGCTTTCATTGCTGTCACCAATACTTAGCACTCCAGGACTTTATGCTATTTCTTCTGCCATTTCTTCTCTCATTTAACTTGTGGGTTGTTTGTAGGATTATGTAAGTACATCTTCGCAGTTCCCTACCATCAAATTAAAGCATCCCAGTGAACTTCTGGCTCGGTGTTTTTGATAACGTCAGTTCCACGGTTGGGACACAGAAAACAGTATTAATCATCACTGACTATACTTGTTGTGGGGCTGCGGCACTGGAGCCCCAAGTCCACTCTGTGAGGCGGGGAGGTGGGTGGAAAATTGCTGCTGATCCTGGACGCCACTCTTAGCCACAGTGTGCTTGTCTCTCTCCTTCACCAGACAGCACGACGCTTGGCTATTAAAAAGTTCCATGTAAGTCAATGATGAATGCAAATGACAAGTTTTTCAGGATTTAAGTCAAGTGTATTCAGAGCGAGGCTCTTTTGGACACCATCTCATCAGAGATAATGAGGTTTAATACAACATGTATTAAAATGAACCCCATTTGAGGACATCTCCAGAGAAATCACTCGGTTGGTTTTTACAATGGGCATAAACACAAAGGGAGGATAGCCGAGGCGAAGCCAGGTAATCTTCGGATTAGAATTCTGAGCAGGGAAATGGCATCTTTCGTGAAAGGTTGAACCTCCTGATAAGCTTCAAATTGTATTCCCACCTTATTTAAGAATATGTGTTGGCAGGTTTAACAAGATCTTGGCACATTCTAATTTGAGATTTATTACAAGATGTGTGCATGTTTAATAGGGCCTTAATTATTCATATCCACATCTTCCCGACAGTAACTTACTTCAGCTTTAGATAAATTCCTGGCACATGGGGGATATAGGCTTCTGCTGTTGAAAGATCCAGCGGAAGGAAATCAAACACATATGCCAGACATTATCCAGAGAAACAGCTCTGCCCAGGCTAGGGCCCTTGGACATGTGAATGTGTCACAGTTTTTCCATGACCCAGGATGAGTGTGTAGCCTGGCTGGGTGAAGGAGCATTGACCCTTGAATCAGACTTCTCTGAGGTCAACCACAGAGACCATATATCCATCTTAAGAGCTGAGGGACCCTGCTCTGAATTCTTACTGTCTCTTTGCTTCATGGATCTTTTTCTTGCTAACACTCCCCTCAGAGTGTTGGTGAGGATAAACTAAAACATCTGTCAACTGGTGTGTGTGTGTGTGTGTGTGTGTATGTGTGTGTGTGTGTGTGTATGTGTGTGGTGGGGTGTGGTAGTTGTGCTGTGTTGGTGGGTGGGGGTGTGGTACATGGTGCAAGCACATGGGAAGTGCTGAATGAGAATTACTGCCTGCCTTCCATTTCCTCTCTCAAAGTCATCATTTCTGTGAAGGGGAGTTACCACAGTGGAATGGAGACTTTTAAACAGGAAATAGAGGAAGCATGGATAATTGAGCCAGAATGGAGCGTGTTGGGAAACAGGCATTCCAGCTGCGGCTGGGTCAGTGTGAATTGGCACGACCCCTTTACGGATCAGCTTGTTGAGACCCATTTCAACTGAAAGGCCCTGTGGGCTTTCAGTGTGGCTTCCTCCTGCCTCTGCTTTACCTCCTGCATGTCCATATGATCTCTTCCACTGGGCCCAAGAGCGCTTCACCATTGAGTTGTACACTGCCGGCGTTTCATTATTTTCAGCCTTTGCCTCTAACGTAACTTTCTTGAGAGGCTGTAGTGAAGTGTTCTGCATCCATCACTCTATGGACCATTGACCTGGATTTGTGTTCTTCATAACTTTGGTACTCTCTTGCATACTTACACATGCATAGGTGAGGCTGTGTGCCTGTGTCCACTGTGAATGTGAGTTGTAAAAGGGGAGGGACCTCTCATAAACCCCGTGCTGTACCCACAGCATTAGGCAGAGCTCTGTCTTGCTTAGGAGTGTGGAAGCAGCTTGAAGTTGTTCTGGTTTGATGGTTTGATGGTTTGATTCTCAGCTCCAGAGAATTGGACTCTTGGGAACCTCATAGACAGATGTTACTCTGAGCACGCGTGCTCTGGGAAAATCTGTGTACAGATTCCTTGACCAGGTGTGAATGAGACATTCCACCCTGGCCTCACTGCACAAAGATTTGACAGCACAAGGGCAGAGCAGGGATGTCTCCCTGTTCTGAGAAGGGGGTGTCACAGAAGGGCTTATGTGTTTTTACATATAGTAGAACACAGTGAGAGATGGTACCATAGTGAGTAAATAGGTTTTTGTTTAATCAAGAGATTTCACCCTCTTCATCATCATTACTTCAAATTCCATCATTAACATATTTTCCTTTTAAAATGTTTTATTAATCAAAACACTAAATTATCCTGACAAACTCTTACAGGACCCACCCACTCCCAATCTCTTGACCTCTCCCCCCCCCGCCCAATAACACAGTTCTGTCAGCTTGCTGTATGTATTTCCATACATGTCTAAATATATATGTATATCAAAGTCTGAGGCTGGACTGATGTGCACATCTTGATATTGTTTGGGGAGCCAGGCCACTGGACTTGCTTACACAGCTTAATGCTGCTGGACTCTACTCTCTGCCCCTTTGAGGGCTGAGATTGGTGTGGAGAAGCCTGGCTGTGAGATGCACTGTGTTCACATTTCTTTGAGACTCTCTGCGGGTGTCTGCAGTGGGCTGCTGGGTGTACTGTGTAGCTCCTGAGTGCTATGTGCGTCTTCATGTGACTGATATGTAGAACTTTTCATCTTACATGACTGAAACGCTAACCCACTGAATAGCCACCCCTGTGTAAATTGTCACTGGGATAATGATCTCAATTGTTTTACAGATTCTTGCGGGGGCTGGGGGGCTGATCACATGATAGTTTGAGCTGATGTTTCTAAGGATCCTGTTTACTCTTTTCCGGAGTGGTTGTTCTGTTTTACATTCTCGCCCATAATGTACTTCTCCTCTATTCTCTACATCCTTGCAAACAATATGTTTTGAAACTGGCCATCCTAACCAGTGGGAGGCCATGTCTTAGTTTTGATTCTCTTCTTCTGGTGATTAGTAATATTTAACACCTTTCGTGTCCCTGTGTGCTATAAGCATGGGTTCATCGCAGAATGTCTGGTCAGATCCTTTTATACATTTTCCATGTAGGTTGTTGGTTTTTCTATTATTGAATTATAGACACTTCTTCTGAAGTCCAGATAGTTGCGCTTGTCCACTGATGGCCTGCAAACACATCTTCCCCTCCTGTAACCTGCACTCTCATCATGTTGGCTTCTCCCCCTGGTGGCTGTAGGCCTGCCAGTGTGATGGAGACACACTTGTCTGTCTTTGCTATTGTTGTCTTACTAAAGCCAGCATTGAGTAGCTCCCACGTTTTCTTCCAGGAGATTTTTGAGCTTAATTTTTGGCGGTGTCACATGATAAATATCCAATTTTGTCCTGTTGCTTATGACTTCACTTTTTCCGTCATAACTGCTCAAAGAGACCGTGAGTTCCACATTGTGTAGTCTTGGTGCCCTGGCTGAAGATTATTATTTTGAGCTGCCCATCCTGATCTGTTATTACACATGTCTGGTCTACAGTCCTTCTACACTGTTTTGCATATGGTTCCTTTGCAGTATGTTTTGAAGTCAGAAAACAAGATTCCTCAGTCTTATCCTTTCTCAAGATGATTTTGCTGTCCAGGGTCCTCTGTGGTTTTGTTTAACTACGGAGTTTTAATTTTTTATTTATATAAAAGACAACACTGGGATTTCAGTGTTATGTTTAGAACTTGTACTGGGTTTCTATATTTTGGGGTCCATGTAGACATTTTGACAGTTTTAAGTCTTTCTGTCTGTGACTGGCTGAGACCTTCCAGTTTGTTCCCTTCAGCAACAACAGCATGCAGGCATGTCCTTACTTCCTTAGTTAAGCTCACTCTAAAGTATTGCTTTGGGCGCTATGTTAAATGGGACTTTTTTTTCCCCAACTGTTCGTTGTAGGGACATTCAGAACAGCTGACTTGTATTATTGCTTTGCCTTCAATGAAGTGTTACTTTTCTCTGTCACCTTGCTGGATTTATCGGCTTCAAACGTCCGCTGACCTTACAGCTTTGGGTGCTCCGAAGCAACTAGTGAGGCAGGTCCACGTCCTCTACAGCCTCTTGCTCTACCAGATGATGCTTTCTCTGTGGTTGGCAGGGAGGTATAGATTGGGTGGAACTTGTCCCTAAGCATCACGCCCCTGATGCTGCTGCTGATGGCTGACGGGAGTTTGTATACTAATGGCTAGATCTGCATAGGACTTTCCATCTTACAAGACCTGGACATCGACCAATGTACCTGTTTCCCTACAGCCCAGCTCCACGCTTCATCCATGGTGGACTATCCTGTTGTTGTAGGCCTTCATATTATTTGGTTTCATCATCAGGAAACTGGGAGGACCAACTATGCTCTTACTGATGACTGGGGTCTGGGCCAGGTGTTTTCAGGTTTGGGGCCATTTGTTCCAAGTATTGAAATAAAGGCACAGCCAGCCAGTAAGGTTAAAAGCAAAGCAATAGCACAGGTCAGAAAGGAGTTAGCTACCCAGAGTGCAGCAGGCCACAAGGGGGAGAAAAGGCTCAAGGCCCCAATTGTTTAGGCCTCCTGTTTATGGGATTCGAGAGGAGGAGGACTTTGGTAGCTAAGGGGCGCCATGGGTTTTTCTATTTTGATTGAAAACTTTCGAGTTATATAATCATTCCTCTACTGTGCATGTCCTTTCCCACAAAGAACCCGATTTTGGATTTTAATCATATAGGTGCTCAGCTATGCATAGGAATAAGACGGTAATAGGAAGTTCTCCCTACACAGTTTGGATGATCAAGAACTAGAGACAAGATGACCCAGACACTTAGGACAGAACCAAACACAATTGCCCTTCCCCCCAAAAAGGATCAATGAAGTGATTCCTAATGATATTCTGCTATTCTCATAGCTAAGTGCCTTGCCCAATCGTCACCAGAAAGGCTTCCTCTAGCAGCAGACAGAAGCTGCTATGGAGACCTACAGCCAGACAGAAAAAGTCTAAATTGGAGGTCTCCATCAGGCCTCTCCCCTTGGAGCTTGGAGAGCCCTGTGGAGGAGGGGGAGGAAAGATTGTAGGAATCAGAGAGGGTGGAGGACACCAGGAAAACTTGGCCTACTGAATCAACTAAGCCGGGTTCTCAGAGGCTCACAGAGACCCAAACAGCAAGCATGGGGCCTGCACAGTTCTGCGTATATGTTATGGCTGTTAGCTTGGTGTTTTTGTAGGACTGCTAACAGTGGGAGCAGGTGTGTCTACGACTCTTTCCCCTGCTCTTGGGGGTCTTTTCTGCTATCAGGTTGTCTTGTCCTGCCTTAATATGAGGCCTTTTCCCTTGTTTTGTTGTTGTCTTTCAGGAGCCTTCTTTCTGAAGGGAAACAGAGGGGACTGGATCTAGAGAGGAGAGGAGCTGGGGGAACCTGGGGGGACCTGGGGGGAGCTGGGGGAACCTGGGGGGACCTGGGGGGAGCTGGGAGGACCTGGGGGGACCTGGGGGGAGCTGGGAGGAGGGAGACTGTGTAAGGAATGACATGTATTGTATAAAAGAAGAATCTATTTTCAATTTTAAAAAGTTCACTTAGAAGACAGTTGGCATTATTGGGGATGAAATCAATTCAGTGTATATTTGGTTCTGACTTTTACTTTTCTCCTTTATCCATTTAGCCACTTCATCTTGTTTGAATAATTAATTTTTTACATCTAAAATAGCTGCTGTTAGGAAAGTAGTCATATTATGTGGGGGGGAGGGGGTGTTACCATAGAAGCTTACGTAAAATGGTCTATAGTTACTATAAATCATTTTAAGCTAATGCCTTCAGTCATAGCAAAAATTTTATTCTTTATTTCTCCACTATTTTGTTATTAGTTTCACAAAGTATATCCTCTTAATTTTGTATCCATTAAAATATTTTGTACATTTTTAAAATCACTTCCACGTTAGAACTCACACCAGAATTAGTGGTAGTTTTCCTGGAGTGTTACAGAGTTCTGGGTCAGGATGTGTGTCTATTTTCACTGCTTTCTTTATGCACTTTGCACTGATGTCTAGTGCACTGTCTTTTTGACTTGAAGATGCCCTGTTACTTTTCTTGTAGTGATCTACACTTTCAGCTTCTGTTTTTCTAGGGAAGACTTTATTTCACTTTCATTTTTGCAACATATTCTTTGCTGGTTGTTTTCTTTCAGTCCTCTGAATGGCCTGTCTTCTGGTCCACCAGGATTTTGCTAAGAGTGCACCAGTTGTCTTGTGAAGCCTCCCTTATATGCAATAAGTCACTCTTTGTTGCTTTGGAATTCGTCTCTGATTTTGACAATTTAATTATATGATGTCACCACTTAAATTTCTCTGGGTTTTCTGGGTTTGCGCTATTTGGGGTATATTGGGCTTCTTCTATCTAAAGATGTATATTTCTTGTTTTTCTTGCCTTGGATGGTTTTGACCATTCATTAGAATTTGTTCTCTTCTTTTATAGTTTTTGTAAGGCACACTCCATTTATCCCTTGGATTTTATTTATTCTTTTTCATTATCTTCCTCCCCCCATGACTGGAGAATTTCAGATGACCTGTCTTTGGGTCTGCTTCATATTTCTACTGTGTGTTTCTGCAGTTGAACAGCTCCACTGAAATCTACAATCTTCTAAAGCTTTCGCTCTTTTAAATATTTCCAGTTATTATTACTGCTCTCTTTGTTTGTCTTGTTTTCTGATCTTATTTAGTGTCTTCATAATGATCTTTAGTATCTTAAACTGTTTTCCGGGAAATTTATGCAGTCCTATTTCTTCAGAAGCAGTCTCTGAGGTTCATCTTATGGCTTCAACTGGGTTGCATTTCTCTGTTCCTTTGTGAGCCCAGTAGCTTCTTCTTTGCACCTGCACATTTGAGAAAGAAAGAAAGAAAAATAGCCTCCTCTTTGGTCTCTGCGCGTTCCCTCCAGCCGGCACTTTCCTGTGTCCAGCTAGCTATTCTGGGCCTCTCTTGAATGTCTTCTGGGGAGATGTTTTCTATGAGTATGTTGTACTTTCCAAACGAGTGGGGTGTGTTGATTAATCTTCAGGTGTCTGTGGTCACTTGCTCTCTTCGGTCAATCTGAGGCACCGAGGGCTTTCTGACAATTGCGTGGAACCTGAATTCTCTATCGTTCTCTGAATCTCTCCCAGTGTACAAGGTTTGCAGGATCTGTCAGTGCTTTGAGAAATCGCAAGACAGGTCCCCTCGCTCAGAGGGCCTCTGAGATACTGGATGTGTATTCTCATTCCAGCCCTGTTATTCCACGCCAGCAGAGGAGCTGTATGTGCAGTGTATTTTCCCAGCTGCAGCAGGCTTTGCTGGCTGCTCACTGTGGTGCTCCAGCCCCCCTGATGGCCACTGTAACTGCTAAGCTCATTTTGGTTTTATGTTGTCATAGTTAGTTTTTGTCAGCTTGGTAGAAACCTTGATATACCTCGGGAGAGGGAACTTTAATTGAGGAATCACTTTATCATGCTGGCCTGTGGGCCCATCTGTGGGGAATTTTCTTGATTGCTGATTGATGTGGGCGGGGCCAGCCCACTCCTGGCTAGGTATCCTGACTTGTAGAAGAACACTGGCTGAGCAAGCCATGGCTTCTGCCTCAGCTCCTGCCCTGAGTTCCTGCCGTGACTTCCCTCGGCGATATGGACTTTACCTGTAAGCCTTGTGAACCCTTTCCTCCCCCATGTTACTTTTGGTCGGTATGTTATCACAGCTACAGAAAGCAAACCAGGGTATCTGGTACCTCTGCATCTAAGGGGTGCTAGCTCCTCTTCAGTGCCCTGAGTTGAGCAGGACAGAAACCAGCCCCGGGATATTAGAAATCAGTGTTGTGGTTTGAAATAAGCACTTCCCCTCTTTGTTTCTGTCAGACATTTTGTCTCAGTAATGAGAAGTGACTGGCACAGTTCCTGTCATAACCCCCTCAGCCCCCATCATAAGCCATCTTGCCTTGGGAGAGAGGCTGTCGGGATAGCAGGGGTTGCCTTTGCTGCTCTGGGTGGTGTACTTGTTCTTGGTTTTGAATTGTCGAGGGTACTGTGAATTTTTAGCTGACTCCTGGAGTTCTCACAAAAGCGTTTTAGGCCTCGTGTTTTTGCTAAGTCCTCCGCCACCATCTCGGCGCTATCACCTGAATCTTGTGATCCTTCATGATATTGTACCCCACCACCCTCTACCGCACTCTCAGGTAGCTCACTATTGATATTTTCCATGTATTAGAAGGACCAAGGAATTAATGGGTGTCTCATTCAAAAGTCACTGTAGAGTGCTACTTCCAAATCAATTAAAGGGCAAAGGAATCTCTGTCATTGAATTCTGTGGGTTTCTTTTTCGATAGATATTTTCTTCCAAAAACAGTTTTCCTCTATTCTGTGAATTTCTTACTCTCGGGAGAGGCAGTTTAAAATTCATCTGGGTAGTTTTTATGATGTCTCACACAGGCTCCATAACCTCATGATATACGCCTTAGGATGTATCTGTGTGCCTCTCCCTTTCTCCGAGGCAGAAACTGGCCAAATGTGAACCGCTGAGAGCAAGGGAAAGGCTTCTTACAGGTTTCAACTCAGAGCTACACCGGTTGGCAGATCTTGGCGGCTAGCATGTGAGATGTATGCTCTGGGTAGAATGACATCAGCAAAGCATCTGCTGCCACTGGGCAAGCCGGTGAGTGAAGTTCTGGTCCCCACAGGGAAGCAGGTGAATGGATCCACAAATCTCCATTGCAGGGTATTGCTGCCCTTGGCAGCATGTTTAAGGGATAAGAAAACTTTCATACCAACCAGGTGAAGTGTGGAAGGACGCCTCTGCTGTGTTCTGTCATGCACGCTCTGGGTCTGGAGCCTTTACATTCCTCACAGATAACTCTGCTTATTAAAGAGGAGCAATTAAACAGAGAGCAATGACTGAGTCCCGTTTCACCAAGGGGCAAGTTCCTGTAACATCTGAAATCTATTTGCATTCTACCTCAGACACACTTGGGCAGCTAAAATATTATCTGTCTACTCTACCATTCACCAGAGGCCTGCAGCAGGGAAAGAACCTTGGTGTCCAACCTTCTCAACCTTCTCTCAGAGCACTGAGGCAGGTTCCTGGGGAGGGAGCTGAGGGGAATGACCAAGCTGCTCATCACTGTCAGGCGGCCCTTCAGGCCTGCTGCCTAGAAAGAAGAACTCTGCTGGCCATTCTAGACAATAAAGCCATACTTTTTTATTATTATTATTTAAAGACAGCCTTTTCTTTCCTCTCAGGTAGTCGACAGCTAGCAATTTAAATGAGCCAGGTTTATGGCTGGCTGCAGAAATCCTCTCCACTCAAAGCCAGTATCTATCCATCAGCTTCCACCTGGCATTTTATTGCGGTGATAGCAGGGACACAGCTCATCAGAATCGCCCCAGTGGAATGTTGTGATAGGGAAAGAGGAATAGATTACATATTTATGTAGTCTTTGAAAATGCAGCGGGACAGCAAGATGGCTTGTAACATATGCAGCTACATTAAATGATTATTAACCTCCACTGGTGTGCAAATAAATGCCGGGCGCACACATTGGTACCCATACGTGTTGTATGCTTGGAACATTAATGAGACTTTTAAAATGATCAAATTAAAGGTATTTGTTATTCCTGGTTCTGGTGAGCTTCAAAAAAAAAAAAGGAAAAATATAAATGGAAAGGGAAAATAATACCTATACCAGTTTTTAGCTGATGGAGCGAAGTAAGGGAAAATATGCTCATTGTGACCTGTTTCTCCTTTTGGACTGTAGTCGGCAAGTGGACTCTTTTGTCACAAATGCACCCCACATCGGGGGGTGGAGGCAGCTTTGCAGTAATGTGTAATTTCTGTAGAAGCTAGACCTTTCTCTGCTCCTAGGATTGGTTTCCAAGTATGGTGGTAAAGGCTGCCTGCCGAGCTGAGCTTTTGATTCTTGAACCAGAGCATTTTCAAGAGGTTTTGTTGAGAAGGACAGTTGGATTGTTTACAAGTATTCACACTATAAATGAACAGGTCTGTCTCCTTCCAACGCTCACCCCTCATTTTCAACAAGCCACCCTTAGTCTGTTCTTCAAGCACACCCTTGCCTGGTCTAAAGCCAGCATTTGCCAGTGCCTTGCAGTGTCCTTAAGTACCAGGAATATAGGTCAAGGACAAAGTCCTAGAGTCTGGAAGGGGAGACCACCAGTTCTCTTTACTCCCATGTTGTGGTCATGCAAAAAGAGAGACAAGGAGACATCAGTTCCAGCGACTTCATGGTTGGCAGAAGCTTGGAGCAAAGGAAATTCATGCTTTGTGACTCCACATGCTTTTCAAAGTCCTGGGGGTTTGTCCAGCAGTGGTTGGAGGGAGAGAGCCAAGGACTGAGCTGTTGTAGCTCATGAGAGATGTTTCTTTTTGTTTTTCTCAATCAAAGGCACTTCAAAGGCCCAATTTTCCTAGAGCCCCTTTTTCCTTCCTTTGTACTCATCAGCCAAATTACGAAGTTGAACTCCCATAAATGGGATGAGATGATAAACAGTTATCACATGCATCAGGGGTAAAAGAGAGAAGCCATCTTGGCTGAGTGTACTTTCTAGCCTGATTCGGGTACTGGCACACTCGTTTGACAGAAATAAGGTACTTTCACTTTGGTAACATATTCTTGAGCAACAATGAGATTGTTCTTTCTCAAATGCTCTCAATCAGTTCTGCCCACAGTGAACTGGGTGAGCTGTGTGTACCCATAGCCCAGGGAAAAATGGGTGCTTCACCTTATGTCCACGCAGCCATGGAATGCTTGTATGTCTGGGCCTCAGAACGCTGTGTGGTGTCCCCCCTTTCAGAAGACAGGGCTACAGAGCAGTTAGATCTGCTGTCCACTGGGCCCTGGAGCCCACACCAAACTTAGAAATGGGGTTATTTTCATTGTTAAGTGAGAAAAATGACAGGCTATATATTAGGGTAATTGAGCTGCAGAATTCTGGCTTCCTGCAATTTAAGACTCTATCCTGGCCATAAATGAAATATTCAGAGAGCAGAGGAGCTGGGGATGAAACCTGCTGGGGAAAAGTTTAGTATTAAAATTCCAGGGAATTAGAAGTACTGGCTTCCGTGCAGGCGTCGTCTGTGGGGACCAGGTTGTTAGCGATGAGCTGGTAAGCTATGAGTTTGGCAGTTAGCCTGGAGTGGAGCATAGAGGTTTAATCTGGAAGGTTCTTTCAGCCTCAGCTCTTTGGGATGGAGCTTCGCTCTGGACTTCCTCTCTCAGATGTTAGCCCTTCATGGCAGTTGTCGTGGCAGAAAGAAATGACAACACTGGTTACCCAGGAAAGAACACTGGAAGTTCTTTTCTGAGAAGCAGCGGATTGGCTGCACCCAGCCAGACACCTGCCCCACCCTCCAGCTTGAGCCTACTCCTAGGAGTCAGTGTCCCTTCTGGGGCCAATGGGAGCATTGGAAATGTTGAGTCTCGGGTCCCTCTTACACCAGCTGCATTTCAGCAGCTGTCTTGGGAGGATTCATATGCATAAAGAAGTCTGAGATGCAAAGAGGGACAGCTAAATGGCCTGGATAATTTCAGTAAATCTGCATGGCAGCCTGTATGGAGTATGTTTGTGAAGAGACAGACCCTGTTCCTAAACTAGGGGAGCTCACCTTTGGGGAAAACACACACATAACATCACCAGGACCCTGGTGGGCAGAAGCCTGGCTGGTCCCTTCTGCGGTCAGTAAAGCAGAGCAGATAGAAGCTGAAGCTGCTGCTTCCTCCAGTGAGGACTTGGGAAAAGGCCTTCTTGGGGCTGGTAGCCTGTTTGCTAAGTGCTTACTGAACCCATCCTCTATACTCTTCACTGCCTCTGCTGTAGAGATAGAGTCAGATCCCTGGAGCTCACAGCCTCCTGGGATGAGAGATAAGAAGAGCAGGGAGATACAGCCCAGAGGAATATGAATTGCAGAGTAGACAGGCTTGGCTTTGGGGTCTGTGCTGGCTGGCTCTTGGAAGGCTTTTAAGTGGAAGGAGACGGATTCTTAGCTCAGATAATACAGCTCTTCACTAGCATAGTGCAAGTTCCAGCTCTCTGCTCTTCATTCCTGTCTGAGCTGTGGAGGTCAAAGATCAACACAAGCAGAAGAGAGTAGGGGCAGCAGGGATTTGGTGGGATCTGCAGGCAGGAGAAGGCTTTGGTTTGATGGATGCCGTAAGATTGTGGCATAGTAGTAGTGGAAGTAGTTAATGTTTGGTACATACAATGGTTTCAGATGTTCCCAAAGACAGCTAATCTCTACTGGGTGTTAGACCCAATCACTTAGAGTGGTGGACAGAGAGCTTTTAAATGCTACCGATCTCACTAGAGCCAATTATAGGTGTAGCGCTGGCTGAGGCTGCCCTAAGAGCTTAATTTATGGAGCAAATTCTTGGTGCAGAGCACAGGGTGAGATGCGCAGGGGAGCAGAGAAACAATGGAGAATGTGGTTCAGGCAGAGACTTTTAAATATGGCAGGATCTTGTTTGTCCTTTTCAACAGAGCCAGGCTACAAATCAGTCACTAGAGATCTTAGCCTGGGATAAACAACAGACATGTGACCAACAATACTAACTACTTTTCAAAGAGAACAGAGCATGTTTCGGACACCATGCTGGGTGTTTTATCTGTGACATTTCTAATTAATTAAAAAAAATTCCCAAAGCAGGTTCTATTATCTGTTTTGCATAGGTGAGGAGAATGAGCCTCAGAAAGCCAGTCATTGGCAGAGCTAGGACTCCAGCTCAGCCTTGTCAAAGGCTGAGTCCTGTCTTTGGATTGAATCATATGCTACATTTAAAGCCAGGCCTGGGAAAGATGGTCAGGATACTGTAGGACCCAAAGGTTACTGGGTTTGTGACTTCGGAATTTTGAGGTTGGAACCATTGTGGAGGACATCAGGGTTAGCCTGGTCTTGAGGGTTGCTGCGGAGCACATCAGGGTTAGCCTGCTGTGAAGAAGACCCTCCCCCATACAAGCCGGGGAGTGACAGACTGGCTAGATCCCAGGGGAGGACTTTGCAGCCAGCCCTGAGGAGACAGGATAAGCTGGGGTTGGATAGAAGGGAAGGAGGTCCTCCCCTGTTGGTGGACTTGGAGGGGGTGGGGAGGAGGGAGATGAGGGAGGGAGTGGGAGGGTAGGAGGGAATGAGGGAGGGGGCTACGCCTGGGATTCAAAGTACCTAACCTGTGATTGAGATAAAAATAAATAAATTAAAAAAAAAGAAGAAGAAGAAGGCGCTGGTTCTTTGCGCTCACCCACTGATGCACAGTGGTGAAACTGGCTGCCTTTCTTGAAGCAGGCAAGGCAGAGGGAATGTGTGGAGCAGACACACTATGTGTTCTCTCATGCTGTTCGACTTGGAATAAAGTACAAGCCTCTGGACAGAGAAGCCTCAAGGGATGGGCTCAGAGGCTGAGCCCAAGTTTTATTGCGATGCTCTGGAATAGGAAAGTCAGAGAGAGAAACGAGAAAAAAGAACAGTAAACCTGGATGTCTGGAAAGGTTGTGTTCACCTGAGGGGGCAGGGAGGCACCGGCTAGAGGCTGTGGGGAGCCGCTGCCCGCTCTGCCTTTGCCTTTTATGGGAGGCCGCTTGATTGACCCAGGATGTGGAACCTGCAGGCCATGCAGCAAATAATCAGAACGTCCTGTACGAGCACACCCTATTGGATAAGCCCTGGTCTGTGGCACCCAGGGAGACTCACAGGGAGCCAGCTCCTGAGGGTTTTTCAGTCATATTTTAAAGTGGCATGTTCTGGGATAATTTTGTAAAGAAGTGCCCTAAATAATTGGTATTTTCAGGCAGCTGTTCAGTACCGGACTTCCTGGCAGTTGCAGTTTGGGGATGGAAAGAAAGACTTTTTTTTGTCAGACAGTAAAGCCTAATTAATTCAGACAAGCTAAGTAAAGGAGGCCAGAGGCACACGCTGTAGTACTAGACAGCCACCAAAATGATGCTGCAGAATCGTTAATGACACGGGGAAGAGTTCGTGCTTTCTTAACTATAAAAGGCTGTTACAAAGGAGTGGGTGCAGACTTACTGTATTTGCTTATGATTCAGAAGCCAATTCAGACAAAGGCTGACAAAGCAGACATCAAATTTTTCACAACGGCTTTCTGATAATTCAGCTAGTGTGTGATTATTTTTATTTATTTTTATATGTTCATAGCTATAATTGTCAGATGAAAGGAGAAAAGTCAGTGTA
>CM053743.1:45773050-45789602 GCA_028658305.1 Pachyuromys duprasi | reverse complement strand
GAGAGATTAGTGCCCGCTTTGAAACGTGCTTTTAAAGATGAAAACAGCATAGATTTTTAGATTGGCCTGTGGTACCTTTGCCCTTGAGTGGAGAGGGTTTCTGGAGGCGGATCTTCCAGCTGAGGGTGCTGTGGATAGGAACAGGGTGGCCCTTCCTGCTACTTTGAAGATTTGAAGGTGTGTCTTGCCTGCCTCTGGGTGAGGTAGCTTCTTTCCCATATTCAGCATCAGAGCCTCTTATTTCCTGGGCTACTTTTGCAGTATTTCATGGACGTTATTCAGTAGAAAACAGCCGCTAAATATTCCCTAAGTTACTACTTCATTAATAAGCCCATTAAGCTCTGGCCACTTTGCAGTGACCAATGGCTAGGGGTCGTCCTCTACCCAAGGGCCATTGGTGCCCATGCTGGGCAGAGCTGGGCCAGGCTGGAAAAGAGCCATGAGTTGTGGGCTGACTGATATGACTATAGATGGCTGTGTGAATTCTCCTTTGCTACCAAAGAAAGCTTTGCGGAATGACACATCAGATGAGTGCTGCGTTGGTGAATGGCGATTCTGGCATACCCGTCTACCCTGTACAGACCCTCAGGGAATTGCTCCTTACAGTCAAGCGCTGTGATGGTAAAAATTACAGTGAGGTGTGCTGTAGCTTGTGCTTCTCTTCCTCCTCCCCGCTCCTTCTCCTCCTCTTCTTTCACCCCTTCTTCTTCCTCCAGGCTTGGTCACAACACAAACCCCGGATGATGGCAGATATTCACAGCATCCTCTTGTCCCAGGAGTTGTATTAAACACTTTATATGCTTTTCCCGCTTAGTCTTACGAATCCTTTCAGAAAGGAGATGCTGTTTTCATTTTATGGGACCGGCTAACTTGCTTGAGGCACAGAGCTAATGAATGATACAAGCCAATCACACATAGGACCTGGGCTCTAAAATCTATACTGTTTTCAGGTTTTGGGTTTTGTCACACAGAGGTGGACATCTTGTAAGGGGCTTCTTGGTGATGAGATTTTTTTTTTTGAAACATATGTGGGAGCCAGGAGCACTCGATAATACTTGTTTCACACAAAAAAATTTTCCACAGCATAACCTGTTGTGTTCTCCCTTAAGGCAGGACCTAAGGACTATGGGAAGACCCAGTGTCTGAGAACCTTGGTGGTGGGCATGACTCTACATATGTGGCATCGGCTTTCTGACTTAATCTCTGTGCTGTTTGTATGTGACGTCTGTAGTCTGAACTTTTCACTAAGTAAAGATAAGTCATGTCCTCACAGCCATTCAGATCTGCGGCAGCAAAACCAAAGTTTCCACTAGTTTTTGAGCTTATTATAAACAAGCACTAACAAGGTGTGAAGGTCATGCCACAATATGCTCAGCCCTCAATCGTTGTGTCTGAAACGCACCCAGGTTGTTCGAGAGGAAACGAGGGGGCACATGGGCAAGAGCAGCAGTGAGCCAAGGAGCAGCACTCAGAGGTCTTCTAGTTTGGTCTCCAAGGGGCCTTATGCCAAGGGTTGGGTTCTCAGCCGGTGGCAACGTTGAAAAGAGATTGGATCATGGAGGTTCCAACCTCATTGGTAATGGATTTCTGGATCAGTGAGTTTAGAGCTGAATTGGTTATTGGAAGGTAGGCTGTTTGGAGGAACGGCTCTGTGAGTGTGACTTTAGAGGGTATGTCTGGTCTCTGCTCCCTGCCTTTCTCAGGGTCTCTGCTCCCTGGCTGCCCTGAGGGGAGCAGCTTTCCTCTATCCTTTTACCCATGTTTCTGCCCTTCCACAGCCCCAAACGTAGTACAGCCTGTCATGTGTGGACAGAGGTGAGCACAAATTAATCTTTCCTCCTGGAAGCTGGTCTTCTCAGCTGCTTCCTTAGAGTAGAGGAAGCTGAGTAGCCTGAGGTGTTGCATTTGATCTGAGGAGAGAGTTGGCATGAATGACTGGTGGCAGAGCAGGGCCAAGAGCATGATGGGAAAGTCCTCCCTGGAAGGAGTTAGAAAGTGTAAAGGAGAAAGACAGATGTCAGCATAGGTGTTTCTCACATTTTCCTGAAGTTCTGGTTCTTTGGATGGCTTTTCCTTAGAGTAGACTTGCATTTTTTTCTTGGTTCTAATATGAAAGTTATTCTCATTTTCTCAGGATAATCAAATTCTTCAGAAAAGCACAAAGACTTTTTTTTAAAAAAAATCTATAATCTCATCATCTGGAAATAAACGAGTTACACTTGTTTGTAAATGTCTATAAGCCATGCTGTTTGGTATGGATTTGCCCCCAGTGCCTGTCTTTTTCTTAGTATACCACCCTTTTGCACTCTTGGTTCAGGCCACACCCTGGGTCCCCTTACATGCCTGTGTATGCACACTGCACCTTTGTTCTGATAGCTGCCAAGTGCTCCGTGGATTGGTTGTATACACATTTTCATTTGGATGCAGATTGGTCTCCATCCCTCGGTGGTATAGTAGCTAGCTTGCGTGTTGGCAGCAGAGAACACGTAACACAGGAAACTGGCCACCAAGGGCATGTCTTAGTCAGTGTTCTCCTCCTGTGTAGAGACACCATGACCATGGCAACTCCATAAAGGAAAGCATTTAATTGGGGCTGGCTTACAGTTCAGAGGCTTAGCCCACTGTCAGCATGGTGGCACGCAGGCAGCCATGATGCTGGAGAGGTAGCTGAGAGGTCTACATACGGATTGGCAGGCAGCAGGAAGAGAGAGATGCTGGGCCTGGCTTGAGCATCTAAAACCTCAAAGCCCATCCCCATGATGTACTTCCTTCAACAAGGCCACACCTACTTCAACAAGGCCACACCTCCTAATCCCTGTCAAGTGGTTCCATCCTCTAGTGACTAAGCATTCAAATATGTGAGTCTGGGGATGGTGGTGAGGGGTTGTGGATTCTTATTCAACCCACCACAGGACCTGAGGTGAGAGTGTCAGGAATTTCTGCCCCCTGCTAGACCATGGCAGGAGGGCATGGAGGGATGTCAGAGGTGACACACTGGGGCTTTCTGGTGGGAAGCTAGAGCTTCAGCAGGCTTTCTGAGCCAGGCTTAGGTGTGAGCACTGAGACCACAGAAAGGAAACACTGCTGAGATGCCACTCAAGCTGGGCGGGCGAGGCCACGCCTGCGGCCCCTTCAGCGTTCTCCTTGCTTCCTGTTTGAAGAGACTGCGTGTGACAGCAGAAGTCAGAGGAGTCTGGACATCGCCTTGTTCTGGCACAGTCAGAGAAAGAACAGGGCTCTGCCCTGACACCTCACTTGCAAATGACTGGCATAGATGGGAGCAGGCAGCTTGGTAACGAGGTTTTTATGTATCGGAAACAGCTTGGAAGGGCACATGGAATGGTGTGATTACACTATGCCTGCGGATGCCTTGTGCTGGGCTAAGTCCATCGGGGAGTGCCCGAGAGACACTCTGCACGTTGTGGCATGGTTCAGCAGGCCTATCACCCTGGCAGCCACTGTCTACCAAGCATTTACTAACTGCCATTTATTATGCTTGGTGCTTTGTGTATATCAGCATTTCAGTCTCCATGGTTCATGGCACCACATCTCATTTCTTTGTAGCCGTTGCCCCCTTTCCTCATTATATAAATACAGCCCTCATTGCATACAGTCATCGTTCCTGGAAATGCATGTGCCTGCTGACTCAGCGCTCTGAAGTTATGACACCTGGGCCTTCATCTTCAGCCGCTGGCTGCCATCCTTCCCGGCACATTCCCCAAGGCCATGTGAACTGTCTGTCGCTGTTCCTCCCACTCCTCACTGTGACAGCTGTGCTCTTCTCGGCTCTTGATGTGGGGCTGCTGTGGGGTCCTCCCCAAGTCACTATGCTGTCACTGTTCCCTAAAAGTTGACTGGTCTTTGTTTCCTATGTCCTGAAAGTTTTCTTCTGGAAAGCGGGCACTAAGTATCACCTGCCTCATTTTCTCCTTGCTGTACACCCTACCCCCTTAATCCACTGTGGATGATGCCCCATTGGGTAAAACATAGTGAGCAGGAGCAAACTGATATTGAGAGAATAGGCCACCGCTGAGTAAATGGACACCACAGAACAGAGCCTATCAAGGGAAAGCCACAGAGCCCCTCCTGTCCCAGGGTGGGCTGCCTGTTATTACTGGATGGGCCTTGCATCCACTGGGGGAAAGCGGTTGAATGTTTTAACTGTGCAGTTATGGTGTGTATGGTCCATTCTTGGTTGCTAGGTAACGGTTTTGGGCATTTTAAGCAGGTGGTTTCTCAAGTGGACTCAGGCGTCCTCCTCCTCCTTCTCCTGGCTTCTGGGTCCCCGAGAACAGGGACAGAATTCTTCACATCTGGTTCTCATCTGAGCCTCCGTAGCTGTTAGCATAGTGCTTAGAAATGGAGAGATTCTTATATGGGACAAGTTACGTGATCACTTTTTTTTTTTTTTAATGGCTGCTGAGGATGAAGTTGTAGAGTCTCGGGCAAGCTACTGTGGTGAGCACCACTGACCTCCATGGGAGGGGAGGTCAAAACCAAGCCATTCTAGAGCCTAAGAAATTGAGGCTCACAGAGGTTTGAAAAGCAATTGTGGAGTGTGTGGGTGTGGGGGGGTGTAAAGGTGGGGTCTGTCTGGACAGGGGGATGGCCTGCCTGGGGATTCTGTTTGTACAGTGTATCGGGAAGCCAGTGTCTTTTCCAGGGAGGAGAGTGGACTCCGAGGTCATGCCCACTCACACCTGTGTAGCTCCAGGTTTAGTGAAGTCTGGGCCTTACGCCGTGTGTAGACGTTCTTTGCAGAAGTTCTACCTAATTATTTATACGCTGATGTGTAAAATGATTTGTTGTTTGGGCTGAGAAAATAATCACAAAATTATAAGTTTTCCGAAGCATGCACACATTACAAACGTAATATGTTTTGGAAATTAACTGCCCAACGCACCTCTGCAATAAATTGTGCCCTGCGTGTTTTTGCAGCATGCTCTTTGATCATCGCTTTATGTGACATCAATTTTGTAATATTCTCTACAGAGAGATTAGAAAGATAATTCAGCCTTCCTCTAGTGGCTGAGCAAATTTGTTTTTATATTTGATAATTGGATGCACAAAGCATACAACTTCCAGCGCAGATGCGCTCTGCTTGTTTGCGGTGTTCTGCCCCTTGAGCACAGGGATTTGAATTATTTCTGTCATGTGACTCCCATAGAAATAATGGATGCAGCCTTAAAACTTGCAGGGGCATTGGCTGCTTTATCAGGACACTTGCTGGGAGGGAGTATCATTCTGAGCAGATCCAAGGTCTTCCCTTCAGTTTTGTTTGTCCCGTGGTCTAGATTCGAGTTTGGCGTGCTCTCCAACTTGCTTCTTCTCTGTGCCTATGTCTTCCGAGTGCTGGGCATGTTCCTCTTGTCATGTGGCCTCTGGTGATACTCTTAAGTGTTACCATGACACCTGATGGATAACAGCATTTCTGAAGGACATTTCTGTACCACCACGGGCCAGCTGAGGCTTTGACTGTTATGGGAATAATTGACTATGCATCCCTATGACTCAGTTCTGATCATATGCTCACTTGATCCCTCTTTCCTGGGTTCCAGTGTTTTCTGGTAGAATGAGGCAGACTGGCTGTGGAGTGGATGGAGGTCTTAAATTAATTGTGGTTAAGACAAAACCTTACCTTGCAGTTGGTGTGAATACACATGTGATACTGAGCACATTACCAGGGCCTGTTCTGGAGGCCTGGGGAGAGTGTGCAAGGAAGGGTCTTCAGCTTTTACGAAGTCCATGATTTCATTGGCTATCTTCGACTTGCCTCAGCTGAAGAGGTCCTGCAGGAGACACAGTGGGGGAACTTTGTCTGAGTCAGTTACGACAGCAGTGACACTTGGGTCAGGGAAACATGCAGAATCATGTTTTCATGCTAGAGGACATGCCTCGTGGTCAGGAGCAGTGAACAGCATGGTGTCCATTACATCCAGTAAATGATGACAGTGTCTGTGGCAAACTTGTCATCGTTACCAATGGTCATAGTAGTCATCTGTGTCTATGTTAACTGAATACTGTTTGTGGCAAGGTTCTACACTGAGGGCCTCTCTGATCTTTTTGAGTTTCCTTGTTGTATATCAAGCATGATCTCTGTGACTCCTTGAGAGACCTTTTGAAGTTGTGGCCTTGATATCTAAGTTTGTGACCTTAGAATTAACAGGTATCATTTAAGATAATGTCCTTAGTGGCTGGAGAGATGACTCCATGGTTAAGAGACTCTGGGTTCCATTCTCAGCACCCACATAGTGGCTTTGTAATTATTGTTTCAGGGGATCTGGTGCCCTCGTCTAGTTTCTTTAGACACTTAATATACATACCCACAAAACTCACATACCAACACACACATATATGCACGCATACACACACACACACACACACACATACATATGCCATCAGGGTGATTCCTGAGCTAACTAACGTGACAGGGGTGCCAATGTGAGGAAGAGACACAAACTCCAGAAGCAAACCTACTGATGGCAAATGTGGAATGTTACTTTCTAGCTGAGGTTCACCAGTGATAGCCACTAGTCTCAGAGCAGATGGAGGCGAGCAAGGTTTCTTGCCTGCAGATTCCAGAGGGAGCCTGGCCCAGCCAAAACCTGGGTTTTAGGCCATGGGGCAATATATTCCCATTGTTTGGAAGCCCCTGGTTTGGGTTCCTTGTTATAGTGGCTTTAAGAAACCAGTTTGTTCCTTGGACAATAATAAGATGTAGATAAAGCCATTGGCAGAACTAAGTGCTTTGCCAAGGTCACACAGGCATGCATGGTGGAACCTTCAGAGCCTAAAGAGAGACCATGCTGGGTTAGGGTACCAGCTCTTCAGATGGCCAGATTACCTTGTTTTGCCCCCCACCTCCAGTGTGGAAGCTCCATCAGTGTGCATGCTGGTCTGGTACCACAGGTCTCATCTTGGAACCTTATCTGAGACTTCCTACGAATGTTCTACTGCTGACTTCACAGTCAGCAGGTATGTGTCCAGGCCTGTGCATCACATGTCACATCTGACAGGGCTGGACTTGGCCTTCCATTTAAGGTCTTTCTGGAAGACCCAGCAAAGCCAGAGTGTGGGAGAGAACTATGAGGACAGGCAGCACATAGGCTTTGTGGGAGCTGGGCTGGGAACAAGGCCTGTGTGAGTCTTCTTCGGGTCAGGGCTTGAGCAGTGCTTGGGACTAGAAAGATCAGCTGATGGTCCCCTGTCCTACATTCAGTGCTACAGACACAGTCGAGCCCCAAACCTCCAAATTCTCCTTTTTTCACGGATGTAAAAACCTTGACATTTTCATTTAAAATCTTTTAGGAATGTGTTGTTTTCATGTTGATGTCCTTCTTTGGCTTCCTACACTGTTTCCTGGTTTAATGACAACATGGCCAAGGCACACATTTCATGCTTTAAATCTGAAACCTTCCAAGCACCAACGTGAAGTTATAAAGTAGCAAAAAATATCCACATTTAAATTCATATGAAAGGTTGCAGTCAACATTCAGGTGCCCTAAAAGTATAAAATTACCTTCAGGTTATATGTGTGAGATGCACATAGAATATAAATGGACTCTACTTAGATTTGCATCCTATCCTCATGGTATCTTACCTCATGTATGTACAAACATCCAAACTCCACAAAGAGAGAAAAAGAAGGGAGAGATGGAGAAGAAGATGGAGGAGGAGGAAGAGGAAAAAGAGGAGGAAATAGAGGAGGATGAGATGGAAGATGAGGAAGAGGAGAGGGTTATTTTCTTCATTGTTGGGAAGGTGCAATTGAATCAGCCTTTTGTTGGAATCTACACCTGATTTCAAGGAGCCTAAGTCAAGAATAAGTCTCGGCATAAAATAAAAGAATTCTCTGCATAAAATAAATTTTACAGTCTAGATGCCCTCCACAGTGTATCTGCTAAAACTAAAAATCTAACTTGATTTTCTTTCTGCCTTTACATTTTACTTCAAAATACTCTGTTACTATAACTCCATAGCCCACAGTTTCCAGAAGTGTGTCTGTAGGTACCGTGATATTATGTTAGGGACTGAGCTCAATTGTGACAATGCTACTGGGGAGCTTGTTCATTTATGACAGGTGGGAAGTGCATGTCCAGACAACCCACTGGACCTCCGGGAGTGGGCTCCTGGGTGTCTGACTCCTTATAACACCCAGTATTTAAACTCGGCCAAGACTCAGAACTATGCCTTTTAGGAAAACTCTGTGAATCTGGATTTGTCAAATAGAGCTTTGAACCTGGCTGGATTTCCTTTTTCTCTAGCTTGTCTCTGCATCTGTACCAGGAGGTAAATGAGATGCCTAGAACGTAGGCGGGAGTCCTGGGTGGGTATGCTGAGGGCTAATGACAGCACCGAGGCGGATGGGATTTTGATTGGCATTTGCTAGAACTTATGTTTGGGCATAAGTTTCACATGCTTTGCAAGGCACTCTTAGCTGATGCTGCCAGAGAGCTGAATCTGTTCTCCTGGCCCAGGCAATGTGTGCCTGGCTGCCCTTGGTCCCTCTCAGTTGCTAAGTGGCTTTTAGGCTAAGCAGGGTACATTCCTGGGGGGTCAGGATCAGCCATGGGTAGTCATAGGAATCTTGTCTATGGTCAGGTTTCAGGAGAAGATCCCAAGGGTGTAAGTTGTGGGGGAGGGGAAGATCCTCCTTTGTTAGGGGACTGAAGCTGTCCTGGCAGTCCTGGTAGACAATCCCAGGCATTCCATAATTCTAGATGAGGTGTGATAAGGAGACAGGAAGCTCAGAGCCTGGAAGATCCTCATGGGTATGTCCCCATTTCTTTCCCATTTGGCCAAGGAAGAGTTTCTCATGTCTCATCGGACTAGCTTCTCAAGGCAGCCATGACTAGCCTCCAAGCAGCCAAGCCATGGTTTAGGCTTGCCACCAGAAACTGGAAGGGAATTGACCACTAAAAAGCAGTTGCACTTGGTAAATTTGTGTTTGTATGTCATTTTGCCTGAGGGGATTCTCCACTTATGGGTGTGTGGAGGCTAGAAGTCAAGTGAGAGCCATGTTATTACCCACTGACAACTTCAAGTTCATAGCTGTCGCAGCAGCTGCAGAGTGTGGAGGGTGAGCCGTCCAAAAAGAGGGAGCTACAGATAGGGAAGACAGCAGCCATTGTAGATCCTGCCTAAATTAGTAGATGATTCAGCTCCAAGCTTTAGCCAAAGCAACTCTGAGAGTCTGAAGGATCTGAGATGTTTCCGCTGCTATTCACCATGAGAAACACCTTGGAGTTCAAATCTAGCCAAAGTAGCAGTTAAGACTCAAAGTAAATATAGCAGGGATACAAAGTTAATAAACTGTAACTAATATTAAAAATAAAAAATAAAAACACACAAAGTAAATGTTATTCACTACAGGGGAAAGAACCTAGACACTCCACAGTGCCTTGTGAGCAGTTTCCATCTCTGTAATAAAACACTGTAACCAAAAGCAACTCTGGGAGGAAAGGGTTTATTTGGCTTATACTTCCTGATCATTGTCAATCCTTGAAGGAAGTCAGGACAGGGACTCAAGGCAGGAATCTGAAAGCAGGAACGAAAGCAGAGATCATGGAGGAGTACTGCTTACTGGCTTGCATAGCCCAATTTCTTTTTTTTAATTAATAAATTTATTTATTTATTCATTTTACATCCCAATTGTAGCCTCCTCCCTCCTCTCTTCTCAAAAAGCATGCAAAAGAATCCTGTCAGAGACAGTCCCCTCTCACCTTATTAGGGAACCCACATGAAGACCAAGCTGCCCACCTAGGAGTACATATGTGTAGGGGGCCTAGGTCCAGCCTATGCATGGTCCTTCATTGGTACTTCAGTCTATGCAAGCCATCCCCTGGGACCAGTTTAGTAGGCTCTGTTGGTCTTCTAGTGGAGTTCCTGTTCTCTCCAGGTCATTCTATCCTTTCCCCAACCCCCACTCTTCCACAAGGTTCCCTGCATTCTGCCCAGTGTTTGGCTGTGAGTCTCAGAATCTGTCTCGATCCATTGCTGGGTGGAACCTTTCAGAGGGTAGCTATGCTAGGCGCCTGTCTGCAAGCATAGCAGAGTGTCATTAATCATGTCAGTGGTTGGCTCTCTCCCATGGGGTGGGTCTCAGGTTGGGCCTGGCATTGGTTGGACATTCCCTCAATCTCTGCTCTATCTTTATCCCTGCAAATCTTGTAGGCAGGGTAAATTTTGGGTTGAAGTTTTTTGTAGGAGTCCTGTCTGGTGAGAGAGGCCCTTCGCTACTGCAGATCTCAGTTAGAGTCTCCCTCATCTCCTCCCAGGAACCTACCCTGTTGTAGGCCTCCAGCTTGTTTCAGAGATGCCCCCCCCCTTCAGTTTCTCTTTTCTCTACAAGTCTTCTGTCCTTCTGCCTCTGCTCTCCCCACATCTGACCCCCACCCTCATTTCCCGCAGCACTCCGTCTCCTATCCTGATCCCTCCCTTCAACCATTCCTGCTGTCTATTCTATTTCCCCTTCTGAGGGAGAGCCAAACATCCTCCTTTGCACCCTGTTACAGAGCTCCTTTGGCACTGTGAATTGTAGTATTGTTACCCTGTGCTATATGCATAGCCTAATTTCCTATATACCCCAGGACCATCTGCCCAGGGGCGACATTGCCATCCGTGGACTAAACCCTTCTTACATCATTAATCAATAGGATGCCCCCCCACCACCACTGACCTGTGTATAGGCCAGTCTGATGGAGGGATTTTCTTAATTGAGGTTCTCTTCTCAGAGAAGTCTAGCTTGCCATGTGGACAAAGAAAAGCCAACCCCGAAAAATAGGGTTCTTCTTGAAGGAAAGCAAGAGAGGGGAAAATTTGACAGAAAAGTTTTAAGAAAACAATCCCAAAGCAATTTCTGAAACTCTTGGGGAAAGACATGGAAGCATGGTGCTCCAAAGTTAACTGCGTGAGAACCACAGGTCCAGCATACAGTGCAGGCAAAGTGCTAAAGATGAAGGGAAAGTTTGAAAGCATATGGGGGGCGGGTGTGCAACACATTATTTATAATGAGAATGCTGGGACTTCAAAAGCCAGCTATTTAAGAAATAGTGAAGCCAGGTAAAAATGGAACAGTGTATTTAAAGTAGTAAAAGAACATTAGAAATCTTTCAACTCTCAAATCTGTATCAAACAAAACATCCAGTAAACAGGAAGATGAAATAAGTATTTTCGGAGAAGTCAATGTAGTTTGTTTCCAGCAAACTATGCTGCAGTGTATGATAGAAGAAGTGTTTCAGATCCCTAATTTTACATGTAAGCTTTGAGGGTCTGAAGAGATGCTCAGTGGCTCAGAGAGCTTGCTGCTCTTGCAGAAGACCTGAGTTCAGTTCCTGGAACCCATGTGGGGCTACCCACAACTACCTGTTAACTCCAGTTCTAGGGGATCTGATGCCCTCTTCTGGCTTCCCTTGACACTACATACATCTGCGTACCCACACACAGATACACACTCATACACATAATTTAAAATAAAGTGAACTTTAAAAATATGTACATTTACATATAAAATATGCATATATTTATAAATTTATATTTAAGCTGTGCATAAATTTCTGTATAAGATATGCACACATTTTCTTTCATTTCAATTTATTTAAAATGACTTTTGCAGCCAGAAGGAATTAGAAGAAGGGGAATAGGGTTGCATATGGTCTAAATACATTGCATTAACTATATGAAATTACCAAAGAATTCATAAAAATGAAAAGGACACATACACAAAAATAGTAAAAGCACTATTAGGTTGACTATATATGTAGATTATATGACATAATGCAAGCATTGTATCGTATCTAATAAACACAATGTGTGTTTATTCATATCAACAGTGGATGTGGCCCAGAGGAATAGGGTGGAAAAAGTCTGTGGAATCATTTTGATTCTTTACATTAAGTGGTACAGTGTTAACGGAGAGAGCTGTTGTAAGTTAAGGTCACATACTGCTGTATCAGTCGCTCACCCAAAATGATAAAGCAAAGATATATGTAGCTCACACAGAGAATAGAAAGATGCAAATGGCATGTTGAAATTTCTGTTAACCCAGAAAATGGAAGATAAGGAGAATCAGAGTAGTAGAGAAAAAATTGAAACACACAGTGCTATGTGTGATGGTATACACCTATAATTGTAGCTCCTCAGAGGGCTGAGACAGGAGGATTGCTTGAGATACTGAGTTTGAAGTCAGCTTGGACAATACATAGAGAGACCCCCATGTTAAAAATATAAATATGAACATGTTAGATTTAAATTCAACTGTATCTGTGATTGTACTTAATGTACTCAATGTGAATAAATTAAGTGCAAAAGCAGAGACTGTCAGGTGTGGAAATAGATGTCCCTAAATGTTGTCTACAGAAGACCAACTTGAAATGAGGAGGGGTGATAAGTAGAAAAAAAGATCTCATGCAAGGAGCGAATAAGCAAACTGGGGTGTGATGATAGTAATGCTAGAAAACAGACCCCAAATCAAGGAGTGTTTCATGGAGACATTGCCCAAAAGCAAGAGTTCACCCATAAGATCATGAAGGGTGAGTGGCTAGGAACACAATTGCATTAAACAGGTCCATTAAAGGAAGACATGTCCCTGGTTGTGCCTGGAGACTTCAACACTCTTGTCTCGGCAATTGATGGTACTAGTAGAAAAATAAAACTGATATGACAAAGGTTTGGCATCTTAAAGTGTTATCTTGGTCCACAGTTGTGATTATTTAGAAGTTATTATCAATATAATAGAATCAAACCCCCAAATAACTGGAAATTAAGTCAGTGTGTTCATGGGCTCTGTGGGAGCTCTGGAACAGCCTTGTTCTCTTGTGCAGAGCGTGAGTGTGCTCAGGGTGGTGGGTAGCTTGGGGTAGTGGGTGGCTCGGGGTGGAATGGCTGAGATGCATCCCCCCAGTCCAGGATGCAATGGCTCATGTGCTGCTGTTGTCTCTGGGAGGAATGACTGGTGAGGCCCAGCACGCTGACATACTTTGCCCAGAGTTTCCCACCTTGGGACTGAGATGAGGTGGAATCAGGTCTCTCTGAGACCTGACACAGGCCTCCCCAGGGTGCTAAATCACACAGCTCTAAACATATTTGCATATATGACATTTCCTTTCTTGAAGAAATGGATATATACCATATGTTTTGTTGCCTTCTTTCTTTCTTTCTTTCTTTCTTTTTCTTTCTTTCTTTCTTTCTTTCTTTCTTTCTTTCTTTCTTTCTTTCTTTCTTTCTTTCTTTCTTTCTTTCTTTCTTTTTCTTTCTTTCATAAGACAGGTTTCTCTGTGTAGCCTTGGCTGTCCTGGACTTGCTTTGTAGACCAGGCTGGCCTCAAACTCATAGAGATTCACTTGCCTCTGCCTCCCTAAGAGCTGGGTTCACAGGCGTGCACCAGCGAGCCTGGCTCATATTCTTGTTTTTGATGAAAATTTATCGTTCTCTTTTCTGGTCATGATTTTCCTATTGAGTAAACTTTCTCTACTTCCATTAAAGCTAAGCATTCATAAAGCTCTTTGCCCACACCTCTGAGGAAGACATCCACGGACCCACCAGAGTAGATGGGGCAGGAGGGCGCCAAACCTGGTTCTGCCTGAACTGATACTAGACTTCCCAGAACCTTGTCTCCGACCTTCCTCCTTCTCCACGCCCTGTTCCTGAGTGACTGGAGTGCCGACTGTGTGCCATGCAGAGTAGAAGGACAACTCCCCTTCTGCGTCAACACAGTTCTTACAAGAGGAAATGGCTCTCGGCTATAAATGGTTTTGTTTGTTTGTTTATTTTAAATTTGTTTCCTCCATTTTCCAATTATACGTCATAAATGGCCTGTTTCTTCTAACTTATAATTTCATAAAGCTTTCTCATTATCTCAGCCTCTTCTGAAATACTTTTTAAATGGGTGTGTGATGTACCATGGAATGAATGGATCATTTTGCTCAGTTATTACAAAGGACAGAGATTGTCAGGGATCAACCTCCATTACAGGGGGACAGTAGAAGCACATGTCTACTCTTCCTGGTGCCCCCCCCACCTCTTCCTGGTTCTTTTTCCTTTTCCTACATGATCTGTCTTTCACTTTCCTGCTTTTGAAAACAACCCGGATTCCATATATGAGAGAGAAAGGAGTATTTGTCTGAATGGTTTGAATGAGAAGTGAAATGTGGCGCATAGGCTCAGGTATTTGAACGCTTGGTCCCCAGTTGGTGGTGCTGTTTGGGAAGGTTAAGAAACCTTTAGGAGTTGCAGCCTTGTTGGAGAAAGTATGTCACTGGGGGTGGGCTTTGAGAGTTTGTAGCCCCGCCTCACTTCCTGTTCACTCCCTCTGCTTGGTGCTTGAATTTGAAGATGTGGTCTCTCCACTTCCTGCTCTGGCTGCCTGCCTCAAGGCCTCTTCTGCCACTGCGGACTCTCTCTGGAAACACGAGCCAAAATAAATTCTCTTTTCCATAAGTTGCTTCTGTCAAGATACCTCATCACAGCATCGGGAAGTGCCTTTCTGAGTCTGGCATATTAATGCCATTTTGACTCTCTTGCAAATGATATGATTTTGTTCTTTATATGCCCGAGAGTCATACTCAGTCATGTATCATTTCCACGTTGTCTTTATCTGGTCCCTGTTTGACGGGTACTTGTTTTATAACTTGACTATTGTGCGGAGTACCACTGTGAAAACATTCCTATGTAGGCATCCCTTCCTGTACTGATTCTGTTTCAGGTATGTGCCAGAGAGCTGTAGAGCTGGGTCATGGCATAGCTCCTTGGGTTGCTCTCAAATTGATTTCCACAGTGGCCGGACTGACACACGGTATATGAAGGTTCTCTGTATTCAGGCAGCAGCTGTCCGAGGGCAGTTTTCTATGTACCGGCTGGGCCAGGCCCTTCTCCTGGAGGGCTTGAGCCTCCTCGTCCGTGAAGCCTGCTGTGGAGGTCCCTGCTCTTCATGTGCTGTTCAGATCCCGCCTAGCCACATGTGTAAGCCCACTTCTGCAGCCGGCGAAATGTTGGCATGTGTTTCAGCCTGTCGTCTCCGGATGATGGAGTATACTGCTGGGGTGTTGTGACACCTCCAGTGGCCCTTCTAGGGGACAGCTCTAAACTGATTTATCTGAGTTTGTCGCATGTGCATGCTGTTCACTTGTGAGGCCTCCTCTCACATCAGGTCGGTGGGGAAGCCCTGACCTCCCACTCACCAGGAAACCCTTGTCAGCCAATGATGCCAACAGGCAGAGCCAGCGGCCCAGTTCAGGGAACCATTGGTTCCTTCCTCCCACATGCTCTGTGGGGCCCTCTCTGGCCTCTCTCTCGCTTGACACCTTTCACTTGTGTTGTGCCACTTTGCTCAGCTCTGCTAACTGACGTATCTAGTTGTATGCTTCCACACAGAGGCCAGATGCATATGAACATTTAAATAAAGTGAATTGGTAAGAATTAGACACTGGATTCCTAAGACAACAGCGCAGGAGCTACATGTGGCTGTATGTGTTAGTCAGTCTCCCCATGGCTGTGACAAAGAACTTGACAGAGCACCATGAGGGAGGAGGGCTTTGTTTTTCTCACAGGTGTAGAGGGTTCAGACTGTCTACACGCCCAGGCGAAGCTTCTTGGAAGCAGGCATATGTGGCAAGTGTTGACATTGTGGCAACCAGGAAGCAGAGAAAGGGACTTTGGAGAGGCCCAGGGTGAGATACAGGCCCCCCCCGGGGGGGGGGATATACCCCAGTTGTGTACGTCCATTCACTGGCCCCCAACGCGAACCTTTCAGCACCTCTCAGCAAAGCCATCACATTATATGCACACCACGGGAAGAATTCATTCTTCCTCTCAAAGCCTCCAGGGCTGACTGTCTCTGGTGATGTCTTTGTAGATGCTTCCCAGAGGCATGCTGGGGTATCTGCTTCCCCAGGCAGTCACACTGGCAACGAAGAAAGCCAGCACAGTGCTCTGTCGGACAGTGAAGGAGGTAGGGCATTTCTGAGCAGGTGTCACTCTTGATTTGCTCTAAGCCGGGCTCTAAGAATGAGAAACCTTTGTTAATGGTGACACTCCATAGTATTGTCTCATCAGTAACGGGGTGCCCTTTCAGAGCCAGGGACATGTGTCCTGATTCCAAATCTCTGGCATGAGGCCCAAGGCACTGCCTTTCTTGACTGCTTCCTCTGGGGCTGTGGTGCAAGGCCACTGTTAGAGATTTGGGGCTTTAAGGGACACTGACAGAGTTAACAAGGGCGAACAGCTTTTCCCAACATGTTCAACTACTGTGAGAAACAAACTTGCAGAATGCTATTACTAGCTGCACATTACTTTGGCAGGTCACTTCCTGGCAGTCCATCCGAGATTAAACTAATTTGCTGGGCTCAGCCAACTCTGCAGACAGCATTTCGTGTGCTCCCCTAAAAACTGCTAATATGTTGCGTGCACCTTATTAGAAATAAAAAATAAGATGAGGCTTACAACAGGTTTACTATGAAAGGGGTTTATTAGGGGAGAAGGGGGAACAGGCGTGGGCCATGATAGGGGAAGGGAGAGGGAGAGGAGGAAAGGGGAGGAGGGGTGGGGCGCCCCATAG